>JAIFZK010000151.1:1237500-1837500 GCA_027481765.1 Tenualosa thibaudeaui
CGCAGAGCTGCAAGCCCTTTGAGTCATGGCACAGAATGACATTCTTTAGACTTAAAAATAGAAACCGTTTTTATTCTTTTTTTTAGGGCATTTGTTTTTCTCATTGGATGTCTGTGGGGCATCGTCTCTTGATTTAAGTACTGGAATCATAACCAGATCTTTTTTATTTCTTCTTTCTTCCTTCCACTCTCCCTATACTCAACTTTCTTCTTTGTGCCGCTATGGAGATTGTTTCATCTTCACAAGAAAATTGACTTAGCGTGGGAAAGTCAGAAAGGATAGGATTCTTGTTGTTTTAAGTTTTTTTTTTGTGTGTGTGTAAGAATGTGTGTGTGTAAAGGACAGAAAAAAGAAACCACTTTGCCAAAACCTCATAAAGTGAAAAAGAGGTGGCCACAAACAGCAAGACAAAGATATTGCCTGTCTATGACTAGAGGCCATTACTAATGACAATCTTTGAAAGCAAGAGAGAGAAAAGGAAAAGAGGATTGACGATGGGTGTGTTTAAGAAGAGAGGAAAAGCAAGCGCTGTGGATGGGTTGGGGGTGTGTGAGTGTGTGTGTGTGTGTGGTGGTGGGGGGGCATTCCCCCTCGGCCACATTAAAGAGATGAAAAAGAAAACAAACAGAAAAACATGTCTGACATGAAGGCCCTGGTTTCTGTGGCGACGGACAATGCCTGGCTGTGGCGTGGGGAGGCCGAGCCACTCGTCTGAGCCGCGGCACCAGTGAAAGTCACCGCAGTCGGCCCTGCCACGGGGGCTCCTTCTGTGGGAACACAGCTTGAAAGGGACCTCACTGGGAGCGACAAACAGGCCTTTCAGCTTCCTCTTGGTGCCTTTAACCTCACCACACACCCCCACTCCCCCAGTGTGGCCCCCATCTCCACCACTTTATCTTATGGAACTAGATGAGGGGAGCTGAGTAAACATCAGCATTCCTCTTACCCCCCAAACCCCCCCCGCCCCCTTTTTATCATAGAGGTCTGGGTATGGGTGACAGTTAACCCAGTTTATTCAGTTCAATTCAGTTTTATTCATACAGCGCCTTTTACAATAGTATTGTCTCATGCCGCTTTACAAAAGGAGCACCTAAGGAGCAACAGGGGCAAGGAAAAACTTCCTTATGTGTAGTTAATCTAGGAAGAAACCTTGGGCAGATCCACGACTCAAGGGGCTAACCCAACTGCCAGGGGTCATGCAGGAAATGTACAATCAATAGTAACCATGATAGGCTTCAAGTTGTCTACGATTTTAGCAAAGGATCATAATAGTTCCAGAATATTATCCCATAACATTACATGGTAATCAATCCATAGGTGGTTATCAAGAATTATGGTTAGACAGTGTAGTAGTAGCCAGACATGGTGTTAAAGTCAAGGAGTAAAATGGGTCATGGGAGTAACAGTAAAGGTCCATTTGACAGTGCCATTGTGAGGGGGATCTATCACAAAGCCTCAAGGAAAGGAGAGTCGGCCCTGGCAAGTCTAGGGTTGGTTGCAGCATCTAGGAAGCGTCTAGGTTTGGTTGCAGTCCGCTCAGGAGGGGAAGGTGACAGAAGGGATGACACTCAGCAGAGATAATTGTATGCAGAGGAAGCAAATGAGATAGGCCAGGCTCACACATCAGTGATCATATGAGTAATTTGTAAATAAGTGAGAGAGAAAGGGTGAGAGAGAAAAGAGGGAAAGAGAGTTGTACGGCATGACACATGAGAAGTTTGTGGTGGCACAAGGCTATAGCAGCATAACTAAGGTATGGTGCATGGCAACCCAACCTTGAACACCTTGCCACCTTGCCTCACAGCTGAGGGCAACAGCAGAGGCAGTCCTTCCCAAAAAGGCCCATGAGGAATGATGAATTACTGTGCACCATCCCTAACTATTGGGGAGTAGTGAAGAGGCAGGTTACCCTTTCTCCTCCTTAAAGGTGCCATGTTTAAGGTGAAAACATCCGAAACTGACCTGTGAATATAGCGACAGAATGTGAAGGAACAACGCTAATTACATCAAAAAAGCCTAAGCTCTGTGTCGTTTAGATATCCACTGAAGTTAGTGTGCAAACCAGTTGGTGCAGGGCCTTATATAATATCACATCACTTACTATACAAGTGGCCACTTTATTTAGTATATTGCAGGTGAATGCGAAAGCTGTATCTAAGACTACTCGGAAGGACAGAATTTCATGAAAACAGAAGGTCATCTCTCAGTGAAGGTCTGGGTAGCTCTAAGCTGTGAAGGGTAAAGAATTTGAGATGACCAAACAGAACTATGGCATTGGAAGTCCAAGGAAAAGATAACATAGAATGTTCAGATGGAAGTTCACTATCTTTCTCCTTGTCTTGATTAGATCACATTCTAGGATTCAAAGAGTTTTATTGTCACATACATAGAAATCTACACACACAACCTTGAGGGAAACATTACTTCAGGCAAACACAGCAGCTCCCTTCTATAAACTTCTTAAACACAAATAGATTCAAGTAAAAACATTTAGTTATTTTATTTGGCGGATTGGCAGTCTCCACACACAAACATACACACACACACACACCAAGATAGGCTACACAGATGCAGAATTACCTCCTTTCTGATAGAATCCACCCAATCTGACCCATCTAAATATGTGTGCATGGACGCATTCGAAAACACATAAGCTCTCTCTCTCTCTCTCTCTCTCTCTCTCTATATATATATATATATATATATATATATATATATATATATATCACACACACACACGTGGCTTGTGTGGCAAGTGTGCATCTGTAGTCATCCATGGCTAACGGATGACTGTAATCATTTGTGCAATTTGTGTGTGTGTGTGCCCACACGGATGAGTGTCTGTGAGTGTGTAAATGTTTGGAAGAGGGACAGAGAGGCAGAAATATAAGCCCATTAATTTCCATTGTGTGGCTGTTCTTGTTGTGGTTAAGGGGAAGGGATAGTGAAAGGACTGAAGTGGCCAGGCAGGATCGTAAGATATCTCCCAGAATCCCCTCTACCACTCAGTCCTGTCTGCTTTCTTTTGCTCACTCATCTCTCTCTCTCTCTCTCTCTTTTCCAATGTATTTTTCATATGTGGTGCAGCAGGGAGTGTTTTGGAAAATGAATCTAAGGATATGAGAAAGAAAGGAAGAAAAAGGAAAAAGAAAGGAAACTCCTTTTAGGAAGACAAATAAACTTGGTAAGGCTGGGGGGAGCTTTAAGCAGGGACCCAATAAAAGTACTACAGCCATGATTTCCTCTTCTCTGCTCTGCTCTTCTCTTCTCATAAACTTTTTTTTCATTTAGATAGATGGACAAAATTGACACCCAGATCAAAACATTGTATGCTCTCTCTCTCTCTCTCTCCACCAGTCAGAGGGAATATAAATTACTACTGCATACACACTTCCTAAACACACACACAAAAACACACCAATTGGACTTTTCAGTCTGGGCGCCAAACTAGAAGAAGGGAAATAAGATTGGAGGATTGTGAATATGTGTTACACATGATTTGGAATTTACTGTGTGTGCGTGTGTGTGTGTGTGTGTTTTGGGGTAGTCAGTAAGTTACACCACCCATCCTGACTTTGAAGGTGCCTGGAACTCCTGTTGCTATGACAACCACTTGCAGAGAGCTTCCCACGCTTACAGTGGAATCAGCCACTGAGTGTCGTAGTGATACAGGAGTGTGTCTGTGAAAGGGGTTTATGAGTATGTAAGCAAGGGTGTGTATGTGTTGCAGAGTGGAGTTATCTTATCCGCTTAAGAGATCCTCTGTTCAGACACTCATTGGCTGATTCATCTCTTGACACCACACTTCACCTCTCAGTTACAGGCTGTCCTGCATTCCCCATCCCTACCTTTCTCCCTGCAGCACTAGTATCAGAGGGAACCACACACAACATGCATGGAGAAGGCAGACAGAATACAAATGATTTAGTGTGCCTACATTTAGTATGTACTTACTTATTTATTTACTTACAGTACGTATGTACTGTAAGTAAAATACTGTACAGCCTCATACACCTCTGTGTATGAGGCTGTATATGAAGACAGAGTGCAGAGTGCAGAGAAGCATCTCAACACCCACAATATTTTTACTATGAACCACCTCACCTAAACTTGTCACTCAGACACACCTCACCTAAACTTGTCACTCAGACACAAACACATGCATGCACACACACACACACACACATATACACACACACACAGAGAGAGAGAGAGAGAGAGAATCATATCCACACATGTGCCAGTAACAGTCCAGCGCACACACACAGAGTCAAGTTGAGAGGCCCCCATGTGAGTGGAGTCCACCATTCCCACAGCTTTCCTTCCATTGTCCTGCCACAGAAGAAGACTAATTAAAAGAGTGGCGACACAGAGGGGGGAGGTGGGGAGGGATGAGACAGAGAGAGCAACAAGCTTAATTGAAAGGAGAGAGATGACAGAGAGAAAAGAGGGAAGGGTTGATTAGGGGGTGGGAAGTAGGGTGAGAGAGAGAGAAAGAGGGAGGAGAAAAAGACAGAAAGGGAGGGAGAGCAAAAACTGGCAACTCTGCCAAAGTGCCCAACTGCAGTTTAGTGGCTTGTGTCACCCATCCCGAGAAGAGCCAGAGAACTAGCGACCAAAGAGAGAGAGAGAGAGAGAGAACAGCGAGGCGATGAAAGAGAGAGAGGATGCTGTAACAGGGATGTGTTAGCTGGGATTGATGCCAAAGCTCTGTGTATGGATACGGAAACCTTCAGTTTCATCTGTTAAAGTCAGCCTCCATGCAAACAGGCTGGTAACACTGCAGTTTGGGCAGGAGGGTCTGGGAAGGCCCAAACAACTTGAAGGTTTGGAGAGGGAAAGAGAGAGAGAGAGAGAGAGAGAGAGAGAGCAAAGGTGGTCAGTTGCGAGATACAGTGAGAGAGGTAGCACAGAGAAAAGACAGTGGAGAAAGACAGGAAATTGACAGCAGGGTGCCTGCTCTTGACTGTCTGTGTTAGGACAGGAGACAAGGAGTCGCCTGGACCACACTGCACTGCTCCCCAAGGTAGATCCGTTCAGTCTGCTCTTCACCTTCCTGTACATCCATTCATCCATTCATTCATCCATCCATCCATCCTTGAGGAGGAGAGAGAGAGAGGTAGAGAGACGATGAAGAGACCTCATGACTACAGCTCACCTGAATCAGACACGGATGAACTGATTGATGTGGGCCAGGAGGACAGCTACTGGTGAGAATAGGGGCAGCGCAAATCCCCAAACACGCACTCGCACACTCACACATGCACACATGCACACACACACACACACACACACACACACCTGTTTGACCTGTGCAACAAGTGTCTGAGGTTGCAAGCTGCACCTCTCAAGGTTTCTTTCTGCATGTGAGGTTGTGTAAGGGAAAGAACATTTATGTTGTACAGTTAAAGGTAATGCTCTATTTTTTTGCATTTTCTTCAAAATAATTTTTATAATCACTGGTGTCACAGAAATTAAATACAGCGAGGAGTCTAAAGATTTAGGTGTCAGAATTCCAAAGCAACATTAAAAGATAGAAGTTCTGCTCATTTGAAATGTTTTAGTCCTACTACTAGAGTTGTCCATCTGTGTCCTAAGCTAGGAGTTTTACAGATTCCAATTGCTTCTTCTTGTCCCCACTAGCTGCTTGAAGGAAGTCTCATTGAGATATGTAGTTAGGCTACCAGGAGTCATTGAGATATGTAGGCCATGAGTAGCCTCACTCAGGCGGACATGCTATCTGGAGTCAGACCAGTTTAGTCATATACTCAGAAAAGGAAAGCTGGAAAACACTGTAAGCTGAGAGGGAAAATCTAAACTGCCTTTAGATGACTGAAAAATTTAATTAAGAATAATTAATAACATCACAAATTAATTTGATTTGACGTCTTTTAGTAGGTTAGATGTATTCCAAAGAGTGAATGTGTTTCTGTTTTGAAAACCCACAGGTATAGACCTATATATTTTACCCGGAGCGCAAGTATGTTTTGTCACAGAAGTATTTTGTTTGAATGCAAATCAAAGATTGTGTTTATTTGGCAGTAAAATGTTAAACATTTGTTTATGTAATTCTGATTAATTAAAAAATTTCATCTTCAGTCTCTCTGTCATAGAAAGAGAAAGTGAGCATTTTGTCAGTTAAGAGACAGAGAAACGGGGAAAATGATGTGAGTCGTGCTTATTGTATTTGACTTGTTTTTGTAAAAGAGCATTTCTTCATATCAACGTGGCACCACAAATCCTGGCTTTGACAAACAATTTGCAAAAGCACTGTTCCGGCCCCCACTGTCTGGTTTCCATTTTTGACTTGTTCTAAAAAAACTTTTTTTAGTCTTTTGGTGGGGCTTTGTGACAGTTCTGAGGGGTAAAAATCAGGAGCAGATTTGCGAATGGTTGAGACCAGAGATGTGTGTCTTTGATATGCCCAGCAGAGAGGCTAATTGTTTCATACTGGTTTGAGCTTTCATTTCTGGAGGATTCACATACAGGTTTTTCAAACACTGGCTGCCAGGGCCACTTTGAGAATAGGACAGCTTTCTATATGTGGACATGGCTCGCCAGAGTGAAGAGACAAAAAGCGTAAAGTGTACATAAAGTGTATGATCCTGTTAAGTACCACAGATATTTAATGGCAGTTTTTAGATGTGCCAAAAAAAGTTGTGCATGTGAACTGAACAGACTGTGCTTTGTCTTCAGCATAGCTTCAGCAGAGACATTAAATCTGTCCCATGACAAAATGTTTTTTGTTTTTAGAAAAGAAGTAGTGTGTTAGGCAGCTGACACAGTGTGTTATTGGAGCTAATATCTAGAAACATGTTAAATCCAAATGATCTCATCTCTCTCAGGCAGTCGGGCTCTCCTGACTCTCTCTGCTCCCAAAGACAAGTGAGTTTGAGCCTGATGATGTGCTAGAGTCTTTCTGCTTTTTATTAGAGGGAATAATGACAACAATATGAAATGATTTCAGTGCTCATGGCTGCCTGTGCCCATCTCAGTGTTTTGCTCTCTCTCCACTGCCATTAGTTTCTCCATCTCCCTGTCTCCTTCAACTTGAAAGTTTTCCCTCATAACTTGTATCTGCCCTCTTGGCTTTGCCTGTTTTTCCCACGTCTCCTTACCTCACCATGGGTGTCTTCTGTCTGTCAGTCCTGTCACAGGGTCCATGTCTCCAGGCAGCACCTCTCAGATTCTGGCCCGTAAGAAGAGGAGAGGAGTGAGTTCACATAATTCTACTTTATAGCTGTTGAAAAGGGCCCTGGAATTCTTTCTGGACACAATCGTTTGTCTGTAGTCTTACAGGCACATAACATTTATTATTCTTTTCAGAGTTCCTGAAAACAAAAGAACTTTCTATGTAGATGTGGCAAGTATGTGGCAAAGGATAAAGACAAGGGCAAAAATGTAGTATATAATAGCACATATTAGTATATAATTTTGAAACATTTTAATATGTCTGTGAAGTTTTAGTTTTTCTTGCCTCCATAATGCACAGCACACCATACAATAAGCATGGATCTTAGAGATTTTTCAACTTATTTTTCCATCTTTTGACATTCATGGCTATGATTGATTCAACATGCAGCAACTGGTGTACTGAAACATTTTGGCACACACTCTTTGAAACATTGAGTGTGACATCACATAAAAGCATGGCGGCCATATTTTCACTGACAGATACAAGCATTCTCTCTCCCCTGACTGCTGGTTTCTTTTGACCCATTTGTCAGATCATTGAGAAAAGACGGCGGGACCGGATCAACCATAGCCTGTCAGAGCTTCGGAGACTAGTGCCCAGTGCCTTTGAGAAGCAGGTCAGAGGCCTCACTGATACTACTTGCCTTCATCACTCTTGCTTCACTGACCCTTCTTAAAACCATAATCATGTTGTGGGCGACTAAGCCCACTCCTGAGAATCAAACCACTGTAAAAATGCTTAAAGACACTTGTCTGCATGATTGTCAGGGTTCCTCAAAACTGGAGAAAGCTGAAATTCTACAGATGACTGTAGATCATCTCAAACTGCTACATGCCATGGGAGGAAAAGGTGAGGCTTTTTCTTCTGTCTGGATAAAATAGGGAGGGACGATTACAAATTCATCATGATTTTACAATTATTATAATAAGGGCAGTTTCAAACCATTACTTATTATTATTATTAAAAAATATCCTGCAATTATATGACTTGCATTTTTGGGGATATTACGTAGGAGGCAGCAATGTTGTCTGTTGATTCTGATGGAAGTTATTCTTGTGAACTAATTTTTATAGTGATTAAATTGACTACGTGGACGTGTTGTCCCAGCTCTAATTGAAATGAATAATCAGAAGCTGTGCACTCTTAAACAGTAACTGCAGTAGTGCAACATGTGTATTCCACTGGTGTAACTTTATTCATATTCATATTGCTCCGTGTGAGTTGCACCACTTAGTCATAGGCATACTGTATCTTTTTAAAGAATTCCATTATAAACACAATGTAGGAAGGCTACAATTAATTCATTGTTATGTTTTTAATTGTGATTAATTGTAAAATAGATTAATTGTCTCACCCCTAGTATAAAACATACATGGGAAACTGCATGGTAAGAAATATTGAAATAAATTTAAACTTGTTTGAAAGAAAGTCGTGGGGATGAATATGGGGAAAATGCTGCTGAACACTGAACAGTCACCTGCCTGTCTTTTCTACTGTTCTCCTCCCCCTAGGCTACTTTGATGCACACGCACTGGCAGTGGACTACCGCACCCTGGGCTTTCGGGAGTGTGTCGGGGAGGTGGTGCGCTACCTGAGCTCTTTGGAGGGCACTGAGGCAGCGGACCCTATTGGGGCACGTTTGGTGTCTCACCTAAGCCACTGTGCCAGTGAGCTGGACCCCCTCCTCCAGAGTCCGCCCCTGCCTTTCCCTCCTTGGCCGTGGGCCTCCTTCCCTGCCCTCTCCACCCCCACACCTTCCCCTGCATCTTCCCCCTCATTCCCCACTGCCAGTCGACGAGACCTGGGCCCACATACTGCCACCACCCTGCTGGCGTACCCCTCCCCCGCCCTGCACGTGGCACCTCTAGCAGCCACACAAGGCTCTCTTCTAAACGCAGGCTTCTCAGGAGTGCGCCGTGTGCAGCTGATGCCATCGGTTGCACACAGACTCTCTCAAACATCCTCGGAGGGCTCAGGTGGGGCTCCACCTTCACGGTCCACATCCTCCTCTTCCCCAGCTCCTCAGCAGACCTCCTTCAGGCCCTTCATCCCTGTGGGCTCTCCCTCTCCTCAGCGCAGGGGCACTAATGGGTCTAGTAAGCCTGGACAGAACTGGGGGACAGAGATTGGGGCCTTCTGATCCACTCACTCTTATTAGATTATACCATGCTGCCCAAGAGACAATGGACACTGTGACACAAAAGACTAAGAAAATGTGCCATATTACTCACCATGCATCTCAACAATCCAGGATAACCAAACTGGAAGGCACACTTTTCACCTCTACAACAGCTTCAGGTCATTGTTCCATTCGCTCCACTGGTATGTGCTACACATCTATAGACTGACAGAAAAAAAAACTCCAAACAAATTTTACCAGAGCTCATTTTAGTCAGGACATTTTTTTAAGGGGAGGTTTTAAAGGCAGCACACTGAAAGGCATATTGTCAGTGAAAAAAAAGTTTTCCTGTATATATGCATTTAAAATGGATGTCTCAATGTTTGTTAGCCAAGTTGTCAACCGATTGCCAGGTTGATGTGACCTGCCTGAATTTACTTAATGCTATATATTGATTTTTCTTCAGGATTTTCTTTTCAGTGGCACCCCTTCGGGAAAGCTACAGGAGTTTTCTAAGTGCACTGTAACATGGAATGAACTCAGATATCAGTTCAGAAAATTGTTTAATCATCAATGTGATTTGCTCCAGTTTTGTTTTATGAATTCAATTCAACTGATCGAATACATTTTCTTACATTTGCATACAAGACGAGAACTATATTTATTACAACAATACAAAATATCTTACTAACTTCAGGTTTCACCCACAGTAATGGCTAATTAAATACCCATAAGCATTAAATGTTCAGTTGAACCTAGAATGATTGCAGTACTTGGCTGATCACATCCACCATTTTAGACAGTGTTGATGAAGTCCACAGCCTGGTTATTGGGTGTTGTTTGAGCTCCAGCTGCCTTTCCAGCTTCTATCCACTTATTAGATCTAGGCTTCAGATCTTACTGTGCTGCAGACTTACTGTGAATGCAAGATTCAGAATTTTAGCAATGGCCTCAATTCAATTGATTGAGTTGGATTGACTCTGCCCCACATGATGTTGGATTGGAATTTTATTTGGAATGACAAAAAGAAATGCATTCCAAAAAGATTCCACTCAATCGCACAGAGGGAATATAATAAATCATATTAATAAATAATTTCAAAATGTAAACAACCCCTTTATGTAGAACAAGCAATATGGTTTTCATTTCAATCTTAGCACTTCCTGTGACAATGACTTCCTATGACAATAATCATGTTAAAAGCAAAATGAAAATGAAAATAAATCTTTTTTGACTATGAAAGGTACTTTAAACATTTACATTTGATTTTTTTATATATATTTACAAGCCATTAATCTATTTATATGCACACAAGTCTTACTGAAATGTAAAGTTTTATTGTTCAACAATCACATTTACTATCTTTTTGCTATCAAAAACTGTATTGGACTTTTAAAGGCATTTGCAATTCAGTTCCCAATTTTGAACAGTCCTGTGATGTTCTGGCCAGCTGAAAAGAGGTTCAAATGTGCACCTTTTTATGAATCCAACAGATACAGTCTGAACACTCCTGACCCTCATTTTAGTGGGACAAATGGTCTCAACACGTCCCATCAAAGCATATAAAGCTATGGAAATTGAATTTGGAATTCTTTTAATTTAAACAATTAACTTGCTCTCAAACAAAAATCGGTGTACTCACTGATTGAAAAAATAAACAAACTGTATCTTTCTACAAAACTCAGAGTAGACCATGGGCAACCGAGACATGTTGAAAGGCATGTAGTTACAGCCGTCTTTGCTCCTGCATTTTTGTTCCACTGTGTGCATTTGAGTGTGTGTCTGGCTGATGGGAGCAGTGTGGCATTCTTGAGCCACAAAGAGAAAACATGGAGGGGGCTGGTGGAATAGTGCTGTTTGCCACAGGAACCACGAGGAGGAAACAGAACGTTGCAAGCGCTGTCATCCTGGCCCGAACCTCTTGCAGGCACCACAGAACGCAATTACAGTCACCCTTACTGTATCTCCCAAACACACACACACACACACACACACACACTTTGTATTCCTCTCACACAGTTTGGAAAAATCCAGGTACATGTCAGCCGTTCACTGCATCCAGTCCATGAGCAAACATTACAAAGTAAACAAACATTCAAGCTTTACTATCTGGTTCCATCGCCCAGATACAGCTCTTACCACAGGGATGGCTCAGCTGCTTGTTTTGTTTGTTTTCCCACAAGTAAAGGCCCTGGGAGTGTGGGGAGCCTCTGCTAGGCTGATTACATGTTACCCAGATTTCCTGTCTGCTGTGGCCCCCCAGTCTACAGCACCATCAGAGACACCAATACACAATGTCTGTCACAGAGAGAGTGCACAATGCGTTGCTTCAGACACTTCCTCCAAGTATTTAGACAGTTCACATACATGCTAAGCAACCATAGTTAAAACAGTAGAATAGCTAATATTGTAGCATAATAATAAATACAAAAAAAATTTCTACAGCAATGACAATTCACAACCCACACATCAAAGCAAAGTGTGTGTATACTAAAATGTCTGTTCATATTTTTATGTTATGTGACATTGTATTTGTGCTGTGCAGCCTCTTTGATTTAACTGACTCATGTACAGTGGACTTAGGTAAGCTAAAACAGCTGTGGGATCAAGAATTTGCATGCAACACATATCCACTTATGACTGACTGTGTCTTTAGCTAAGGTGTGAGTAGCCAGGCTAGCGCCACCTAGTGCTTCCACTCAATTTCTCATTTAGCTCCATCACTGGTCAGGGAGCCAGCTGCAGGCTTTAGTTCTCACCATCTCTGAGCTTAGACGGGCCAATCAGCGAACAGAGGGAGGGCTGAAAGTGATAACGTTGAATTCAAACAGTGCATTCCAGCGCATAACATACAAACAGTAGCGATCAGTTGAGGCAGGAAGTATTTGCCCACCGTGGAGCGAAAATATGCTAATTGATGGGTGTCAGACGCTTTGCACAAAGTGAAACAATGTGAAAGCGGCTGATGCATTAGGCTAAGGTGAGGGCACTGGAGAGATATGTGGTCACACAGGTGAGAAGAGTTACTGTGTGAGTGGGGAGCTGAGTCTATGTATATGACTGTGTGTGCGTGTGTGTGTTCATGTGTTAGTTTCAAGACTGTTGTGTGAGTGCCATGCAAGTTGTGAGTCTCCACGGTCACCACAACTTCCAGGCAACGAGGCCACAAATAGACAAGGCTGTGTTTCCCACGGGGAGCGGTCAGGGGGAGAGAGATAGAGATAGAGTGGGCCTAAGGCACAGAGACAAGCTGCTGGCTGAGAGCACAGAAGAAAAGAGGGAGAGAAAGACAAAGGAGAGAAGAGCAAACAAAGGAAACCAATGAAAGACATACCAAAAAAACAAGTATGTCAGAGTGAGTGAGAACTAGAATGGATGGTGATTTACTCGTACCTTACTCGCACCTCATACACACACACACACACACACACACACACACACACACACACACACACACACACACACACACACACACACACACACACACACACACAATAAATTTGAACTTTTTAATCTTACACACATCAAAACCTAACCCAAATACACAACCAAATATTTGAGGTCAACGTGACCTGGACAGCAATTGTGCACATGATTGTACAGTGCTACAGAGTTAAGCTAGAACACTAAAGCCCTCGTCCTTGTGGGGACTGTGTGAAGTACTTCATTTCACCCTTGGATACACAGCAAAACACTTTCCACTGAGAGATAAAACTACTGCAAAACAACGACTCATTCACATCCAACTTTGTACTCCCTCATGTTAGCACAAGCTGATCTTAAGCATAATTTTTAACTAAATTTACTGATTACTGAGAAGTATCTGTGCCACGTGCAGGTCTCTTGGCTCCCAAGTCCATTATTACAATATGAAGAATTGTATGAAGAATGCGGGATAAAGTGGCAAATGATTTTTCCCAAATGGCTACACAAATGTAATCTCCTGAAAATGTGATGGTCAGTCACTGTCATTACAAGTGCAATTGTGTCATTATGCCACCAAGACATTACCATGTGACACTGGCTCTATTTTCTCAACTCTATTTTCTCATATTTATTGTCAGTTTATTAAACAGTTTATTATTTTGTATACCCTTATTATTGTATTGCTCTTTATGCAATGCATAAAGCATGCATCTTTTTGGTCAGTTAAATACGCTGTTTAATAGTACAGGTCTATTTCACAGTTTGTTCATTTACAGTTTCAAAATTTCTGCAATTTTCCACACTGAACTCAAAAAGTAATTCCAAGATGAGGTCAAAAAGCAATGCAGTCAAATACAATGTTTATCCATAGAAACAGGCTTTATTTATCCATATGATTAATTTATTGTATCACCTCCACTGCCGGCATGTGTGTGCAGTCCACAACAAATGCATTTAGCCATCCACAATAATGTTCCATCTAGCCTTTTCAGATCCAGGAACTGGTGAGGGCCTCTGGGCAACAGATGGACTATATCAGGGCTCAGGCTGCTGATCTGCATCAAATACCAAAACCAAGACCAGTGAGTCAAAGAAATCATAGCTGCTGTGTAGGAAAATACTGGATTTGGAAGAAACTCTACCACATACTCCACTCTTTTCAACTGACAATCTTTTTACCATGTTATAGACTGCAAGTATAGGCTATTTCAACAATGGAGCAAACTTATCTTGCACAGTGCTTTCACTCATGGCTTTTTTTATGGCTTTTCACTATATCGATCATTTCTGGCACATCAGCACACAAGCCAAAAAAAACACAGCTAGCATATTCATATTTATCGGTTTATGGACGCCATTTTGGGGGGCAATTCTTTAGTGCTTTGGTCAGAAGGTCTCACACATTGGCCGATTAATCTACTTCACCTGTTTGTCTCCATACAACCCTCCAGTTTCCTTCTACATCAGAACATGCCACAGTACCATATGCCTATTTTTTGTTATGTAAGGGGGTTGTGAGGGAGTAATGTGTTGAATAAATTTTGATGGGAATTCTTTATTTCTATTTATTTGCTTGCTGATCTAGACAAGATGTGCGTTTTGTCCTTGGAGAGGTTATGTTCAATACGGTCACAGATTAATAAAAAAAATCTCTCATTTCGGAGCCTAAAACTTTGTGTCAGTAATTGTTGAAAAGACTGAGCAGACCTGACTCCATATCAGCTTATTTTTTTTTACTGACACTAAGATAAAAAATGGGGACCAAGCAGTAGGGCAGGTGATAAAAGTTTCAAAGTCAAACAGTGACATTGAAAGAATGATTTGGTTTTGGTATACAGTATCTAACTGTCCTGAACAAAAAAAAAACACATTTTCAAGCAACATACCCTGTTTACAGGGTCAGAATTTGAAGCTTGCTACAATATTCACTTATTTTGTGTTATATTCCAGACCCAGTGTAAATATGCTGTGTGTTCATGCATGCTTGTGTACACACACAAACATGTAAAAAATGCAGGTGTGAACATAGATTAGTTATAGATAGAGGTTATAGTTCTAATAGAGATTAGATGTAAATGTACATATTTATCCAGACCTTGTGCAGCCCTCTCTGGTTGAGCATTACTGCAGCCCCTCAAAGAAAATCCAGATACCACCCCAGTCATGCCCACCACTTTAGGAGGCACAGGCATAGTGATGACCTGCTTTAAGTAACACCTCTTCCTGTAGGGCGGACACACACACACACACACACACACACACACACACACACACACACACACACAGATAAACTATACACACTTGTGCTCAGATTTATACATATGAATACATTATTTTTCTTTAGGATGTTATGTGTGGAGTCATTTTATTTGTGAGTAGGTGTTTATGTGTGTTAATGTGAATTTGAATTTAATTTTGAATTTGTCCACTTGGTTGTATCAACAGACCTGAAGTCAGATTCATGGAAGGATGTGTAGACATAGGTGTAGAATTGACAATGTGGATCAGTTGTGCACAGTGCCTCACAGGACTGTGGGTCATCCAGATATGCAGAGCAGATGTCAAAGCCAAGGAAATCTGTGTCTTCATAACGAACTGACAACCAGTCTGCAGTAGTCAAATAAAAACAAAACCTCTTGATACAAGGAGTGCAGTTTGTTTACAAATGACACATGAACAATATATAAACATTAGAAATATTCACAATATAAAGACATCCACGTGGAACATGAAAAGAGTCAAAAGATAAAGGCAATATAGTTCACAATAGGCTCACAAGATGAAACAATTAGGATAAAGAATACACGTAAAGAATAATATAAAAGATTGAAAAATAAAGGAAAATACAATAATAATAAAATAATGAATGAAAGGAACTCAAGTAAAATCTTCCATTTCCCCTTTTTTTCCAGTAATAGGTTGTCTGTTTTTTTTCCAGTCAATGTTGGTTTAATATGAAAAAAAACTTCTACTTTATTGGAGGGGATAAAACTATGTGAGGGTGTGTTACAATGACTGTGCTTAATTGATAATTAATAATGATTATTTAATAATGATGTGTTCTGAATTCATCATCAGTAATACTATATCGTAAAGCACAGTCATAAAACTTATCAAGTGATTTCAAATATAGAAGCTTGTGCTGTAAATATGGTGTGCAGCCTTTGGGTATGCTCAGTCAGCACCCTATCCACATGGACTGTACAACAGCAAAATATGAAGAATTCTCTCTGACAACACATGGATGAGCACTGTAGCACCGTATGTCAGGGGAAGTAGCTTAAGCAGGGGGAAAATTTAGGTTGGTGTTCTGTAGATGGCATGTAGATATGGGGGTAGAGAATATACAGGAGAGGGGGCTGGTTTGGACACACATGGAGGGACACACTAATGAAAGCATGTGATGAAAGAGTTGTGGCATCTTTTGTTTAGCCACTGTAAATATAAGCTAAGTTATAGACATTATATCACTCATAACCAGTAGGCTGATCCTAGTGGCTCATTTCAGTTTTTTTTCCTTTCCGTGTCATGCACACTCAGTTGAACCATTAGTTTTGGAGAGAGAATTGTAGACATTACTGCTATAGCATTCCATAGTCATACATAAAGTTCATGAATGCTTCTGTGATTGATCATACATATAGTTAGATGAAGTGCAGCAGAGGAATTAACATCCTACTCACCCCTAGAGGGCTCACAGAAGCGACATGGCATTCCAGAATACAGCTCTTTTTTTCTCTGCTCAGGCTTCTCATCTTTTGAATTCTTCAGGAAGCCAGTCATTGTGTTCCTTTCATGGAGATCACATTTTGAATAATTGTGAAAGAGATCAGTACATTGTGGATGACAAGCTTACTTTTCATAAGTGAAGTAGGTGCATTTAGGATGAGCAGAGCAGAGAAACTGGCAGTGCCCAGCAGACACTGCAGGAGTCTGTTCTAAATCATGACCAGGGAAATCTGTATCTGTGAGGATCTGACCCTTACACTTTTCCTCTGCCAGAAGATGTAGATGATTTCATCCAGATTTTAATGTCTCAAGTTTAGTTATTGGTATACGGTCTACAGTATATTAGTCTTCAAGGAAAGGTATAGCTGGATGTCGTCCATATAGGAGTGAAAAGTAATGCCATGTTTCCTTATAACAGATCCCAAAGGTAGCATGTAGAGAGAGAATAACAAGGGCCTTAGCACTGAGCCTTGGGGTACTCCATCCTTTACTATGTTGGGGCATGATGATTCATTATGAGAATGTACATACTGGTCTGGTTTGGTCATTGTGACGGTCATGGATCAACCGCACACAGAAGACCGCCATAGAGATTGTTTTACACACAAGTGCACACACACATAGATGTTCATATGCACACGCACTCATACATGCACTTTCACATTCATGATCGCATACATTATCAAGTGGGCATTGACTGTTTTTTATATATTGTTTTACATATGCAATGTATACGTTGTTGAAAGAAACACGCACTACGTGGTTATGCTGTGGACATTTATTGTGCTTAAGTAGGCATGGAAATTTGAGCGTAAAAGAAATGTTTGTGCATAAAAAGATTATCGTTAATGCGGTGAATGCTGTGGTGGCCTTCAGTTGGGCACCATCTGTCCAGCAGCAAAGGGGTGCCGCCAGAAAATTACCTATTATTTATTTGGTTCTGGGCCTAATTGGGCTAGTTCATATGGGTATTGGCCATGGGGATGACAGAGGCGGCCTTGATCCAGCCACCTCTGTATTGTGTCTGTTCATGTGCTATTAGGATGTAATGTTGTGATATTTATTTAGTAAATCTGCTTGGTTGCATTTGTAAGAACTCTTACAACGCTTTTGTTTCAGAATCTATCTTGTTGTTTAGGTGTTAATTGATTGTTATGTGTTCACTATTGTTTGTAAATGGTGCTGGTCACCTGGTATACTGTATGTTTGCCTGTCTAGACTCATGTAGTCAGTCTTAAATGTTATGTTGTGTGTGAGCACTGTGTTGAATTGAACTCTGAATTGAACTCTGAATTGATGGGATTTGTCATCTGTATTTTAGAGGATTTTGAATTTTTTGGTATTTCTTTTTATTTATCTTTTTCTTATTTTGTAATTCTATTGATTGCTTTCCATTTTGCTTATGGAGACCTATTGCTTGGGTTTTTTTTCAAGCCTGAAATTAAATTATATTGTCCCTTTCTCACACTGACTCAGATTTTTGTGGCCAAACCCATTTCCACTGAACAGCATCCACTCAGCTACCTCATATTTACAGATAAATGCTTTTTTGTGCTTCGATTTTTAGTGAGAAATATACACCGTAAAATCTGAAAACCTGTGAACATGACCAATATCAATCAAGCAGTAGGTTTTGGCAAATGATTGTCTTCCCAGGGGGGTAACCAGCATGAGATTAAAAGTTTAATTAAAGCATTACATTTTTGAACAGACCCCCTACTTTTCAATGGTGTTGTATATCCCCCGATATAGCACAGCTAAGACCGCATTTTGTTTTATGTTAATGCACTTAGAAGGCAGAACAGTCAACTCCATACAGAATTCTTCAAGGTTGCTTGGAAACCATTCCGATGAAAATCACAACTTTCTGTAGAACTATGCTTTGACCACTCTGCAATAGAATGGCTATTTGTAGATGAAATAGTTTACAAATTACATAACTGTTTCCTTATTTTATACCAATTTTCAAGGTAAATGTGGAAACCGATTTAGAAAAGCAATAAACCACCTGTGTCCATTCCATTCCGTGAATATAGCACAGTTGAGGGGGTCCAACAACACAGACTGGCAGCCCAGAGCACTTTCATTAAACGAAAAGGTTACCAACATCTGAACACAGGGGCATTTGGGGAGTTACCCAACATATGCAGATGTGGATTTCTGCTGGGAACCCATCGCTGCATGTGACCCCTGGTGACCTCAAAGAAATAGGCAAAAATGCATGTGTTAAAAAATGGAAAGGGTACCATCCATTTTTTTACCACCATGTCAAACCAAAATCAAACATTAATTTGAAACCAAACCTTCGGCCTCTCAGATCTTATTGCTTAAATAATTCAATTCAATTCAATTTTATTTATACAGCGCCTTTTACAATAGTATTGTCTCATGGCGCTTCACAGAAGGAGCACCCAAGAGCAACAGGGGCCAGAAAAAAAACAGCAGAGGCAGTCCCTCCCAAAAGACCCATAAGAAGTGATGATTTGCCACGCACCATTCCTAACTATGGGAAACAGTAAAGAGGAAGGTTTTAAGTCTAGACTTAAAGGTATTGAGAGTGTCCACTTGTCGAATGTGGGGGGGTTACTTGGTAATTGGTACCATAGCGACCATAGAACAGACCAGTTGCAGTAATATTCAGTTGTAATTACATCAACAATCCCAACAAAGTATCCTAACATCTCTAAAGCAACTTGCACACTGCCCAAATAAGCACCAACAAACACGAACATTCTAAAGTCTGCAGTTGTTGACATAAGTCTTTAGAATGTTCAAGTTGTCAGTTGCATTCTACACTAACTGGCAAACTGATAGCTGACAAAGGCAAAGGTGCTCTGGCTGATACCTAGGCCACTACTTACTTAATGCATTTAAACACTGCTGCATTCTCGTAAATATTATCATCTCTGGACAAATGATTTTGCAACCAGTGTATCATACTTCTCATCATCACTTATAAAATCAAAAGTCACTTCATGCAACTGGAAGGCTTTTAATGTTTTATGTTTTTAATGTAAGTGATGACAGAACAGTTCTGCAGAGACGTCTTGGTGAATTATCCAGAACCATAGGCTATCCCAGTCTTTGTCAGAATGGTGATGCTACCATATGTAAAAGATACTGCTGCCGTAATGTCGGGGGCGGTGGTGGCGAACTTGCATGGCAGCCTCCGCCACCGGTGTGTGAATGCATGTGTGTGAATGGGTGAATGTGAGGCATACTCTGTAAAGCGCTTTGCGTTTTATGTCTTTTTTAAGCGCAATATCCAAACAGGGGGCTAACTTTTACAGTGTAATTTTACAAATGTAATGCTGCTGACGTTTTAATACATCAACAGTCCATCTCTGTATGTTTGCTTTGGATTATGCCCAAAGTCAGCAATGGTGTGTCATGCCTCTCTGTCAGTGTCACCCGTTCTCTCCCTGATCACTTGCCCCTCCCACTCATTCACGCCAATCTATTGCAATCATTACTTCCACCTGTTGCTCGTTGTTTGTTGTCCTGCTGTGTATTTAATCCCTTGTCTCCCAGTGTTCCCCGTCAGACCGTCCGTGAACCTACTGCTACTCACGCAAGGCAAGCATTAAAAGACCCTGACTCCTGAACCTGTTCCCGTAGTTCCTGTGTTTCTGTCACCTGCCTGCTCCCGTGTCTCCGTCCTGTTTCCCTGCACAGAGGAAGCAGACTTAACACACTTTTTTGCAGTTTTTAGGGGAGTAGCCTGATGTCACCCCCTGCAGGTCAGTTATTTGAGATGGTAACCCAGAGCTTGTGTGCTTCAAGTAACAGTAGAACTGCCTGAGGCAGATGGGTACAAAAACAGCTAACATTACAAATGTATCCTACAACATAAATCATGAAAAATAAAATAATAGACAGGGAATGTTTTTTCTGTGGTTCATGTATTTTCATGTACTTCATGAGAGCTGACTAGGAGTTTTCTACAAAAACAGAACTTGCATTCGATGTGTTCTCTCTACACCTGAGTAAACCTAGAAAATGTTTTATTAGAAAGAACCACAGGATTTAGATGTACTATTTACAAAGGTTCAAATATCAAGTATGGATGCAAGAAGTTTAACAACAAATGAGTAGAGAGTGCTTATTGTGGTGTATGTCTATCTGCTGGTTATGATATGCTTGATGCTAAGGCACCTGCTGTCTCTGGTCCAGTCAGGCCTGATAAAGGTGAAGAACTGGCAGGAGTGATGCTGACTGCAGGCCTGCTGACAGTGGTGCTCATCAGGAGAGAAGATCTGTAGCACATCACTCCCAGGAAAGTCCACATTCTCTCTTAGCTCCTGTAGACATTCTACACACTTCTCTGCTTATTCATAATTTACATGTACAATATCACAGCAAATATTCACACCTAACCTCAGGGGAATTTAAAATACCCTTGTCATCAAGTCTTATTTAAATCACTATTTGTTAAAACAAATTACACACCTTACAATGTGTGATTCTTTTACACTGTGACCTTCTTCCTCTTCCTCACAGAACTTTAATGGACAACTCTGTCAGGTTTTAACCTATGGTTACGTCGTTAGAGGGCTTTATATACATATATATCCTGATGACATCCAAAACACATGCTATTGAGGTAGACACTGGCTAAATAAAAGTAAGCATCTCTCCCCTAGCTATGTTTTTTAAATGCTTAGGCTAGCTCCCTCTTTTCTAAATGGATTTGTTTTTGCACAAATGAAAACCCATTCCCTTACAAAACTCTCTAACAATGAAAACAAATAAAAAAATAGATAATTAGATAGATAATACTATACTTCTGTAATATACTATGGTCTAAATGAACCCACCTTCACTGAAGCAGTTTCTCAGCAGAGATATCAGGCACAAATTAAGCACAAACAGCTTCATCGTTGCCTATCCACAGTGACTTTTGCCTGAGCAAGAGGTGAATTTAACCATCAAAACCATTGTATCTGCTCAGGAGTTCAAAAAGTAGAGGTCATTGACCATGTGGATACAAACATACAGAGTTCACTGTCCATTTGTGACATTGCCAGGTGGCTGCAAGACTCTACAAGGCCTGTGTATGTGTGTGTGTTTTTTTTTTTTTGGGGGGGGGGGGTTAACAAATGATGTGGTTGGTCACTCAGTTTGCTGGTGTGTACCGCCTACTACATGAGATAGAACGTCATCTTAACAAATAAATCAAGACAGCTTCTGAAGTGAACTATGCTGCCACTCCGACGGTAATATGTTGACATGATATGATATGGTATTTTTTAATTATGGATATTTTTACAGACGAAAGTGGGGTAGCAAAAGCATCAGCTTCTCTAGCCCACACTGGTATGAACTTTTCTGGCTGTGTGTGTGTGTGTGTGTGTGTGTGTGTGTGTGTGTGTGTATGTGTATTCTTTCCCCCCCCACTTCTTCCATGTATAGAACTGAAACAGACCTGAAGTCAGATTCATGGAAGGATATGTAGATGTAGAACTGGCAATGAGGATCAGTTGTGCACAGTGCCTCACAGGACTGTGGGTCATCCAGATATGCAGAACAGATGTCAAAGCCAAGGAAATCTGTGTCTTCATAACGAACTGACAACCAGTCTGCAGTAGTTATTTAAAATTAAAACATACTCCATACAAGGAGTGAAGCTCATTTACAAGTAGACATTTATTTGACCAATACAGCGTCTAAACATTGGAAAAATCCACATTATAAAAGACTCAATGGGAAATGAAAATAGAATAAGACAGAAGCTGTAGTTTATATTTAAAACTCGCATAATAAGACATCTGTTATTAAACCATCAATTAAAAAAACAAACCTTGATCCTGATGTCCTTGCTAATTACAGACCCATATCTAACCTCCCATTTGTTTCAAAAATACTTGAGAAAATAGTGTCTAAGAAAATCTGTAGCTTCTTAAATGACAATAATATCCAGGACACCTGCCAGTCAGGCTTTAGAACTAATCATAGCACAGAATCAGCCCTAGTTAAAGTCTTCAATAACCTCCTTATCGCATCTGATAATGGATATATATCAATATTAATCCTATTGGATCTTAGTGCTGCCTTTGACACTATTGACCATGGTATCCTACTACACAGACTTGAACCCATGATAGGCATTCAAAGACACTGCATTAGCCTGGTTCAAATCATACCTCTCTGGTCGCTACCAGTTTGTACACGCTCATAATGAGTCATCAACCCATACCAAAGTAAAGTTTGGTGTACCCCAAGGCTCAGTGCTAGGTCCCCTGCTGTTCTCCCTGTACATGTTACCTTAAGGATCTGTTATAAGGAAACATGGTATTACTTTCCACTCCTATGCTGATGATACCCAGCTTTACCTTTCTATGAAGCCTAATGACTATATGCCAATGACTAAACTTGATGGATGTCTCCTAGACATCAAAACCTGGATGACTAATAATTTCCTTTCTGATAAAACTGAAGTTATGATGATTGGCCCTAAACAGCTGACCAACACTCTACACCATCACCAAAACTTACTCAGTGGCCTGTCACTGTCATGTAATGCAAAAGTTAAAGACCTCGGGTAATTATTGACCAGGACCTCTCTCTAAATAGTCATGTAAAACACATTTCAAAAACATCTTTTTTCCACCTACGAAATATTGCTAAGGTTAGAAAGTTCCTATCCTTTGAGCATGCTGAAAAATTAATACACGCATTTATTACTTCCAGGCTCGATGCTCTGGCAATGCTCTGTTCTCTGGGTGTAGCAATACTTGCATCAAAAACCTACAACTAATACAAAATGCTGCGGCCCGAAGACTCACCAGGACTAAAAAATATGAACATATCTCTCCTATCCTTGCTTCCCTACATTGGCTCCCTATTAAAAGTCGAATTGATTTTAAAATACTCCTCCTAACCTACAAAGCCCTCAAGGGCGATGCACCAACATATATTAAAGACTTACTTGTCCCTTACCACCCTCCTAGAACCCTAAGATCCCAAAATGCTGGTCTCCTTGTAATCCCAAGAATATCAAAATCTATGATAGGAGGAAGAGCCCTCTGTTACCGTGGACCCCTCCTGTGGAATAGTCCCCCCCCCCCACATTCGACAAGCGGACACTCAATACGTTTAAGTCTAGACTTAAAACCTTCCTCTTTACTGTTCCCCATAGTTAGGGATGGTGCATGGCAAATCATCACTTCTCATGGGTCTTTTTGAAGAGACTGCCTCTGCTGTTGCCCCCAGTTGCGAGGCATGGCAGCCACTGACCATCCCTGCAGTGGTGCTGGGTTACCATGCATCATGCCTTAGTTATGCTGCTATAGCCTAGTGCCGCCACACAACCTTCATGTGTCATGCTGTACAACTCTCTCTCTCTCTCTTTCAGCTCTCTCTCAATATATATATATATATATATATATATATATATATATATATATATATATATACACATATAGGTATGCCCAAATTACACATTTGCTTTCTGATGTGTGAGCCTGGCCTAATTCACTATTTTCCTCTGTCCACAATTATCTTTGCTGAGTGTCATCCCTGCCTCATTCTGGCGGACTCCTCTCACCCTCCCCTCCTGAGTGGACTACAACCAACACTACGGGAGGCACATCTCACGACCGACTCCCCATCACAGAGGACCTTCCTGGACGCCGATGCTGGGCCCGACTCCCCTTCCTGAGGCTTTGTGATTGACCACCCCTTCCAATGGCGCTGTCAAATGGACCCTTACCGTTACCCCCATGACCCATCTCATTCCTTTGAGTTTGTCACTATGCCTGGCCGCTGCTACATTGTCCAGCCATAATTCCTGATAACCACCTATAGACTGACTACCATGTAATGTAAAAGTGGGATAATACTCTATTATGAACTATTATGAACCTTAGCTAAAACCATAGGCAACTTATAGTCTGTCTTATAGTTGGGTTAGCCCCTTGAGTCGTGGATCTGCCCAAGGTTTCTTCCTAGATTAACTGAACATAAGGGAGTTTTTCCTTGCCCCTGTTGCTCTTGGGTGCTCCTTCTGTGAAGCGCCACAAGACAATACTACTGTAAAAGGCGCTGTATAAATAAAACTGAATTGAATTGAATGTAGATGATTCCACAAGGTTAATATGTGAAAAAATGAGATGGGGAAATTAGACCTGGTATTCAGGTCCTGATACTAAAAGCCACTGAAATGTGTGCATTAAGTTGTGTGAATGTTCAGATGTGCAATACGCTATAAGCACACTTGCAGTGCAGTGCCTGTGAATATACATTAAAAACTGTGAACGTGCTTACTTAGGTCACCTAACTGACTGTTGTTGATGAGGAGGAACTTTTAGGAGAAGCCTCACACAACTCCACTAAAGGTCTTCATCACAGGGGCTTTTGAAACTGACCAGCTGTACTTCAAGTAGCATTTACATTTACATTTAGGCATTTAGCAGACGTTTTTATCCAAAGCGACTTACAAAAGAGGATAACATTCAAGCTACAACACAATGAAAGAACGAACAAGGAGTGCATATTGCTAACATAGAAACTGCACCATTTTAAGTTGAAAGTGCAATAGTGCAGAGAAATTAAATTGTTAAGTGCATTCTCAAAGTTTACTCCAGGAGATATTCTTGGAAGAGCTGGGTCTTCACAAGTTTCTTGAAGGTGGAGAGGGTATCAGTTGATCTGGTAGCACTTGGGAGGTCATTCCACCAGCGCAGAACCAGATATGAGAAGAGTCTGGATTGACCTGCACAAGGTGTTGGCCATGCTAGAAAACGTTCCTTAGAGGAGCGAAGCGGTCGTCGGGTGACATAGGGCTTCAGGAGAGAATTCAGGTAGATGGGAGCAGAGCCATCATTCACCCTGAAGACAATCATAAGTGCCTTGAATTTAATGCGAGCAGCCAAGGGTAACCAGTGAAGTTCAATGAACAGAGGTGTGACGTGTGCCCTTTTTGGCTGGTTAAAGACCAGACGTGCAGCTGCATTCTGGATCATCTGTAGCGGTCTCACTGCACAAGCTGGTAGGCCTGATAGGAGGACATTGCAGTAGTCAAGCCAAGAGATAACCAGGGTCTGTACCAGGAGCTGGGTTGCGTGTTGGGTTAGGTACGGCCTGATCTTCCTTATGTTGAATAGGGAAAAACGGCACGACCGAGCCACAGAGGCAACGTGATCTGCAAAGGTCAGTTGGTCATCAATCATGACACCTAGGTTTCTTGCCACTTTGGTGGGAGAAACAGACAGGGAGTCGGTCTTGATGCTGATGTCGTGATGTATGGCTTGTTTGGCTGGGAGGACCAGCAGTTCAGTTTTTGAGAGATTTAGTTGGAGGTGGTGTCCTTTCATCCATGCAGATATATCAGAGAGACAGTCCGAGATCCGTGTTGGCACCGTGGAGTCATCAGGCGGAAAGGACAGATAGAGCTGGGTATCATCAGCATAGCAGTGGTACCAGAAGCCATGGGAGTGGATAATTGAGCCCAGCGAGGTGATGTACAGGACGAAGAGAAGGGGCCCCAGCACAGATCCTTGGAGTACTCCTGTGGTGAGTTGGTAAAGTGCTGACATATTCATGAAGTCAAATCTGATGAACATACGATGAAGCATACTTTTCATACACAAAACTCCACACAAAGGGGGAGTGCATTACCAGCTATCATTTTTGTTTCAGAGGTAGGCAAAAACTTTGACTAAGACAGCAGATGCTAATTAAAAAAGGCGACTGTTGACCTTGCCTGGTATGTCAGTTGGTCAAGGGCAATAGACCGCTGTTGACCGCTCAATACTATTGTAAAAGGCGCAGTGTAAATATAATGGAATTTGATTCAATAGCTATAGCCACCTGTGAAATATTCTTATTTAGAAAATAATGTTTTTTTTGCCATATCTATGCAATGTAGGGAATTTAGATTACTACAGTTTCTGTTTTTATTATAAATTGTGCTGGAGACTTTTGTCTGTTGACTGTTGATTTTAACATAGCATTTTTGCATTGTATGTCACTTTGGATAAAAAACGTCATAAACATTGTTTACATTAGTCGGTTATCAATTCTTGATTCAAAGGAAGGTGACATACTTATGCTGGGGTCTGCCAAAGTCATCATTTAACCAGGAGAAGAACTGACAGCGTGGATCTGATGTCCAGGCTCTCTGGCACTCCTCATAGTCTGCAATGAACAGGCTGTCATAGTCAGCTACCATGAAGTCTACATCCTGATAGACAGATGACAAGCACCCATCTGACACCCGGGTGGGGGAGGTGGGTGGGCAGTGTTAGCAGTGTAACAATTACATATTAAACATTACAAATCAGTCATATTAAGGTAAACAGTGACACACTAGACACACCACCTCCATTCTGTTTAACTGTGTAGTACACACCAGGTGTTTCTTTGCAATTTGTAAGAGAGTAGTGTGGTGTAGGCCAATGAGACGCTGCCGGTTCATTTAACACACACACACACACACACACAAAAATGGTTTTGGCACCCTATATATAGAAGTTACAACACAAATAAAAACCTTACTAAGACTGTGACTGGCAGAAGATGATACTTACTCATCCAGTGTTACTTCTGCGAAAGATTCACAATGCCATGGACACTAAGAAACTCGTCTCCACCTTCAAATCTTTACTAAACCCACCTCCTCCACCTCCTGCAACTAACCTCACAGCTGACACTTTTGCTGCATTTTTTACTAACAAAGTTGCAGTAATTAAGAGTCAGTTCTCTGACCAATCTACAGAGGTTCCTCCTCCAAGCTATCCTAAACCAACTGCTTCCTTTTCTTCATTCACTCCTCTCTCCGAGGCAGAGGCTATGGTCAGCAGAGACCCACCTTTACTGAAGCAGTTTCTTAGGAGACAGCAGGCACAAATTATAACAGATTACCACAGATTATCTACCGCCATATCAATATTTGCGGCCAGTAGGTTAGCTGACAGGAGGGTCAGATGTTTTTTACTTCATGGTGGCCAATAAGGGAGCATCTGATTGCCTCTTTAGTTATCATGGATAAATGTTAATAGCTGACTCAAGAGTCTCCGATGGAAAAGGGCCAGGATGATACTTTTAATGTTAACAAAAGAATCCATGTACAGTAATAGCCCGAATATAAGATGATATTTTTGTCCTGTAAATACTTCTGAAAAAGTGGGTCTTCTTATGTTCGCAGACTAGGCAAAAATAGTGAAAAAATATATAGGGTGCCAAAACCATTTTTGTGTGTGTGTGTGTGTGTGTGTTAAATGAACCGGCAGCGTCTCATTGGCCTACACCACACACTAGTGGTAAGAGACTGTCTTGAACAAATTCAAAATTCTCGAGTGGTATCAAAGAATGACTGGGTTTACATGCACTTCAGTATCCCTTGACCTGGTGTTGACAGTATGCGGGACACAGGGTTTAAATGCGCACAAAACCGGCACTTCATATCCCATCATAATGAGAATCACCGTTAGAGAATCACCATTATGTTTGAGTGTCTCGCAGTCGCAGCCAAGTCCCCCCCTTGCAAGGCTGTGGCCTCCATGCGGACCTCTATGGGTAATGCATATGGTTTTCTGCTTTGTAGATAGCCTACAGTGTATTGTTGAATGTGACAATTCTATCCACATTAATTAACTTGATCTCATGCTTTAATTTATAGTAATGATCTTCAAAAAAATTGCAAAATGTTTTCTACTGAGTTTTCACCAGCAAATAAAATAATGCACCATATAAGGCAAAATTTGGTCTACAAAATGTTTTCTTTTCTCTCCCAAAATGAGTCTGGAAAAGGGGGTCTTCTTATATTCAGGCCAATACAGTGATATTTAGATCACCTGTGCTAAAACTTCAGGAATAGGAAATGTTAAATCATAGAATAACTGAACTAGGTGTAATTGATATACAAAGGAAAATTAGCTCGTTATTTTCAGCAATTTAGTCAAAGCTTTTACTATCTTCCACCAAATGTTAGTGACATTCTAGTGCCCCCTCTGGTAACAGTGGTATCACTGTCAATATTACTTATAAATAAAACAGCAATATTACTTGTATTTAGAGAGCAGACAAATATTTAGTTTAGGATGAAAATGGGCTAGCTCAGGTGTAGCAACTCACCTTTACTTCAACTTCAGTGTTTATTAATGTATTGCTGCAAATCATACAACTTAAACACATATTTGTGTGCATGCATATTTGTGGTGTTTGTCCGCTGGTGGTAGTAGGCTGGTTCACAAGGCACCTGTTGTCTCTGGTCCAGCCAGGCCTGCCAAAGTGCTCTATCAAGATTTAAATGGCCAAACAAGAGATCCAACAGTGGCCATATGTGAGTGAAATCAGCTTTCATCCAGTGATTTTGTTGTTGCTTTTATGATACTGTGCACATACAGTATTCCTGTATTTCCCTGTTTACTTATTTATAAATTAATGGTTGTATTATAATAGTGAGATTGTGGAACTGTATTTCATAGCTTTCAAAACCTCTTATCAACCTGATCAATTAGCAGAAATAAAAACCTATTTGTTTTGCTGGAAGCATGCCTTTCTATCCAAGTTTAGGTAAATATCTGGTAAATAGCAAACTGCTCATGGATACATTTATATTAAATTGATTGTTACATTGAGCAGCAGAACATGCCACACAAAAATTGCCAGAGACAATATTGTTCTTTATACATAGTTTTATTTTGTGTCATCACTTGGTAATGCTGACAAAGGGGGTGGCAAAGTGCTGCATTATGATAAGTTAGAACTATGGGCACAGAATTAATTTTCCCCCCCACAATTTTCAATTCATTTCACTCTGAAATTAAGGATCATTTAAACATTTATGCATTTTAAAACTTCTGAACATCTGATTAGCCTCTAAATATCCCCCCGTCCCATAAAGGTTTTAACTGTGCATATTTACCTCAGCATACAGCTTTGGCTTAAGAAGAGCTGAGGTGAGGAAACAGCTTCTGGCCAAAAAGGCTGAGCAGCATGTAAAGCAGCATATAGCATTAGATGCGAAATATATCATGTGAGTATAGCTTTGTATAGTCTTACATACTGCACTCTAGCTTATGATGGAAAGTGCTTAAGTATACAATCATACATATATATATATATATATATATGTATATAAACAAAAACAAATTAAAATAATTTCATTTTAAAGCCCATAGCAGTCAAATAGAACATCATTAATGACTGTACTGAGCAGGTTGTCACTACTTGATAAAATGAACAGAACAGCATGAAATGCATATGCTTCTGCTAACTCAAGATTATCATGAACAAAACTCGCACTCCATTTCCTGATATATAACACAATAATAAAAGAAAGTAACATATGGCACACTGGCTCAGGTGTGAGTAAGTGTCCATAAAACACTGATGGAAGCCACCATGAAGTAAGAATCTAATGGTTCAAATGATATTAAATGCATGAGACTTTATGACTTAATTCCCTCCCATTTGTTTTCTCCCTCATTTTCTGCTTGAGTTTTCCTGAGTTGTTGCTCATCGTTCAGGGCCTTTTAACCAATATCGCATGACAATCACCCCCAACTGAGAGGACCCCCCAAGATCACCCAGCATTACAGTGTGTAATGTGGCCCTTTAACCCAACTAACACACCTGTCCTGCAGGTTCTCCGGTCTATCTTAAGCACATACAAAGCAGTAAACCATAAGAACAGTGATAAGAGTGACAATAGTAAGGAGAGTGAGGCTTTAGAATAAGAGGAGAAGTGGAGATTACCAGTTTGCACCACATCTGCTTCTCTCCCTGTCTGAGGACCTTGGAATGCACAATATATAGAGATAAATATTGCCAGTACTATAAGCATTATTCCTGTAGTTACATACAGTGGCCTCCCTACCACTGGAGGCACAAGAGTATTTTGGTGTGGTCTCCTGGCTTGGTTTCTCACCATACCATGGCCCACCCAGGCCTGTCCTGTCCCAAGGAGTGGCTTCCCCCTCCTCACTCCTCATCTACAGCCTCTCGTTTTGACTCCTCAAACTTCGGATCAACTAGCTGGTTGGAGGGACTAGGGAGGGATGGTACCTCCATAGCACTCAATGAGCTTCCATCTTGCTCAGTGTCCTTCCTCTGGGTCAGCTCTTCCTGTGCAGAGATTTCATACAACTGTAATGAGGAATTTATTTTGTAAAACAGCATTAAAAAATAAGTAGGCAATATGCTTATGAGAAAAAAAATCCAGGAAGGAATTGGAAGAAATTGCCACTGGAGTTGCTAATCATTATTCCGAGAAAAGCCAGACTGCACGACAGTTGAGGTCTGGAGTCCAAGCATTCACTTCCCATTTCCAGGTGCATAAAAAAATCAGGAAAATGTTAGCTAAACTGGAGCATGAAACTCCATAAAGCTTCGGAAGCAAAAGCATCTTTCATGTAAGCAACAATTTTAAATGTGGTTGTTCACTTAATTTGAATACATGTAACAAGTTGAATACAAGTATGAAAATGAAAATGATCTGACTCCACACAGGTGTACTGAAATCCAAATCCATGACTATGTGGGGTTGTCAACAGTCTTCACTCGACAGTGCATAGCCAGTCGCATCTGTGAAACAACAGCCCAAGACCAAGTCCACAGCCTTTTTCATATGGTTCCATTTTACTATTTTCAAACTGGTGGAGTAGTACAGATAAGCAAACACAACAGTGCTGTCAAATCCATATCAGTGTGGATTTGGTCATAGTTCCTGCATTATCTGAGGCTGACTAATTGACATTGAGATTATGTTTCCTCTTTTCATGATCTGTTGAGTCAGTTTAAAGCTATTGTGTCATATTTTTGGGTTCATTTACATTTATGCATTTAGCAGACATTGCTGTTAACCCCAATAACCCACAGCCTTTCCTGATAACTGGACAATGACAAGCTAAATGAACTGAATAGTAATTCTGTGTTTGCCATGATGGAATGCATTTACATTTACATCTATGCATTTAGCAGATGCTTTTATCCAAAGCGACTTACAACTCATCAACTATCAAGTGTTCAGGGCCAGTCTCCCCTAGAGCAACTTAGGGTTAAGTGCCTTGCTCAAAGGCACAACTGTGGCAGCTGGGATTTGAACCCACAACTTTTCAGGCTACTTGCATGCTAGCCAGGTTCCTTAACCACTACACTACCACTGCCCCCCCATAGGTTCATAGGTATGTATTCATTAATAAGCAATTACCAATACCTGTATGTTTGGAATTCATTTATAAATACAACAAATAAGCCAATCAAGCTTGATAATAATTTGCATCTTGCGAATTACATATGCCGACAACTTAAAAAAAATACTGTATACAGTTTTGCCTTTCAGGTTTTCATGAAACTGGAAGTAGAAGGAAACAGGGACTGCTTTCTTCTCAACAGGTAATTCAACCAGTCTAAAATCTTGATTTTAGCCTGGAGTCAAGCACGTTGCTAAAAATACAATGCTAGCAACTTTAGGTTCCACTGATGATGCACCAAGCTCCTATCTCCCTAGTGTTGAATCACCTGGTGATCTGGTGATTAGATTGTATGCTTTTGTACAGCTGCAAGCTGATATTGGCCATTTATGAATGGTAGAAAAATCAGAGCGATAACATTTCACTAATTTATATAAAGGACTAGCAGGATAATTTCATGGACTAAATTCAACTATTTTTCTGAGATAACCTGAAGGAACAGCTCCTGGCTCCCTTTTTGTAATGGGAGGGCTCTAGAGCATTGTTCAGTTGCCTGCAGTATACAATCTCAATTTTCACACAGTAACAAATTTATTTTTTCAAGTACTTTATGTTATTAAATACTTAAGTATTTCATAGAATAATCCATTTAGAAGTTACGTATTTAAAGTGGCCAGGCTTGCATAGATTACTCTACAGTAATTGCCTCTTTGAGCCAATTTCAATCGCTCTCTAATGTATTTGGTTATGGTATTATTAATCGATGGATGATAGTTGAATGGGTGGATTTGTAAGTATTGTATTTATTAAGTATGTAAAATTGATGTGTGCGTGCTTCACCTGTTCAGAGAAGCGCTGAGGCACCTGCTCAGGAAACTCCTGTGGTTCTGTATCCTCCCCATTTGAGTTACAGCTGGGACTAGGCACCTCAATACCATGGCTTTCCAAGATGGCTGCTTCTAACATATGACAAAACATTACACATAAACTAGTTTACAAATACTATACACATTTGATTATACTCACAATCTGTCAGACATGTTGACAGTTGTAAAGTTGACAGTCTATCCATTTTGCTAAATAATCTCACCAATGTTGGCACGTCTCTTCATCTCCTTCCTGCGATTCGCAAACCAGTTGTACACCTTCAGAGCAGTGACACGTTCGAATTCAGACAGCTTGCAGCCTTAATAAACCAAGACAGCAATCACAATATGGGCACTGCAAAAAGTTCAGGACAGCTAAATGATGACACACATTAACATAGATGGATCATAATATACAAGTCTATACATTACATGTTATTAAGGAGTGTTCTTGGGCACAATAGAAAGTGCTACTACGCAAACAGCTTACAGCACACACACACACACACAGCTTCCTAAAATGAAGACCCAGTCACAAGAACTATATGATTTCTTTATAAATAATAATTCTTCTGCCGAATATATTCTAGTTGAAGGACTGCTGAGTAATATAGAGATGCAGCAACAGTTCCTTTTGTATGGCACAGTAATATACAATCAAATGCAGTCAACAGGTTTATAAAAGGGCTTTGAATGTAATTCAGCCTCTCATAAACATGGGCAAGAACTATCCATATTAAAAGCAGGCATAGCATGGATTGTTTACAAAACCTCAGTCAAGTCATAATGGTCCCTTCCAAAAAACATAACAATTTTAGTCAAACCCATCACACTAGCTTTCCACTTGCATTTCCAATGTATAGTGTATTTCTTTGTATTACAGGCAGTTTACAGGCTACTGGATTTAAATTGTGTGGATTCAAACCTGTATCTCAATATAAATTAAAAGGGAACTTTGGTACATTTCAATCTAGAGCTCTTAGAACAAAAGAGCAAACTAGTGTTCACCTGCGTCTTTAGCCTGTTCTATCTAAGTCAAACATACCACATCCCGGATGAACATTTGAAAGGCTACTCACATGTACTTTATTTCCAAACGTACAAGGACCTCTGCCATTCCACCCACAGGAACTTGGAACATTCCAATCTAAACTCATGGGTATTAATATGAAGTTGCTGCTCCCATTACAGATGTAACAGCTTTCCCTCTTTTGAGTGTTTATGGAAAGTGTTGCCCATATATTCAGTTTTGAGAAGTCAGGTGCTGATATGGGACAAGAGGGCCTGGCTTGCAATGTCTGTTCCAGTTCAACTCAAGGGTGTATGTGAACCAATTTTACAGATTAGTAATGTCATCAAAGTTCCTATTGGTTTAATTGTAGGCATCCAAATACTCTTAAACATTGTGTGTACTGCTGTTTGTTGAGATACTTAACCTGCTCCTGGATACAGACCTGGTTTCTGGATGACTGAGTTACAGGCACTGGCAATCTCCTCTCTCTTAGCCTCATCAGGATACTGATTCTCCATGAAGAAACTGGGAAAACAGACAGACAACCATCAATGACCATAGTCAAGCTCACAACCCTCTCACCTCTATGTCTCAAATGAATGGTCAGAGTTCAAACAGTCTAGCGGTCATTAATTCAATAATCTACAAGAATACAAGACCTCTGACTGGAAATATAGTTGCACATATCCCTACTTTTTATGACTCACAGTATTTGAGTTTTAGTCAGTGGGATTCTGCTTTGGATCAACAACATATTGGCCAAGGAATATGTGAGGGAACAAGGGGAGTGAATGAGTAGGAGTAGAGATTACTCAGAGTAGAGATTAATGTATGCTACATTAAGAAGATTACATTCCTCATCTTAATGACCGGCCATTTCTTGCTTATCCTCAAACCTAATATTCCTTCCATAAATTAAAGCACAAGATCCTTGCTTCCCCCTATGCTTAGGTAATGGCATGCTGCATGTGCCAGATATCTGAAAAGATTGGCAACATACCAAAGCCACCTCACAGGCAAGTTTCTGCATTTAAAATTAACTGATATCTATTTCAATCTGAAGCGATGGACTTGTTAAGGTGGATTTGGGAACCAAATATGGGTTGCCTGATTTTCAGTCTGACATTACCACTGCTTTAATACACAAACATGCTCTTGCTTTGTGAACTATATTTACTCCATTCTAAAAATGTAGTGCACTTCATATTTATGAGTCATCCGTTTCTCTTCTGAAACAGCTTGTTTGCTTACTTGATTGTGATTGGCTGATTCGACGTTCCAAGCCGTTGTAAATCCAGCACAAACACACAGGTTTGCCTCTTCTGTTCTATATTACTCCACAGTAAACTTCAAATAAAAAAAACTTTACAAAGTAGTAGCCCATAGCCCATCTCACTGTAGTAGTGTTTAGTGTTGTCAGGCAACCATTTCCCCAAAGGAACTATATGTTTTGGTGGAAGAATGGTTATTACGATGCACTATTTTATTTTTTTAATTTTTGTGGCTGTATCTAATAAAATCTTATCAAAGATTTATTGTAACAGTTTTAGAAATGCAATAAGCTATCATGTCGTGCCAAACAATACCCCTTACCTGTTCTAAATCCAGCACAAACCCAAGGCCTCTTGGGGCTTATTGCTTAATTCTAAAACTGCTTGTTTGGGTCCTTGACTGATTTATTCAGATCTTAGGTATGTTACAAACAAAAGGTGCATGTTTGGTGTATGGAGTGGACACAAATTTGTCATTTAACTGTTCAACAAGTGCATCAAACCCTCACATACATCTCTGCCCTTTTCCTCTGCATCCTGTGGCACTGCTACCCCCAGCTCAACTGCTGCAGCTGCATCCCATTCTGTCTCATACACTTCTTCATGACTTTCATAGCGGTTATGCAGAGCACAGCAAGTCACCACCATTGATTTCACTAGTTGCAGATCAGTCATTCCTTTTCATGATGCAACGCCACCTTCCCTTCAGCCTGCCAAAAGCATTTTCAACAAGTACATATCCTCTGCTGAATTTCCTGTTGAATATCTGCCGTTCTACTGCGAGTCGTCGCCAAGTGACACGTCATCTAAAAACAACGTCACAAAAGAACTCCGCTCGCCCCACCCACCCCATTCTCACTGAGGTGGTACCAACAGTAATGGAAAAACAAACCAAGTAGAATAGAGCTGAGCCGAGCTGGTACCATGCAGAGGAAAAGAGACATTAGCTCACCTTTCCATGATAGACTGGCACTCTTTCCTCCATGTAAATCGGCTTCCTCTGCGCAGACGAAAAGGTCCGCCCATTATCCCCCGATCACCAGGGCTAGCTCCCATTCTCCAGTCTGGTTCTTCTTTCACCAAGGAGCGCATGGACAATGTAGCTCCTGCATGAGGAGACATCACGAGGATAAAGACCAACTTTCACCATACCATGCACTTATCTTGCATGCAGATACTGGTCATTCACAGCTAGGCAAGCCTGTTAACCATTATCTAACGACATATGAGATGTGTGGCTATGGCATGGGGGTGACAGCCTGGCATATGATGGCGAGGGTTACCTGTCTGAGCCTGCTGGTGGGCAGAGTACCATGGCAGCAGGTGCAGCAGCAGTTCCCTCTGCCTACTCCAAGGGGCATCAGTCCTGCTCCTAGGGGTCTGCATGTGCTGGCTTTCGCTCCACCTGATTCCTTAAGGTAGTCAGCCAATCAAGAAAGACTGTGTGTTAACACTGGGGCTAATCTATTGCACTCAACTCCTCCAAACAAGGGGTTATAGTCCTTATGTTAATGGAGTGATTTACTCCAATTTTGAGAGCCCCAAATGTATATCAACAGGCTACGTGCATTTAGCTTTGCTTGTGTTAGTGATTTGGGTTGCACACTGAATTGCATACACAGTTAGACCAAGCAGAGAGGTTTGTGTTGCCCAAGCACAGTGGAGCATTCAAAGAGAGTCAAGCCACATTAGCATCAGGATTGAGTGTTAAGTGGAGAGGCTCTAGAGCACTGACACTTGCTGTAGTACAACCTTTTTAGCGGAGAGGATGAAAACCAGCACGACAGCACCAGGATTAGGACTGAGACAAAATATCTACATTATGCCTTGAGAGGGGAATGGGGAGGTCCTGAAGGGATCAGAGCGATGTTTGCCTGGCATCCCTTAAGTGGACCATTGCTTTTAGCTAGAATGTAGCCCAACTGGGTTAGTGCCCAGTTCAATTAATCTTTAACTGTACCCCCTACTGCACGTATTATTATGCCATCACAGGAAAAAAAAATGGTACAGGGATTTATTACTTAAAATTAGTTAGACTATGTTAAATTTATATTAAAAAATAGTAATAAAATAAAATAGAAAATGTGTGTTGGAGGGGGGATTCCATTCAAGAGATCTTGTGAGAATAAAATGATTTTCAATTATTTTCCAGTTTATTTGCAGTTTAACAGGAAATTTCTCCACAGTATGGCATACTATACAGCAATATTGCACATATATTTTTAAATTTATGATAAACAACTACTAACTAATTAATTAAATGATTGACCATACTGAACAGTAGAGGAAATGAAAGAGCAAGAAATCCCTGTGTTTGTCTATGCATGTTGTGAAAACTCTTGAAGTCTGAGGTCTTCACACCAGTAAAGGGGTAGATCTTTGATTTAGAGCAACCAATCATGATGATGCCTCACCATACTTAGACAGCATCACTACTCCAGCTGACACTAACAGTACTACTAATTTGCAGCTTTCGACACAGCAAAAATACAGCATCACTACTCCACAGCTCTCTCATCATAACAACAACTTTTAGAATTTTACAGTGAACTTTTATTCAATTCAGGAATTTAAATTGAATTGGCTCTACCCTACAGGATGCAGAACTGGAATTAGAATGACAGGAAGAAAATTCAACGTAACAGGAGGAATGTATTAAAATCTAACATATTAAATTTAAAGCAAGCAAAGTAATGAATACACACATGCACTTCAGAAGCTCTTGTAAATAACTGTTTTCATTGGTACCACACAAAATAAAAGTTAAAATCTTTATAATTGTGTAAGAATTCTTGGCATTACTTTTAGCTAGAATTTAACCCGACTGGGTTAGTGCCCAGTTCAATTAATCTTTAACTGTACCCCCTACTGCACGTATTATTATGCCATCTCAGGAAAAAGAAATGTTAAAGAAATGTTGGCAGTTGAGTCCTGTGTTTGTTTCAAACTTTAGCCATGCTAAATTAAATTTAAGAATGTTCTGTGGATGATGCTTTTTATGGTCACTGTTGGGGAAAAACATCTGTTGTCCAGAAAAGTAGCTTCTAATAACATCTTTGTATTGAATATACTGAATATCTAGGCACAAATTACTGAAATACAAGGTTTTATTATTAAACTTAAATAATTTAATAACCTAAATAATAGGGATGTGACACATTATGAAGCTCAGCATACAATGCACTAATGGTTTTTCTGTTTTGAATCAGCTTCAGACATTATTACTAGACCTACAGCCTTACACTGCACAAAAATAATTTACTTACTTTTTGTCCTTTTTAGCTGCAACTAAAACAGCATTTTAACAAAGAACAAAAACAAAAATAGCAACATAACAAATATTAAATAAACATTAAATTTGCATTAGAGTGCAGCTATGGTCATGTAGCCTAATCTTTTTTTTTTTTTTTTTTTTAACACAAGGGACAAAATCAAATGACAACATGCCATGAAAAGCCAAGAAAGCTCAGGACCGCAAGACAAAAGCTTTACTACGATCATTCCATGCAGCACAGCACAGTCCACACGGTGATAACAATCTTCAGGCAGGTGTCTATGGATAATGTTTTTTTGGATAACCTTTGGAACTTTTATGCCGTAATTTAGCAAATGCGTTATCAGACTAATGTGTGATGTGAAGTCTTACATTACTAGGGTTGGGTATTGATTGTGTTTTAGTCGATATCCGTGCTAAGTCGATTCTTTTAAAATGTTGTCGGTGCCTAAAAACGGTACCTTCAACCAATGGTTATTATTATTAATAACAACAATAATTGTACTAAGTTATATATTCACTTTGTTACCAATATCTACAAATGCAATGTTTTCAGTCTGTGATATCTGAAATTGCATTTGCTTTCCTCTATCAAGGTGGTCATATCGGTATACTCCCATTATGCTTCATCATTAAATTGGTCATGTTCCTCCTATTCACATGAGTTGTTATACATGTTATATCCCGGTATTAAGACTGTTCAGCTGTTCTGTTTACTGTGGTTATTGCCTGTCAGGGTGAGGGAACTAGTGATAAGCTACATGGCGCACCTGTGGAACATCTCTGGCAAATCAGGAAAGCTTTTGTCTGAGACGATAAACTTAGCTCATGCGAGCCCTGAGCTGAGAAAATGTTTTTATTAGGCTACTTGGCATGGGAACGTGCTGTACACGATTCAACCTACCGCTTTAAGTTTCAGCAGTTTTAAGGTGGTTTATGTTAGCTATGGAAAGTGTAGACTCTGCTGTAATCAGAGCAGAGATGGTGCAACTTGCAAAGACGCAACCTGCAGTGATGCTTCTGATGCATAAAGCTGGAACACCAGAGCTCATTAAAAACAATTGGGGATTTAATTGGTACCAAATTCGTTTGCCGTTGACGCTGGTTCCATACTAGTGCCACATTTTGGTACCCAACCCTATAGTGACATGACATACAAAACATGATGGCAAAGCCTTGTAGGAACTGGTCATAGTTTGTAACTTTTTGCCTGGGCTTCCTGTGCCTGGGCCTGAAGGCCAATGTCAGGTACTATAGATCAAAAGTAAATTATGACTTTTTAATTAGATTTTTTAAGTAAAAAAGTATTGGGATTTACTGCTTTTCTCTAGTATTAATCCTCACAGAGTCATGCAAGGTTTTAGGCAACTGATGGTAGATTGTTACATCAATACTAAATAATGTATTTACATTTCTTTGAATCTCATTGAATTTCAATTCTACTTCCTTTAATTCAATTTCAAATTGCAATTCTAGATACTGTTTGCTACCTCAATTCACTCAAGGGCAGTGAGTTTCATTTTTTTGGCAAGGTGTGACACCCTTGAGTTGGAAAATATGTGATAGCATTCACAGTAGCTTTAAAGCAGCTGATAATTTACATTAAGGCAACATTTTTCTGAAATGTCATGTATAAATATGTAAATGAGCCATCATACACTTAAATATATGCAATAATTAACAGAATTTTGGCCTGTAGCATATGGTTGAACAGTTCTGTTTTTGCAAGGGGGGAAGGGAGGGGGAATCCCCCGTTATGCAGACCAGAGTTGAGCCTTCATACACTGATACAGAAGACCATTGAAAAGTTTATATTGTGATGTTATGTGACACTCCCACTTATGCAGACTGGAACTATTCACGTTTTCTCCCAACTGAACGTATTATGTTGCTCTATATAGAAAAATCTTCAGATTCTGGAGTGCATTTTCAAAGATGCAATCAAAAGGATAGAAAAGAGTAAGAGTTTGAAAGGGCCTGTGGCGCACTTCGCTAAGGCATCTATACCATAAACCTGGAGACACAAGTTTGATTCGGGCCTGTGGTCATTTCCTTGTCCTTCCACAGCTCTCATCTCGTCTGATTAAAGGCAATAAAAGGCCCCCAAAACATAATTGGCAACACCGTGCAGTTGAAGGCCTTGCCAACTGAGACATTAACAGGAGGGAAATGGTCCTGACTGACAGCATGTCAACATTGCCATACTGCCAACATTTCCAAGGGGGTATTCCAGGTGGCTAAGTGGCAAACCTGGGTGAGTTAAGCTGGAGGTAGTGGTAAACCTGATAATAGCCTGATGTCATCATTCTCTCAGCTGTCTACTGGGTCTGTTTTGGTTGTCCATTCCAACTGCTCTCTAGAACCAGAGCAAACTCAAAATGAAAGGCAGATGGAATGGCGGTGGGGGTAAGCAGCAGAAGGGAAAGTGTATGTGGTGAGAGCTAAAAAACAAAACAAAACAAAAAAAACATTAAATCCAAAAATTTGTAGATCTACAACCCCATGCCACCCACCCACATTCTGAATCTACCATTCTGTATCACCTCCCTACTAAACATGCAGTGATGTCACATCACCAAGCCCCCAAGCATAAATGGCCATAACATTGCTGGATGGAAGAGTTAACCATAGCTGACAATCTATAGTAACTATATCTATGGACCCTTGTCACAGCAGCCAATTTTCCACAAAGTAAAAGAGCAAGCATAGGTGCTACATCCATTAGTATTCTGATTCTGCCACAGGGAAAATTCACAGCTTAGTTATTGTCATTTGTAACACCTACTTCCTGGAGATTGGCTGCTGTAACAAGGGACTGGGTATTAAAGTAACACTGTAACTTTTCACCACTATTTGAGGTATCCTTTTTATCAAACAAACTCCAAATCAATTTGCATGGCATATAATCCTACAAAGTATAGATAAACACAAGTGTTATTTACACCACCCATCCAGGATTTGCACTGTGTGCAGTTCTGGGTAGGAAACCACCACAAAATAAAAGAAAAGGTTTTACAACATGACACTGTATTGCCATCAAATAGCATGTTTGAAAAAGTTTGGAAGGTTTTATGCCTTTCAGGTTGCTAGTCCACTAGTTTAACACCAAAAACTCTATAGTGTTGCTTTAGTGTGTCCTTTATTACCATGTACTTCTGGTAAAAAACAAGGTGAGCTAAACAGTTAGCTACTTTTATAGGTAAACACCATGCTTATTGTCAGTCCTTAAGACAAAACCTACTAACAGACCAATGTTGCCCAATGTACCCCTGATTAAAAGAAGGGGGAGTTTTGTGGGAGTAAGGTGTAGGTGAGGAGGGTGCTGTTTTAAGAAAATATCAAGTTATTATCTGGTAAATCACTAATTTAGCTTAAAACAAATTCCTTTAGTAGCTTGGCAGCTACTGTCTCATCTATATCTGATAGATCTAGGACCATCTAAACAAATCTCCATATTTGGGTCTCCATCTCTACAAATCTCCATGTTTTAAGATATGCTGTACTACTGCTTGAGATTGAGTCCTGCTTTCATCATGGAATTCAACAGGCCATCACCCACTTCTGCTTGGTGCATGTGTTGAGGGGTGTGAGGGTTGGCTCAAACCTGGGCTGTTGCGCTCCAGCAGGTACCACCGGTAGAAGGCTCTGCGCTTAGAGTCACTCATCTCCAAACCCTGTTGCAGCAGCCACTGGGAGATATAGCTTTGGCTGATACCTAAACAAGACAAAATGGAAGAGAAGGGAAGAGAACAAGAGCATGGAATTTGTGGGACAAAAGACAAGAGAAAAATGATACTAAACCCCCCAAAATATGTAATGACATGGAGCAAGTGTTCACTTGACCTTGATCTGTACTGCAGGTATTATGGTATTAAAAAGCACGGTGGGGGCACGGTAGCTCAGCGTCATACCATAAACCTGGAGACTCAGGTTCGAGGGTGACTTAAAGTAATTTCCCGATTCTTCCCCATCTCTCTCACCCGTTCATTTCTGCTTACTCTCTTCTACCCTTTCAGAACAAGGACAAGCATGGCCCCCTGCCCCCCCCCCCCCAAAAAAAGAGCACAGTAAATCATGCAATTCTTTCATCTGTAATATCTGTCAGGCATCAACTAAACTGAAGCACACTGGTAAACTTTAAGTGTCTGCAACCAGATGAACCCTAAATTATATTTGAGTCAGGTAACTGCAGGTCAGACTCAAACCACCTGGGTCCCTACTGGGATCTTCTTATGCATGGTACAGGTGCTGTAGCCAGCAGTGCCACAGCACCCCTGAATGGCTATTTACTTTTCCCCAGTAATTCATTTATTAAAGATGACACAGAATCAAAAATGGCAGTCTATCAAGAACATGCAAAAAGTGCTAGACTTTCTGACTCACTCTGTTTCAAGTAATGTGTGATAAAGGAGACAACTGACATAATTTGTATCTCACTGAGCACCCCCTCCCCCAAACATACACCCGCCTTCCTGCTAATGGTCAACAGCCAATGGCGTTCTGAGGTGTGCTCTCCCAGGTTGTGCCTTATAGTCCAAGTAAATGGACAGAGCAGTTGTTGTTGCCAAAGGATGCACACATTAATCCTTGCATTGTTTTTACAAACCTACCATTCCATGTCATCTTTAAAGGATTCACATAAGTTATATTGTCACATACATTGAAATACTATTGTAATCGAGTGAAATTGTAATGTGGAGTGAAAATGCCTCTGTTGCTCTTCTGTGCAGAAATAAATGGTGAGGAACTATTGACCATTAAGTCAATGGTATCAACAAGTGTTGCTCATTTTTTCAAAATTATCAAATGCTCAAATTATAGCCCCAGGTGTGTAGTATGTTTAGATGTCTCAACCAGGTGAATCATAAATACCTGTGACCTGTCCAACAATGGCTTGAGAGATCCTTCGGTTATTCAAGAAGGCCTTGATCTCCTCCTTCACCAAGTTGCTATCTCTCCTACAACCACAAACACACATTACAAGCTTTTGTGGTGAATGGGTGGTTTAGAATGCTTTGATGACTTTGTGATATGACAGGAAATGTGAGTAAAACTTTCCAACAAACAACAGCCTACATGGAAAAGGAATGAGAGATTTTCGTACAACTTCTTCAACTTCAACTACTTCAAATGCCAACTACATCGAACGGGGCAAGAAAAATTAAAGTGAAAGTGAATGTCCTTGCCCTGTTCTAATATGCTGATAGCTAAGGCTATATCACAAAACAACTGCACCAACTTGATGCAAGCAACTTTGTTGTGTCATCTCTGGCCGAAATATAATTTATGGCACTGCCTCTTGTGTTACACTGCTATGCTGCTCTTGTGTGCTCCTCTCAGTTCTCTGCAGAGCTGCCCTACATCATCAGTGCACTAAGTAAGTAAGCTAGCTCCTCTGGGAAGGGAAGCAGTCATTATCTGCCGTTATATTAAACTGTCCTCCAATTAGAGAGGTTGGTGGACAGAGACAGGCAGTATGATTTGAAGAGAGGGTGAAACACAGAGGTAGAAAAGGAGAAGGAGAAGAGAAAAGGAGAAGAACTCCAGTAAAAAGAGATAAGAGGCCAGGTCAGAGAAGACCTCCTAACACTCCTAATAACCTAACAGCCCCCTAATAACCTAATAACTTCCCCCCTTTGTGTCTTCTCCCTCCTACCTACCTCTATTGCACTGGCATAAAGTTCTGCACGCTCAACCTCAGGCAGTTCTCCTGTGGTTAACTAGTGCTATTGTTAGGGTCTCCTCTTCAATGAAGCTTGAATGTTAATCCTCTTTTTCAAAATGGCTTTGAATCAAAGCAGCTAATTTACATTTATGCATTTATCCAAAGCGACTTACATATTTTTTGTTAACTACCATCAGGGCCAGTCTCCCTTAGAGAAACTTAAGTGCCTTGCTCAAGGGCACAACGGTGGCATTCGTTGTAGGATTCAAACCCACAATTTTCCAGGCTACTTGCATGCTAGCCAAGTTCCTTATCCACTACACCACCACCTCCCCGAGTATAATGAGTATAATGTGAGTGCAGTAAGAGAAAAGTGACACGAGGACAGAAAATGAGGCAGAGGCAATAACTGAAATAGGCCGATCTAGACTGATAACTAAGCCAACAGGTTGTTGTCTATAAGGTGCCAAAAAGGTGCACAAACACAGGGGAAAAGGGTGTGAAGCTGTGACAGCTTAGAGGGGACATATAGATAAGGAGTTTTTGTCTCTATTGGACTTGGCAAATTCCACATCCACTCATTTCACATCAGTTCATTAATTTCCTTGCAGGAAACACAATCTCTGATGGGTACAATGTGATTCCTATGCAGCTTGACACAACAAGGCCACTGAGTCACAATTAGTTGACAATGTCAAACAAAACATTCCTATTGAAGAATTCTTGACCAGACATTATTTTAGTCTATTGTAACATAATGTTGGCTAGATCAGCCATAACTTGAAAATTTAAGTGGAGAAATGGGGGAGTTTGGAATTTAAGTTGGCCAATAACATTTAGTTCCAACAGTGGTGACAACACTACAACAGTACTTGTAGCAACTTTCAATCTAAACACAAATCAAAGACATTTTGCTTTAATAGTGTCCTAAGACTCCGTTCAGATACACTACTAATTATGTTATGATCATATTGGACATAAGACCATTTTTTCCCTAAAAATACTTAGGAAAATAGAGGGCTTGATTTGCACAAAAATAGACAAAAAATATAGACGGCTACCAAAATATCTGAGTTAAATGAACCAGCAGGCTTAGGGCTAAAACAGCACATGCAATAGAGAGGTAAGAGATGCACTTTACATGCACTTCAGACTCCCTTTGATAACATTTGCACAAAGCCGGGACACCATTATGTTTGAGAGTCTGGCAGTCGGGACAAATCAAATAAATTTGATCTACAAAAGAACAGGGAAAACAGGGGTTGTCTTATATTCAGGCCAAAATGGTAATCCAGATATATGGTTCAACGGTGGATTCAGATGTGATGGACAGTGGATACCACTGCCCTGGAGTGCTTGAATGGTCCAGCACCATATCATGAGTATGATCTCACCTCATGTACTCCTCCACCTTCTCTTCCAGGTCCCAGTCCTCCTCTGGCAGGTCATAGCTAAATGAGCGCTGGACACCACCAGGCGGGTAGAGGGGTGGAGGCGAGGCCTCATAGCTGTTGCTTGGTGACAGAGAGGCTTCAATCACCGGTGTCTGTGTAGTGGCAGAGGTAAGTGAGGAAGATGATGACGATGACGATGAAGATGCAACTGTTGCTGCATTGGTGACACCTGGAGGAGCTGGGTGGTTGTCACAGCAGGTGGGGGCGCGGTGGTCAGAATCAAGCCGCTCCAAAGAGTCAAGAGCCTGAATGATTTGTGGCTTGGTCATGCCTGAAAGTCTAAGACGTTGAAGGAGGTCAATCTGCTCTATAGTATAGCGAGGCTCCACATCACAACACTCCATTCTGGCATCTGCAAGACAAGTAGTCTATGAATTGGGTAAACAATAAATCTGAATCCTAAAGACGCAGAGAAGCACTGTCCCAATTGGTTGGATATGAAGATGATGATATGCTAGGATTGCCTATAAACATGACAAACTTTTTCCAAGTTGGTGCACATACATTACATAAACGCTGTAATAATGATAAAACGGAGGTGAAATGTAGTCAGATTGGCTACAGACAGAGCATGGATGTCTTTCTCGAATGAGGGGATGCACTTTGATCTTGGGGAATTCATGCTTTGTGGTCTAACCATAGTTACTTCATTTAAATTCCTAGCTGGGAAGACTTCAGGTGTAGTTGTATTTGCATGATGAACGCGTTACTACCTGAGAGCGGAGACATTCGGCCCGTAGGGAGCGGTTCAGTGCGTGGAGCCACAGCCGGGAGGCACCACTGTCGCATGGCTCAGAAAAACAAGGGGTGAAGGACACTGACACAGATGGGAGAAACAGGTTATGGAGTACTGCATGTGTCAAGAATCGCCCACCGACAATTAAAAATGGATCCGTAGAGACACTGTGAGGATGAGCTAGGAAGCTAAGATGACATAACATCAATCCTAACTCTGTTTTACGGTTCACTGTAGTAGTTGGGGGTATTAGCTTGCTGACTAGCTTTAGCCTACAGGTCACAGTTGATGCTTAACGTTAGTTTAATTTTCGGTATGGCAAGCACTGTGTGACTTCTTGCATTACGTAATGAGCAACTGAATTAAATCTAACGTTAGCTGAAGGTGTGTTACTGCACACATAGTTACTGTAAGGTAAGCGATCTAGGATAACGTTAGCCATCTTCATGGCTAAATATGCTAACATTAATTAAACGTCAATAATATTACGTGGGGTGGAATGAACAAGCCGAACAAACCACCAGACCAGCCTAGATTTCATTAGCTACTGTCCACGACTATAGTTATGAAGATAGCTGTAGCGAGGTGGCTAGCTAAAATATTAGCAAGCTAAGTTAGCTGGAAAGTTATTCGTATCACACGTCCGAAACAGTTACAAAACATTACTTACCTCCCAGTGCTTCTGCTAAGTGCAGTTTTTGCCGCAGCCAGACGACGTAGCTGGTGCACTCTACTGGCACCGCTTTCCACTTTCAACAGTCCAAACTAGCTATTGAAGGTGAACCAGATGGGTCACATTGTCCCGGGATGCTGCGGTGAGGTAGGCGGTCGGTGTGAAATAGGAATTCGTCTAACCTCTCACTTGCAGTTGTCCCAACTTTATTAAGGAAGTGTCTCAAGAAGAGAATATCAACCACCAGAGATTTATTAAAATAATGTTTGTGGCTGTAATGTTATTAACACTCTGGAGCCGTATGTTAGTTTACAAGGCAAAGGCAATGTCCGCTACTTTTTAGAACATGTCATGGAGACACAGCCTATACTTCACAACGTATAATGTACATCTAGTGGAAAACTGTGTCGATGCGTCCTGTCCTCTGTTTCCAAAGTAACATTTTCTTGATCCATCATGTAGCCTCGCCTGACTAGATACTTTTGGGTCTCGTGAGATCCTGACCAATGTATCTTTTAAATCAAATGGGTGACTGGTAAAATGTATCTTTTCACCGTGAGTCATATATTTAAAACAAATATCTGAATAATATATTTGGGTGTATTCACCTCAAAACAACTACAATAATAATTTACATTGTCAAAACTATTTTCAGTTTTACACCATTTTTATTGGCAGCAATGTGGTAATATCAGCAGTGAAAAGTAATAAACTTCCATGGGAATTTTAAACCAAAACAAATGCCTAAAAATACCAAATATTTTGCATTACTTGGCGGAGGCAAACGGCACTCTGCTAAAACAGTTGTGCCGTTCTTTGCCCCCACCTCGTCTATTATTCCCCTATATTGGTACACCTTGGTGGCTGTTATCCCTAACTCTGCCTACTGTTTGTAGTGTTTGTTTTTTTATGTAGTTTTTGTTCCGCCCTGTTAGATTGTGTTATGGAGAATGTTTTTCCAATTTTAAATACATAAAACCATGTTTTGCAGACAATTCAAAGTTAAATCTCAAAAATTTCCACCCTGGTAAATGCCACCATGTTAGCATTAACAGGTTGGAATGTGGGATTCCATTATAATTCTATTTGTAAATATAGTTTGGGTCCTTGATTATGACTCAATCACGTTCAATAAAATCCCTGCATCACTCAGTGGCTCGGTGGCATTGTTGCATTACTTGGCAACCATTCAGCTAGAGGAAATACCTATATAGCCTATATTTGTTGGTGGAGGAATTGTGAACAAATCACAATTTTTTTTATTATTATGACTTTGTTTAATGAAACTGTGCCACGTTGTGGTAACCATTTCAGAAAAGCAGTAAGCCACTTGAGGCACAGGTTACACTAGTCTTTCAACGACTAAGAGGATTTACTTATACCCAGCCCTTAGCCGTTGTGTTGTTTATTGTATATTGTTTTTTTGCCCCCTTTTTGTGTCTTGTTATGTGTTGTGTTTTATTTTATTCTCTGTACCTTACTGCGAGACAATTTTACCTTTGGGACACACCGGCTTTTGTGGCTTACTATATACGTATTCTGTTAGACAAAATAATGTTAGTAATTATTCATTTTTGAGCCAATGAGCTTGACAACATGTAATCTTCAATGTCAACAAATTAGATCTTATTATTAAGTGTCAGTGTGGACAATGAGTGGAAAACAGCTCAGGGGAAAATGTATTCTCTTTTGTTTGTCTTAAAGGGGAAAGAGAATGGATGAATGGAGTATTGTACATTGTTCTCTGATTTTAACATATAATACATTTTGATTTATCAAAGTGCAATTTTACAAGCCAAATTATAACCTTATATTTAGGCTGTATGAAGTGGTTCTTTTGGCTAAATGGCACCCAACCACAACTGAACTACGATTGCTTTGTGATATATCACGTCACATGTAGGCCACATGTAGGCCAGGAGTTTCATATGAATGAGGGCACAACCGTGTGGTATGTTCATCTTTGGCTATGCACAACCCATCCTATTCATCAAAGCCCAGGCAAAATTGAGTTAGGGACACTTCAGTTTGTCTGTAGGAACCCTCTGTTCACTACCACAGAAGTGTAATGTTGCTTTGAGCTATAGAATGGGTTTAAAAATAGTGTTTTGTATGCCAGTGTATCACTTTCAGTTGTAATAGCCAATAACTAATTTAAACTCTAACTTCAACTAATTTTAACTCTCAAAACACCTCTGATTGACATGATTCTGCCCTAGAAAGCATTTTTTCGAAAGAGACCCTATGCAACTATTTCAGCTTAATTTACCTTACTTTTAAAAGGTTAAGAGATATTATGCTGGTTCTATTATGGTGTTCTGTAACATTTTATGGGTTGATTGGTAGCTGTTTTGATACCCCCTACTTTATCTGGGTGGAGATAAGGAAAATGCAACTTTCGGCCAGCGGGCCGCGGCCAAGTCTAATGGAAGTTTCAGGTCTTGCGAAGTAACAAATTGCTTTACGACACTACACACAAACATGCTCCCAAATAGGCGCTGGCTAGCTATACACAACATGTTACATTCACAATGGAACAGCCAAAAAAAACCCCAGAGAGAACTGATGTCAGAGGAACAGAGAAAGAGGAAACAGCAGTGTTGCAAAATATCTATTCCGAAGTTGTAGGGTTAGCTCTGTAGAGAAAAATGCGAGCACAACCCTGGCACAAACCAAGAAAACATCGAAAGAATGGCTGATCCTGCATAGGGAGGCTTTAATTTTTTCAGTCAATGGCAACAATGGACATGAATTTGTAATCAAATCAGCACAGATGCACAGCACCCATCCTATCTTGCAAACCCATGCAACTTTTTGGGCCAAGAACATGTGGACAAAGGATTGGGTATATTGTAATAGATGTGGACCAGAAGTGTCCCAGCATCATTGATCGCTGGTAAGATTTAGCATGGTGAGGGTGAGAGTCAGTGGCAAAGTACACCTCACAAGTTTGAATATCAACTGATAATGTGTTTGCATTGCATCTGTCTGTCATGTATCACAATTGACAAAAGTGTTTTTATTTATTAATTAGTAATTGAGTTGCACATCTAGCCAGCAATATGATCAGTGAACATGCTAAGAAATGGGTCCCATTTATAGTAGTTACAGTATTGATGTGTTTTTGTTGTCCTTCTGTCTCCCTGCTGCAGACCAATATTTTCTCCTCACCTCCCACCCCATCTACATTTCATCAACAACAGATCTGCCATACTCAGTCTGTTTTTTGTGTAGTGGCCACAGACAGAGCCAGCATTAATATGTTGAAGCTTCAGCAACACAGAAGAGTGAGGTGTCCTTTCTTTAACTAATGAGTGGGGTTCTTTAACTAATGAGTAATGTCCCTTTTTAAAATTATTTATAAAATATTAGTCGTGAACTGTTATTAGTTTTATAGTGCAAACCCCTGCAGCCCAAGACTACCACTACCCCTCTGATCAGAACATTTATCACAAAAATATATCACATCAGGCAATTTCATGTTTGGTATTTGCTGAGCTTCAAAGAAGGTACACTCATGCTCACACATTTAAAGGCGAGGCAGTCCTGTATTTACTTACTGTGGTGCCCTTTGATTACATGAGTTCAAGTGTATAAGTAATTGGTGTGAAGTACAATGTCTCACATGGATATAGCAGCCCAGCTCAGCGGTAGTCTTTGGACCACATCTCTTCAAGTGCTTTAACATGAACTGGGCCTTTTTGCAGGGTCTCCTGAGTGGGGTCAACAAATACTCAACAGCTTTTGGCCGCATATGGCTCTCTGTTGTCTTCATATTCAGATTGATGGTGTTTCTTGTAGCTGCTGAGAAGGTATGGGGGGACGAGCAGGGGAACTTTGACTGTGACACAAGGCAACCAGGTTGCAAGAACGTCTGTTATGATCACTTCTTCCCCATTTCCTATGCAAGGCTCTGGTCCCTGCAGCTAATCTTTGTCACTTGCCCTTCGCTGCTGGTTTTGCTGCACGTGGCGTACCGTGATGACCGGGAGCGAAAGCACCAGCTGAAGTATGGGGAGGGCTGCCCGAAACTTTATGAAGACACAGGAAAGAAGCGTGGTGGGCTCTGGTGGACCTATTTATTCAGTTTGCTCTTCAAGTTAGCAGTGGATGGCGTGTTCATCTTTCTGGTGTTCTACATCTATGAAGCCAACTTCTTTCCACTGGTGGTGAAATGCAGAGAAGCACCCTGCCCGCAGGCTGTAAACTGTTTCATCAGCCGTCCAACAGAAAAGCGTATCTTCACCATTTTTATGGTTGTCACCAGTGGTGGTTGTATTCTACTTACGTTGCTTGAGATGGTCTATCTGGTGGGAAAGCGCTGTAAGGAGTTGGCAACCACTCGTGCTGGGTACAGGCATGGGGTACATGCATCATCTCTAATAAATGCTGAGAAGCAGAATGTCCGTAATGAGTCCATGTTGAATGACCATCAGGTTGAGGAAAGTGCTCCTGTCTATAAAGCTTGACCTTATATTTGTTATAGACCCACTCTGATGCCCTATGTTAACAATCCAGTCAGGATTGTTAGGATGAAAAACTGTATGTTCACGTGTCACTGAGGTAGAATGAAATATTGCCTGATAACCTACACACCTTTGTCTCATTCAAATTAATGTATCAGAACATTTCATGTTCAGATCCAATAGATATAATTGGGTGGAAATTGAATGTAAACAGTAGGGATATTGTACTTACCAAGCAGTTATGTCTTAATTTGCCAAAGCATAACAGAACTGTAATTGTATTATTGTTTTGTATATTTCTGTAAACTCATTGAAACATCTGAATATTAAACATTATTGAATACAGTGAATTGGTGGTTGGATGTTTTGATTTCATACCTGACTTGTAAAATATTTTGTTATTTCCCATGTGGTTGTCATGGATTTGACATTGGTATATAAATGTTTGGGCACCCCTGATTTAAAAAACAATCATTTCAGTTTAGAATTTGTGAGGCTTTTGAAGCAGCAGCTTCATTCTTAAATATTTTATTGAGAGACTTAACATTTCAGCAATGAAAAAAAGTATTTAAAAAAAATTGCAGTGTGCACCATAACAATAATAGACAAGTGCAAGTTTGGGCCCTCCAATGTTATCACAGTAATACTGAGTAAAGCTAAAACAATGGATGCTTCAAGATGCTATGCACCTAAATTCTGGCTGCAAATATTTTGGACCATTTCTCCTTACAAAATTCATTCAGGTTTGCTGACTGCTGCATGTACTTCAAGAGGCACTGGCAGGGGGCCCCAGAGAACCTTTCAGAATTAATAATAATCATTGTTTGGGGGGGGGGGGGATAATTTTCTGTCATAGCGCCCCTGCCTTGTTCATTTCAGAAATTTTCAAAAAAAATTGATTTCTGAAAACTGAAATGGCCTTTAGACCATCTGTTCATCAGCAAAGATTAATGTATTTTGAACAATGTAATTTTGGATTTATTAAGCTGACCCTTTGTATATGCCAAGCTTTTTCTACATCACCCTCCCACTGACTTTTGCATGGCTTAAAAAAACACAGCTTGCTTTTTTTGAAGGGTATGCCATGGAGGGGGAATTGCAAAGTTGTGGGTTGCAAAGCTTCCAACCAACATCAGCAGATTATTGAAAACAATGTTGAAGAATCACTCAAAAAGTGAACTTGTGATTGTGTTGGTTGCCTCAGCAGGACAGTGATCTGCAGCATTTTTCAAAATCTACAGAGAGGCACAAATACAATGTTGTAATGCCTGTTCCAGTCCTCAAATTTCACCATCAAATTTGAAGTGTACTATACATGATTAGCAGCCATCAATCACATCACATTCACACAGAAAATAATAGTAGAAGGAGAAGCAGGAGGCAGTCGGTACACAAGATTATGAAGACTGCATGATAAAACTCAAATGCAGTGTACTGAATAAAATCATATCTTGCCATAAAGGTGTGGTTGGAGTTCCTGAAACTAGCCTAAGGCACAAATGGGATTTTTTTAAGTGGAACCTTCCAGTGCCAAGCTCTGGCTCTATGATAAGCTGAGTATTAATGGCCAAATGATACCATATGTCTCAAGAGTATTTGACATCTGTTGTAAGTTTGATATGACTGAATGCTAGCCTTTGTGGTTCAACATTCTACTCACTTTGTAAATAAGGGCTTGTTCATTGCTGACTATGTGTGTGCTGACTAAGGGTGATAGGGTCAAGTAAGGTCTGAGCAAAAACATGGCATTTCCACTTACCATGAAAGATCAGTCCTAAAATGTGATGATTATCTCCTTATCTACTTTCATCAGACAGATTATGATAGAACACATAAAAGTGCAGTTAATCATGATAACTACAGACGTCTTGTTTGCAAGGTATCAAAGAGTGGAGGCAATTTTAGGTAACTGTACAAGTGAGATGTGGTCTGAGATATGGACGTAGTCACGTTGACAATATCATATGTGCCAGACATAATACTGCAATGATTCAGCAGGCAATAGTATTTCATAATTTTGGAGTCATGAATACTTATGAAAGGTTCTTTTGAGAGTCTCTAAAAGGCAATAGAAACCACTACAATACTTTTCAGTTACATAGGCATACATATTGCTTTTTAGAGGATTTGCATCCATCTCAGAGTAAATCAAGTCTCCCACTATACTGTGAACCCTTCCTGTGAACTGCTCACCAACACCATGTAACAGTTTACCACTATGCATTCATCAAGTGACTAAATATATGTGCTTCCCACCAGCCATCAAGGATATTGTGGACACTATGAATTTCTGTGTTCTTGGCTGGAACATGCCATGAAAAACCTTTCACAGCACAAGCTATATCACCAAAAGACACCAGTTATCTGGTTTGCATGCTTCTGACAAAGCCAGTAAGGCCCCAGCTAGCTTGCTGCTTTAAACATCAACCATGTGTAAGAGCGGTTATCAAAGTACTAAGTGTATTCAAACCACACCCTGACCAGTGAGCATATGCACTCAGTTAATCAAGCAGTCACAAAAACGTTTTCCGATCAGACAGGGCATATTGTGGCAGGACGGCAACGCAAGGGATCCCTGCTTAGACACTGCATCAGAAGCTCTTTGCAATCACAAAGCTCTTAGTGCAACGTAAGTATTTCAGATGATGACTTGTACTAACAACTAAATTCTTAAGAATTACACTTCATTCAAATAGTTTAGAAGACCGTGCTGAAACTTCCTTCATAATCTAACATGTACAGTAAGATATGATTAATGCCAAGTTAAGTGCTTGGCCATCTTCACTTAAATTCAAATGCTGTGTCATATAACAAACTGTTCATGTGAATGCATGAAGATTACATATAGAATATAGAATTTTTCTTTTTATTTCTTTAAAAAATCATTGATGATTTTTGATTGATGAATGAATGAACTTGAATTATCAATGTAATTTCTTTTCTCTGCATTCTCTGCAACTGTTTCAGATACTCATTTGACTTTTTATTCATTTGACCTACCTTGACATACACTGTAACTATGGATTGGAAGGGTCTGGAGGGTCTGCTTAGTGGAGTGAATAAGTACTCTACAGCCTTTGGCAGAATCTGGTTGTCGCTTGTGTTTGTTTTTCGTGTCATGGTGTTTGTGGTGGCAGCTGAGCGTGTGTGGAGTGATGACCAAAAGGATTTTGACTGCAACACACTGATGCCAGGATGCAGCAATGCATGTTACAACTACACCTTTCCCATCTCACACATCCGCCTGTGGGCACTACAGCTCATTTTTGTCACCTGCCCGTCTTTCATGGTAGTGATGCATGTGTGGTACCGAGAAGATCGTGAGCGCAAATATCGTGCCAAACATGGTGATGGTGTGCGTCTTTATGATAACCCAGGACAGAAGCATGGCGGCCTGTGGTGGACTTACCTTCTGAGCTTGTTCTTCAAAACCGGCATTGAGGTGCTTTTCCTTTATCTACTGCATTACATTTATGCCAACTTCAATATGCCCCGCAAGGTGACTTGTGATATATGGCCATGTCAACACCATGTAGACTGTTACATTTCCCGCCCTACTGAGAAGCGGATCTTTACATACTTTATGGTTGGTGCCTCAGCAATCTGCATTGTGCTCAACATCTGTGAGATCCTCTATCTGATTTCTATGCGCGTGTTGCGTTGCAGTCACAGGGGTGGTATGGCCTCAAGGAGGACATGTGGGGAGCCTTACTGCACTGACTGTAACCTGCCCATGTCCACTTACAAGCCAGTCAACCCACCCAAGGACCTGAAGCCAGAATGACAGTGTCACACCAATATCAATGATTACAATGCTCTGTTAGCATCACAATGAAAAGAGAACTCAACCATGTATATTTTGTGCTTTTTGACATTAATCTTTCCTTATGCTTTTTACCTCAAGCAATGCTTTCTTATTTCAATGGAATGACTATCTTGAGGTGTAGTTATCCAGTAACTTTAATTTCTGCTTTGCCATTATGCACATTTATATTATATTATATTAATCATACTATCAGTCTCTTGTTAAATCTTGTCATATTTATACAGTGCCTTTTACAATAGTATTGTCTCATGGTGCTTTACACCAAGGTGCACCCAAGAACAACACTGTCAAGGAAAAACTCGTCGTAAGTCTAGGAAGAAACCTTGGGCAGATCCACGGCTCAAGGAGTCAACCCAACTGTCAGGGGTCATGCAGAAAAAGTACAATCAGTAGTTACCATGATAGACTGTAGTTTCTCTATGGTTTCAGCTGAGCATCATAATAATTCCAAAATATTGTCCCACAACATTATACGGTAGTCAAGCGATAGGTGGTTGTCAAAAGTTAAGGCTGGACAGCAGTAGTAGCAGTCAGATATAATGTGAAAGTCAAGGAGTGAGATTGATCATGGGGGTAACATTGGGAGGGTCCATTTTGACAGTGCCATTGTGAGGAGAGGTCAGTCGTAGGGCCTCTATGAGGGAGAGTCAATCCTGTGTGGTGCACCTATAGAGAAACATTGTTTTTAAAATGGCTATTTTACACTACTTCTACATCAAAGCTAAAGTATGCAAACTTGAAACAAAATTACATAATTTGTCAATTTCCAAGATGACAAAGGCATGAAAAAGCTATAGTTCACTTGGTTTGCTTCAACAGTATGTTTGTTTAAAAGCTGTTTGTTTTTTACATCCGTGAATTTCATGGAAATGTCATATCCAATTTGAGGTTAGTTTGCACTGCTCAGAAAGTGTTGAGGCAAGAAGGTTTAAACTTCATGAGCAAAGCATGTTCATATCAATGTAACATATGATGAACAGATTTTTCCTGTTTGTTACTTTTAAATACTTAAATGATGGGTTAGAGTTATGTCACATCAATTCAGTTTCCTATTGCAACAACTGACACAACACAAAACAGCTGAGATTCGACAATCACTTGTTGCAAGTGATGTATCAGTTCCCCTTTGAGTGTCAGTGAAATTAAGTCAAGGTTAGAAATCACAGTCATGGGTAAATGTTTTCATTCATCTATCATCAATATCTTGAATGACAAGAAAATTGCCAGTACCTGGTGCACTGTAAAAAACAATATGTAACACTTACTTCACTGTAAAAAATAAAGAGTCCAGTTCATTTAAAGAATTGGTGTAAAATGTTGCTTCAAATGAGTTAAATAAATGTAACTAGTCTCTTTCAAGAACAGCTTACTAGAAAAAATGGTGGAAGCTTCAGTAACTTGAAAGAGAATAGTTATGTTTACTTAAGTTTCCACCAAATGCAAGTTTCCCTTACTTTTTCTTTTTACAGTGTAGCATAACTTGAAAGAGACATTTTAAAGAGTTACATTTACTCAGAGACTAGTTATGTTTACAAACACAGCCTTGCAGGCCCAAGCAGGTTTTTTTCTAGCAGGGTTAAGGCCAGCCCACACCAAACCTAAACAGGCCCAATGCGGGCTTTCCCCAATGAGGTCCATGCCTTTGGGCTTACCACAGGTTCTCTGTGGACAGAACATTTAGGGCCAGGACAGGCCTAGTTAGGGCTATGAGGACTAAGTGAAGGATAACTGTAAATGCCAATACTGTTACTGTGTTACTCCATGGTTAATGTCAACCTGTTATGTTAAGTAACACTGTTATGATAATGAAGGGTTAACTGGAGAGGTTTTCTTGAGATATGCACCTGGTAACACCTTATAGCCCTACTAATGTCGTTATTTAACTTAAATTTTTAACTAAAATTTATTTTAAAATGAACGAAATGCTTTTAGAATACCTTTTTTGTGAGCTCCACTCGAAACACGGTCTTAAAGCTATATACCCACCCAGGCATCAAATTACCAAACCCATTATTTCAATCGTTACAGGTTAAATATCACCATTCATATTTGTTGTGTGTAGTTTTTGAAAGCCTGGTACTGACATGTCACATCCATAACACAAATGTCACATCCGTAATGCTAGTTTTCTCAAAATAGCTCCAATCAAAAACGACTTTTTTTTCCCTGAGTTCCCTGAGGTGTACTGCTTAGTGTTAAGCTAATGTTTTCAATGTTTCTCAGTAAACTTCACAGACTTTATAGGAAAACTGTAATCTTGCATAAAAGTTTGTCAATTTAATTTCACATCCATAACGCAAATTGAAAGGCTCATATTCTTATGATGTAATCATGATATATATTTTGAGAGTTTGCCTGTATTCAGCTATGGTTTGCAGTTTGCATAATAAAATAAGTAACTAAAGTTATGTGGCATTTTGTTCATCAATAAGGATGCAAATGTCAAGACCATAACGTTGGTAACACACACTTGTAGGTGGGAATTTTGTACTCCATTTTTGGTACCTTACTTACTTATAGTTTTGCATTCTCTGGCACACACATATATGTGTGTGCGTGGTGTATTTGTGTGTGTGTGATTTTTTTCCACCTCTACAAAAAAATTAATTCCCACAACGATCACTTGGGGGCACCGTAGTCCCGCGCACGTATTCCTTTATGGGCGCTTTTTGCCTCTTCTAGTGATGTCTCACAAACCTATTTTCAGGCTAATTTTAAACTCGTAGTGCCGTAACTTTACTGTGCATTACCGAAACGACAGCTGGTACCGGGAGAGCTGAATTAGAATTTGAACTTGTGGTTTAAAATAAGAATGGGCGTGTCCATGTCCTTTGGGAATGGTGAACCAGAACCAGCTGTTTTGTTGATGGAAAGTCAGTGAAAGAAGATGACAGGATCAGGATCTGTGAATCTCAGCAATGTGAATATACCAGCATGAAATGCCGAGATTAATGAAAGATTATGGCAAAATCAGGTGAGTAGCTTTCTTGGCGTGTCTGAAAACTAAATGTGAGTTGCCGCACAACGCAGGCGCAAGCTTTGAGTTTTAACTTAGTCATGACATTGGCTAATGTTATAGGACGTTTTCGTCATTTGTTTCAAAAGAAAGTTTCAAAACGCTAAACGAGTTATTTTGCGTAGCCGAATTGATGTGGAAATTAGGCTTGTAATGTGTTTGAATTGTAGAGTGCCTGTGTCAGTAAAATGATTAATTCTGTCAATTCTGAATATGAGCAGGCTCGTGTGTAATCATTAAATGTGGTGACATCGGTCTTTCGTGACCTTTGTGTAGAAAATCAATAACTGTCAGACAGAGAAAACATGTAGGCTCTGCGTGACAGTAGTGCAACAACAAGCTGAAATTTCACGGGGTATATAATATGTCAGTGGTCTGTCAAGGTGATGTCTGTCAGGCTTGTCCGTTTAGAGTGTCCTAAAGGATATGGAGTGTCTCACAGCATAATGAAATTTCTTTGAGAAAGCACAGAAATGTGTAGTCTAACTTAGCTGAACTTTTTTCCTTTCCACTTTTTTTTCAATCTCATTTAGGAGGATGTTGTCGACACCTGGAGGAGCCCAAAGCCCTGATGAAGTTTGGTCTGAGTGTGGTGCTCATAGGTCATGTGAACTTCCTTTTGGGGGCCTTGGTCCATGGGGCTGTGCTGCGGCACATCAACCTGCATCCACAGGCACGAGGAATGGAGTATGCCATCTCTAATGTCATCGCCATGGTTACAGGACTTACGGTGAGGCCTTGAAGAACTCTACAACATTCTATAAACTTAACAGGTTAATGACAGTTCTAATTAGGCTTTACTGCCATTTGGTGTTGGCTTTAGAGGAATAGAGTAGAGGAAAACTAATTAGAGGTAGTAGACTTAAATCTTGGTCATTAAAACAGCACACTTGCAACAAAGAAAATGTCAGTTTTTAATTAAAAGGTAAGCTAATCTTCTCTATATCCTAGGATGTTTGACTCTACATTTTTTGCTTGGGATCCAGCCTATGGCCAAAAGTATGCAGAGGCTTCTTCTTAGGCCCTCTGGTGCATAGAAACAAGTGATAACCACACAATCTTTGTAGACTACCCTCAGGGGCAGGTCCTATGACTGTACAGGTGACTTAGTAAGGATGCCATCCACCAGTTAGTTTGTGAAATTTCCGTCCTGATCAATCCTTGTCATCCAGGACCAACAGCAGCTGAGCCATGACATGGTAGATAAATGTTTAAATCACTGTACACTTTCAGGTTAAAATAACTGCTTTTAGTATTTACTCATGTCAACTGTTGTTGTCCCCACAGGGTGTCATCATTGGCATAATGGCCATCGTATTGTCAAAAAACAACTCTCGACGAGCACTAGTAAGTCAACATAAACAAGCACTGGCGCACTGATAACAAAATGATGTCAATTTTCATCATCTTTTTAATTATAACTTCTAATCAACACACAGTGTTACTATGGTAGGAGAGAGAATAGATAATTAGACAAAGCAATTGTTGACTTTTCACCTTAACAGAGCTATGGCATATTTGTCATTTTGACATCTCTCAATCTGTGTTTGGCTGTTGCTTTTGTTCAGTGACTCAGAATAGGCTTCTGCCATTCCGCTGACTCCCCTGTCAACTAGTTTGAATCTGCCTTTCTTGTACAGGCTTAATCTTAAAGAACCACACACACATAACTTACTGAACATGAGATGACACTAATATGGATTATAGTGAAATGAACCCATGTTTAATCATTACCTAGATGGATTAATTACTTTATGTAGTTTCTTTTTTCTATAATCAGTGTACTACAGTTCAATACAGCTTTTTTTATGGTATTTGTATCTGAACCACTCGGGTTTGTTGACCGCTCGTATAGTTTAAAGCATCTGCAAATTTGCACAATCCCTCCCTTTTTTTCATTCCTAATCTGTGACCTCTGCCCAAAGTATGATTCTTGTTGCTCTTCTGGCTCAGCCAGATATTGTCAGTTCAAATAGATGATGAAACAAGACCCTGCTGTTTCTGTTTCTGTCTCATTTAGAACTTGCATTTAAAAGATCACCCAGGATCACCCATTATAGTATGGTGTCCTCATGTTGTTATTTTCCTGTCTTTATATATTTGAATGTCCCATTCCTCTACCCTGTAAATGTAGGTTCTACCATTTTTTATCAGTATGGTAGTTGTTGTCCTAACTACTTGTGTCATGATCCTGCTTCCTGCTACTCCGGCCACCCACTGGACTTTCAATGTATTGCAACCTCTGTGCTTTGTTTACCTCACCCATGTGTTTCTGTGTTGCTGTCTGCCCTGCCCCTTTCTCCTCCCCTGCTCTAGACCTGTGTCTCATGATTCTGTTTTCCCCGTAATGATTATCACCTGTTTCTTGTTTGTTATTGCGCTACCCTTCCCTATATATTCCCCAGTCCTTCCTGTGCTCCCTGTCTGATTGTCTGACCGTGTTCCATGTCGTGAGTTGCTGTTCTGATGTTAAACTTGATTCTCGTGTTTTTTTTGCCTGTGCCAGTGTTTTGCTTATCCGTGGATTACTTATGTTTTGGACTCTGTCAACCTTTTGCTATTTTGGATTTTGCTTCCTGCAAACTTGTGAATATCTTTTTTGCAAACTGCCTGCCCGTTCTTTGTTTGATTTTGGCGGACTTGATCTTTTGTGTGTTTCTTCCCCCAAGACCTCTTTTTGTTGAATTATCTTTTGAGTGTTTAATGATCTTCTGAGCTTTGTCCCCTTTTTGAAATTACCCCTGATTTTTGTAAATAAACCTTTTTGCATCGATCTGCTTTTGGGTCTCAGTCTGTACTTAACAGTACAATCAGACCACAAGATGGACCCAGCGGATCAAGAACATCTTTCCTCGGCTATCCAGCAACATGGATTCCTGCTGGGCCGGCACCAGGCGCAGATTGAGGATCTTAGAGCTGACATCCGGAATCTCGCGCTTCAAATCCAGCCACTCCGACCGGCCGCAGCCTCTTCCGTGCAGCCTGAATCCCCTGTTCCAGTCGCCCACGCTGCCCCGGTTTTTCACGAACCTCGACTTCCCCCACCAGAGAGATACGCTGGGGAGCCAGGTACCTGTCGATCATTTTTATCCCAGTGTACTCTGATTTTTAGTCTCCAGTCCGGGTCATATCCCACTGACCGAGCAAAGGTGGCTTACGTGATCACCCAGTTATCGGGGCGTGCTAGAGAATGGGGTACGGCTGTATGGGAGGCGGACTCTCCAGTTTGCGACAATTTCCGGGAGTTCGCCGCTGAGATGAAGAGGGTCTTCGACCGCTCCAAACACGGGCATGAAGCCGCCCGCGAACTCCTCCATCTACGTCAGGGATCCCGGTCAGTCTCGGACTTTGCCATAGACTTTCAGACCCTGCCAATATCTTCAGGCTGGGGTAAGGAAGCCCTATTCGACACCTTTTTAAACAGTCTTTCAGAGGCCTGAAGGACGAGTTGGTTTCACATGATCTGCCTGAATCCTGTGAAGAGCTGATTAATCTAGCCATCCGCGTCAACACATGACTCCAGCAACGTCAACGTTTTTGGGCATCCGGGGCTGTGGGTAGAGGAACCACCCGTCTCGCTTCCTCCTCGTCTCCTCCACCTCCAATCGTGTCTACGCCAAGGCTCTCCCCTTCGCCGGATGCAGGTGGACCGGACTCGCCTGACTATGGAGGAGAGACAGCGAAGACTGCACTCACGCCTATGCCTGTACTGTGGTCAGCCTGGACACTACCTCGCTAACTGTCCAGTAAAAGCCCACGCTCACCCGTGAGAGGGGTACGGGTGAGCGTAACACCAACCTTCCCCTCTCCCATCCAGCGGACCCTTTTCCCTGCCGTCCTGACCTGGGGAGACCAACAGCGAGAGACAGAGGTCCTCATCGACTCAGGCGCAGAGGAGAGCTTCGTTGACGCCGGTCTGGTGACCCAGTGGGGGCTTCCTACCGAGAACCTCAAGGAGGCCCTGGTAGCAAATGCACTAACGGGGGTCAAACTTGCTACCGCTCGTCAGATCACCATATCGGTGAGTCTCTGTCTCCTCGACACTCATAGCGAGCAAATCAAGTTTTATGTTATTGACTCTCCTGATTCTCCTGTAGTTCTGGGACACCCATGGTTACTAAAACATAACCCACACATCGACTGGGCAGAGAGCCGCATAGTAGCATGGTCCTCCTCCTGCCAGTTCCGTTGTCTCACCCAAGCCAGTATTCCCATTAGATCCGTTCCTGTTCAACCCGAGGAATTCCCTGACCTGTCAGCCATACCTCCGATTTACATGGATCTTAAAACAGTTTTTAGTAAGTCCCGTGACCTCCTTCCTGGTGCTTCTCCCCCTAAGGGGCGCCTTTACTCCCTATCTCGTGCGGAAACGGAGGCAATGGACAAATACATCCGAGACTCTCTCGCGGCAGGCATCATCCGCCCTTCCTCGTCCCCAGCGGGCTTCTTCTTCGTATCTAAGAAGGACGGCTCGCTCCGACCCTGCATAGATTACCGTGGATTAAACAATATTACCGTAAAGAATCGTTACCCTCTCCCCCTCATGTCCTCAGCCTTTGAACTCCTGCAAGGTGCCAAACTGTTCACCAAATTAGACCTGCGGAATGCCTATCACCTGGTCCGCATTCGTGAGGGGGGTGAGTGGAAAACTGCCTTCATCACCACCTCCGGCCATTATAAATACCTGGTAATGTTTGGACTCACTAACGCCCCTGCTGTTTTCCAGACCTTTGTCAACGATGTCCTTAGGGACATGTTAAACCAATTTGTTTTTGTATTTCTTGACGATATTTTGATTTCAGAAGTCCCTGTCTGAACACGTGTCCCACGTCCGTACCGTCCTGAAGCGGCTACTTGAGAATCACCTCTATGTCAAAGCCGAAAAGTGCAAATTCCATCAGGAAACCATTTCCTTCCTTGGGCACGTCATTTCTCCAGGGTCCATTCATATGGACCAACAGGAAGTGAAGCCCACACCCTCCAATCGTCGGGGGCTACAGAGCTTCCTTGGTTTTGCCAATTTTTATCGTCATTTTGTCCGCAACTTCAGCACCATCGCCGCCCCGCTCACCGCCCTGACCTCTCCGAAGACCAAGTTCGTCTGGACATCTGCTGCAGAGGAGGCCTTCATGGAGCTGAAGAGGCGGTTCACCTCAGCCCCGATCCTGACCCAACCAGACCCGGATCGCCAATTCATCGTGGAGGTCGACGCTTCGGAGGTGGGCGTTGGAGCGGTGCTCTCTCAGCGCTCACCCAGTGATAACCGCATCCATCCCTGTGCCTTCTTTTCCCACCGCCTCTCCCCGGCGGAGCAAAACTATGACGTGGGTAATCGAGAATTGCTAGCGGTCAAGTTGGCACTGGAGGAATGGAGGCACTGGCTAGAGGGCGCCCCAGTACCGTTCCTAGTCTGGACTGACCATAAGAATTTACAGTATATCAGCCAGGGTAAGAGACTTAACCCCCGACAAGCACGATGGTCATTATTCTTTTCACGGTTTAATTTCACCCTGTCCTATCGCCCTGGTCATAAGAACACTAAACCCGATGCTTTATCTCGACAGTTCACCCCGTGCAAAGACACTTCTGATCCAGACCCGATCCTCCCACCTCATTGTAGGGGCAGCCCGCCTCGACATCGAGACCGTGGTAGCAGCAGCCCAAGCAGACAAGGCCGGGCCTAGTCAGTGTCCATCTAACCTTCTTTATGTTCCTAGCTCTGTCCCTCCACAGGTTCTGCAGTGGGGTCATTCTTCTCAGCTCTCCTGCCACCCCGGATCCAGTCGGGCCTTCATAGGAAGGCGGTTCTGGTGGCCATCCATGAGGGACGACATCATCCTCTTTGTCCAGTCCTGCCCAACCTGCTCCCAGAATAAGACTTCCAATAGACCCCCCTCCTATACCCCCCCCCTCCTGTTTTTGTGTAGTTGTGAAATCCCCCTTTTTTCCCCTTGTGTACAGTATGTGTCTTTGTCAATGTGCACATAGCTAGAAGCTCTGTTCAGTTGAAGTCATTATTTTTATAGAATATTCTATGACTTTATCAGTATTATCAGTAATATAAGTACAGAGAAACTGAGACAACTGTAAACCATGAAAATAGAAAATGGACAATGTCTATGGTCATTTGTTGGTCCCAAAATGTGAAATCAAGTTTTGCCCCGTATGCTTTGCAATGATTTATCAATTAAGAAAGGACAAAGAAAGGAAATGAACCCAAGATCTCTCTTTCTCTCTCCCTGCTTGTCTGTTTCCAGATGTGGGGGCTGTGGGCCCTTAGCTTGCTCTCAGCTCTCCTGGCTGCAGCCTCAGCAATTGGGCTGCTTGTGTCCACAGTAAGGGCAATTGTCAATCGTGGCCGGAGTTTGCTGACTCACTGTCGTTTCCCGGATGTGATCGGCTCTTACTCCTACATCACAAATGAGTGCCCTTTTGATCCCACCCGGATATATGTGAGTGTCTGTCTGCTCCCTCAATGCCTTTAGTGGTCAATATCTAATTTTGAGCAGATATGTTAATTTCAGGAGAATCTGAGACTCATGTTGAAATTTGTGTTTTTAATTGATATTTTCTGTGATGGACTGGTCAGGTGTGTCAAGTGTGACTTAACTGTGCCGTCTGAATGTAGACTATGACCTCAACCCTGCACACATTTTGAGGTTTGCTTTGGATTCATTTGCTCACTGTCAGCAGACATGTGAGATGACCCTGCTCTATCTGAGATTATGAAATGCTGACAGCAGGGCAGGATGACACCTGAGCAGATAGCACATTTGCACGCCCATGTGGTTTTTCATCTGCAATGATTCCATTACGTGTTAGTTATTAAGCTATTAAGTAGTTAGTTATTAGTATAATTTGGGCATCCCAGAGTTGTACCCACCATCTAGCTATTTTTAGTTGGTTAATTTAGGTTTAGGTGAGTCAGCTGTTAAAGGTAGCAGAATTGTATTCTCATTTTATGCTGGCTATAAATGATAAGATTTATCTTCCTGTTCAAGACCCAATGAGATACTAGCATTGCTAATGTAGCAGGGATGTAATTGGTTGTGTTATGTTTCATGTTGCGACATGGTTAATTCATCAGTTTAGTCATAAATTGAACATACAGTAAGCATTGGATATGCAGATCACATTCAGAGTTTGCCTTTACTTAAACAAACATAAACTACAAAATAACTGCCTCTGCTCTCATCTTTCACTTGAATGGTATTACCCCCATTAATGAATTCTCATTGGTCCTTGCCTGGGTACCAAGGCAGCAGTAGTGCATAGTAGCAGACATAATATATTGGATTTTTAATCATCTCATAGGCTACAAGATGCAGCAAACATGATTAAGGTCTGTCCAATTATGCAAAGGCAATGTTTTGTGTATCGCTTGAAACGTGCCCCATCAATTACTGCAATGCCAGACTCAGTTTATGCCAAGAATTGATGCTGGTTCCCAAGCTATGGAGTGTAAAGGTTTCACATGGCTTTTCCTGTCAATAAGGTACCTTCAATTACACTTTGTTCACTTTGTGTTTTCCCTGCATTATTTTCAGAGCACCACACTGATCCTGTGGGTTCTATTGATTGTGATGAGTGTGGTACAATTTGTGTTCTCAAGCCAGTGCCTCTCGGTTTGCTCATCTTTTTTGGGTCTTTCCTGCTGCTGTAGACACCACACCTCCCGAGAGATCAACAGGCCTGTATGTCTTTTCACTCAGTGTTGTTATGTTCCTTACATTTGGTGTAAAGGTTTCAGATGTTTTTTTTCACAAGTTCACCCATCAGACTGTGTGATATTGAGCATTGAGAATATGATCAATAAGCCAGAATAGCAGATTGAAATAGCAGATAAGCAAGAATGGCAGGGATTGTGTGCAGGCAATGTATACTGACACTTCTCTAAATAAATGAAAAGTAAGGGCTAATGTGAGCTTAGAACTCCTAATTGAGGAGAATGAGGTGTTGGGAGGCTTTGCAAAGCCAGAGGGAGGGACATGGATATCTAAGAATGGGAGCCCTTGCGGTAAGCAGAAATGGTTTGAGTGATAGCTGTCAGTCAATGCTAGTAGCCACTAGAACTTTGATATTTTGTTCTGAATTAGTACAGTTGCCATAGATGCAACAGATGTCTTTAACTTAATAACTCATCAGGCCAAGTTCTGTTTGTGTTGTAAGAATTATGCAGTAGAATAGGTGTGTGTGTATGCATGTGCCTAGTCAATATTTTCTGCAACTTTCTGCAGCATGTCAGAAGTCACCACGATGAAAACCAGGTCCACCCTCCTGAACAGCATGAGCTCCTAGCACAGTCACAGCCCCGGACTGTCCATCGCTCTTCAGCAACACTTTCCCAGCCCAGCCGTGCCTCCCAACTCTGCCGAGACAGCTTCTGGATCTGAAGACTGCTAGCGCAGTGGTCACGTATGGTCATGCATTTACAGTAGCATTTCTTGTTGCTTTCAGGCCCATGACTTGTTACTTGAGCAAATGTATCAGTATGGTTTTTCTGGAGTTTCTGAGTTTTGATGTACCCCTTTCAATCTGTATTGTCTTTGCTTGAACTGTAGAATAAATGTATAAATAAATTTGTGAGAATGTACATAGATGTGTGAGAGAGAGCGAGAGAAAGAGAGAAAGAGATTGTGATATGTATGGGAGTCTACTGATAAGATGAGGTGTTTTAGGACTGATTGAAGGGCATGCATACATTGTCTGGAACTTTTTTTTTAATTGGTACACTTTCTGGTAAATGAAACTTAATTGTTCTCTGCATGAAAGCATGTTTCTGGGACCATTTTCATCAAAAGGAAGACCAACACACCAGCAAATTCCCAAAAACAGTTTTGATAAAGCATAGGCACACCTGGAGTGTCAAACACATAGGTATATTTGTCATTAATTGAGGAAAAAAGGGGACTAAGGTGGTCTCCTCATGTGAGGACTTTCATGCAACAGAAAAATAAGATACTCAACAAAGGTATCAGAAGTCTTGGTACAAATATGGAAGCAATGTGAAGACGTACACAGAGATCACAGTACTTTAACTGTGGTTGCAAACAAAAGCACCAGCACATAACACAAAGAGGCAGGAGCAACTAGAGAACTGCAGTTCCTAAAACAAAGAAGAGTACTGCTCTGCGGATGCAAGAAGCTGTTTGAAAGGGAATATAGATGAAAGCCATGATCTTTTCTTTCCCTTTCAAAAAATGGAGTAAGCCCTTGGTGGCAACTCTCAGTGTGAGGTGTTTTTGAAGGAAATGACTAAGGTGGAAAAGTACTAAGGTGAAATTACTATTTTACTGGAGATGTGAAGTACATTCCCATCTGTGTAGTTTAATGCCTAGATCCAGCTATAGTGATTAAATAATCATTGAGTTGTGTAAACCAACAGAGATAGTGTTAGAGTTGCTCATAGTAGGGAAATTAAATAAATCTATTGATGCCCAGCAGTACTTTAAATGTTGTTGATAATACTGTAAAGTTAGCCAGAGTAACCCCCACCCAACAACAAAAACAAAAACAACAGAAGACACTACATACATACGCAAGAAATGCACAAACATACTCACATACTTACTGGAATATGGTTACTTGAAGCTCTAAGAATGATATGAAGAAATAACAGAAACAAACAATGCAATGCATTCCCTGGTGCAAATATCATTGTTACATTTGTAAGGTTAACATTCCTCCACAAACTGAATGATTCAACTGGACCAGAACCTAGATTCACTGATACATACTGATCCCAGCTAAACTGCTGTCTGGTTGTCACAATAAAAATACAGAGTATGCCAAAAATAAATAAATATAATAAAACAAAAAGGAGAAAGGGATATGTACAAAAACATAAACAAAACACAATCTTCTGCCTTCTCTTTTTTCTGATAAAAGATCATCAGCATCTTGACATGAGAGAATTCTGGCATTGTGTCCAACTTGGTCCATTCTAGTCCATACCATTTGTGCGGCAGGTTTGGGAGACAGTCCAGACTGGAGCTACATTAATACTGCTGTGGAGAGCTGCTTCTGAAGGTATGTGTATAGAATTCTGGATATTTCCTTTTTTTCTCATTACTTCTCTTTTACTAATTACTGGTTGCATACTCAGCGACAATGAAGATAACATTCAATAACGATTCGTGCATTTGGAAACAGAATCAGGTCTTAACTGAAACAATAGGCAGGGGAGTACATGCATGATTCCCAAAGAAGAGCTGTCTCTTGCTCTTCCCAACTGCAAATATAAATGGATGTTGGGTTGTCATGGCATTGAGTGCGGGCCGCTGAGGAGGTGTAGAGCACAGGGCTGGCCTTTAAGCTCTGATCTCAGTAAAGAGAAACACAGAGTGATGTGGGGAGGATAGATGGCTTTGCAGGTGAGTGTTTTTTGTTCCATTTTGTATATGCATGTCCTTTCTTAAGAAGAATTACGCTTCTGCTGATGCTGCTGTCTTCCAACTGAACAGGAACACTAATTAAAATGATGAGATGAAACCCTTCATGCATGTATGGTTTGGTGGTTTTGTCTCAGAACTGGGAGGCGCTGCTGGGGTCACACTGAAGTAGCCTCACAATGGAGGGGTCACTTTTGGCACCCTTAATGAACTCCTCCAGTGAGAGCTTACCTGAGAGACAATCACACAGAGGATACCAGACACATTACATTTCAGTATTCAAATACAGCATAAATAATAATGACTGTGCATTATATAGATCATTGTGCAAGTATATATTGCCACCCAGTAAGCTACTTATCACTACATATACTATGTAATACAGATGTCATTGTTTCCGTGTATATCAGGTTTGGGCCAATATCCTTAGCACACACTACTGTCATTGAATGTGCAGTTTAATATGCATTTTGTAGCAATTCAATTCAATTCAGTTTTATTTATACAGCGCCTTTTACAATAGTATTGTCTCGTGGCGCTTCACAGATGGAGCACCCAAGAGCAACAGGGGCAAGGAAAAACTCCCTTATGTTCAGTTAATCTAGGAAGAAACCTTGGGCAGATCCACGACTAAAGGGGTCATGCAGAAAAATTACAATCAGTAGTAATCATGACAGACTATAAGCTGCCTATGGTTTTAGCTAAGGTTCATAATAGTTCATAATAGAGTATTATCCCACTCTTACAATACATGGTAGTCAGTCTATAGGTGGTTATCAGGAATTATGGCTGGACAATGTAGCAGCGGCCAGGCATAGTGACAAACTCAAAGGAATGAGATGGGTCATGGGGGTAACAGTAAGGGTCCATTTGACAGCGCCATTGTGAGGGGGGGTCAATCACAAAGCCTCTGGACTAAGCTGGACTTAGCACTAAGTCTATCAAAGAGACAGAATCATTCAGGAAACACTCCTACTGAATGGGGAAAAGAGGGAACTCTTCTAATAACGCAGATGGTGCATTCGCCACACACTGGCATAAAGCTGATAAAAAAAAGACACTGTTGACCCTACTGGTAGATTAGCTGGCAACCTTATTAAGGCTCTTGCAGGCTTGTATTTTGGCCAAGCCCTACCATTCAGAAATTCTACAAAGTTAACATATTCCTTTTCTGTGACATCACTGTGATGTCCATTCAACAAGCCCTTTCTAAGCACTTAGTTTGTTGAGGTGGAGACCTTGCTGACAAAATACTTTTCCAATACTTACTTGTAACACTAAGAATTTCCATTTCTCTGTCTCTCTCTGCCTACTCACTGTATCTATTAGCCTTTTTTGTTAGCTTACCATCATTGTTGAGGTCCATCTGTCTGAAAATCTTGTCAGTTCTTTTCTCTGGTGTGGACTCATCCTCAGGCATCTTCATCACTGAGGACACCATTTTATAGATGGCCTGAAGACAGAGGGGAGAGTAAGCTGAGCAAAACATCAAGTATCTGGCATCCCTTTTGACAGCACCACAAGTAAAACAGACAATATATATATATATATATATATATATTCATAATGCACAGTCATAATATTATTGAAGGAGAATAACTGTTCCTGTTGCACTACTACCTTATAAGCCCCATACTAACCAAAGCATATTAAGATCACAATTCATATACAACAAATAGCTTATTCGCTATGAATAAACAGTAATTAGAAGTTTATATTGGAGAAATTCCTTGTTAATGGTCTGCTATGGGTAGAATAAGCTCATGCAGAATAAGGTATAATAAGCTGCTAGTTAATGGTGAATATGTGTACCCTAATCTAAAGTGTTACCGAACATACAATATAAGCAGGTAAGAGAGCAGTGCAAAAGCTTAGTCCAGTCCTTGATATATAGAAAAGAGTAAAAACTAATAAAAATATGTTGGAATAGAATGGGATGGGGTATGTTGGAATAGTCTTGGCTTGGGTAGAGTAATTAAAAAGAAAAGTATAAAGTAGACCAGGTGAGGTCCAAGCATAGAACATGGGGTCACTGTGTGGTGTAGAATCAAGTAGACTAGTCCATCTCACTCCTCCTCTGTGTGGTATATGGCCTGTGGGACAAAGTACCTTCTCAGCCTGTCAGTTGAGCATGTCAAGGACAGGAGTCTGCCCCTGAACATACTGGAGAGTGTGTGTCAAAATGACTTGCAGGGGGTGATTGTCATTGTCCGGTATAGATATTAATCTGCTCAGGGTTGTCCTTTCTGCTTCTGATGTCAGTGACTCCAGTTTCATGCCAACAATCAGTCAGCTTTTCTCACCAATCTGTCTAGTTGTCTAGTATCCCTCATCCTTGTGCAGCACACCACAGCATAGAAGACGACACTGGCCTGGTAGAACAAAAGGAGGAGTTTGCTGCAGATATTGAAGGACCCCAGCCTCCTGGGAAATAGAGCCTGCCCTGCCCCTTCTTGTAGAGTGTGTCAGTGTTAGCAGACCAGCCCAGGGTATTTGTACATACTGACCGTCTCTACATCCACCCCATCAATGGAAACAGGCAGCATAGGGGAGCTGACCTCTCGAAGTCCACCACCATTTCTTTGGTTTTGGTGTTGTTCAACTGCAGATAGTTTGCCTTACACCATTGCAGAAAGTCCTCCTGTACTCCCCCTCCTGTCCATCTCTAATACATCCCACAGTTGTAGTGTCATCAGAGAACTTCTGCATGTTTGAGAGTTGTATCTGAAGCCAGAGGTGTACAGTGAACAGTACAGGGGATAAAACAGTTCCCTGTGTTGCACCAGGGCTGCTTACAACAGTGTCAGATGTGAGGTCCCCCAGTCTAACAAACTGGGCTCTTTGTGTGAAGTAGTCTGTGATCCAGGTTACCAGGTGCAAATCCACTCTTATCTGCAGTAGTTTGTTTCTAAGGAGGACTGGATGGTGTTGAAAGTGCTGGAGAAATCGAAGAACATGATTCTCACAGCACTGCCTCCTTTGTCCAGGTGAGAGTGCACCCCATGTAGAGAATGCCATCCTCTACTTCTCCTGGTAGGCGAACTGTAGAGGGTCAAGTGCATGGTGGACCTAAGGTTTTAGCAGATGGAGCAGCAGCCATTCAAGTGTCTTCATTAAGTAACAGGCCTAAAGTCACTAAGTTCCCTTGGGTGTGGCTTCTTGGGAACCGATACTAGGCATGATGTTTTCCATAGTGTATGTAGCCTCCCCAGACGCAGACTCATATTGAGGTTATGGTGGATTGGCTCCCCCAGCTCCAGAGCACAGGCCTTAAGCAATCTTGCACAGATATCATCTGGCCCAGCAGCAGGCTCTATTTTCTTAGGAGGCTAGGGTTCTTCAGTGTATGCAGCAAACTCCTGCTTATGTCGTACCAGTCTGTTATGGCCAGTGTCCTTTTCTATACTGTGGTGTGCTGGGGAGGTAGCACTAGGAAAGGGGATGTTGGACGACTGGACTGGCTGGTGAGAAAAGCTGGTTCTGTGGTGGGGGTGGGACTGGACTTTTCAACACCACACAAAAGGGGAGGAATGTGATTGACTTAGGTGTCTGCACCCTGCCCTTTACACCACACTTTCATCTGGGTGCTTTTATACATACACTTCTCGGAATGAACCGATTGGCACTAATTGGAACCCAGTAGTTAAGCTCACTTACTGGCTATGTTAGCCACCTGCCCAGCTTGCTAGATTGCCTGTATGGTCAATACATCATGCTGTCTTTTTGTCTGTATGGACAGTTTTTCAACTCCAACTTAAATTTTTCTTCAAGTTATTTCTTTTTTTAATTAAGTAATGATTATTCTATGTTTGATACTTGATGTACTTGAATAAGATGGCAAATCTGCACTGGCAAAATACTTGTACTGACACTCTTTGGCACCATGAAACCATCACACCCTCCTGCAGTTTTTTCCACACTGCTCCTTTAACAGGTCCCAACCTACCTTTACTCTAATGGCACACAACTGATATTTCCTTTTGTATTTTGGTACAGTATATATTCTCCTTTCTTCTTTTGTATTTTCTGTTGCTTTTTGTAAAGTATTTTTTGTAGTATGTATGTGTGTGTGCATGTCATATGCCTGTGTGCCTATGTGTATGTATGATGTGTATATGCTACTGGATACTTTCATTTCCTTCTGGATAAATAAAATATCTCTATTTATCTGTAATATTTAAGACCAGTCCTTAAAATATGATGTCTGGATAGTAGCAAATGTTGCTCAAAACCTATATATACAATTCAACATTAAACTTTGGATCTGCAAACTGCCCATACCAAAGGCACTAATGCATCCCAATACCATCATATATTCTGGCTCTTGGTAATACACTATTGTTATGTAATAAATATGTAATGAATACCTTCACATATTTCCTTGTGAGAGACACAGCCTCTCTGTGATCTTGTGGCTGTGGTTTCTTATATACACAACCATGCTGCCAATTAATTAATTAGCTCTGACATGTTCCTCTTGTTGTTACAGCATGATATTGCCCCCGTCCCGACATGTTGTCTGCATCAAATTCAAAATTCTCAAAAAAACAATACAATTGCTGTTGCAATAACTGTGATGTTGTCTTTGCCCTCAACCAACTATATGGCTAGCATGTTTTGAAGATAATGGTATTTTGCTTATATGTACATTTAACAAAACATCATAACTTGTTGGACTTGAGGTAGTAGAATAAGAAAAAAATGTATTCCTATGTATAGCCTTTCCCCACGTATGAACCTCACAGTAGATGAAGGACATTTACAAAATCAATGTATTAATCTTGGTTACTGATTGGAACAAAGTTCAGAGACCATAAAGTTGATCAGGTTTACTTTTCTGTCTCATTCTCTCCCTATAATCTCACTCTTGATGACAGTTAGCAAGCATGGGATGTAGTCTGTCTTTCATGAAAGGTGGATTATGAAAGGTTGCAACTTAGAAAAATAGCATTTGTGAAAAATCTTTCATCTCTCACTCATTTACTCCTTTTATCTCTCCTGTTCTTCCGCCCTCCTGCCTTCCACAACTGCCCTGCGTTCACATGATGGGGTGCCAGCACTCAGTAACCTCGATGAGACACCGCAGATAATCCAGTCATTGTGCACAGTCAGGATAAACCCCTGTTAAATTTAACTCACTAATCCGAGAGGCAAAAGGCCTGGGGCCTAAGAGAACACAATCCTTCCTTTCTTTCCTTTTGTTTCACTCTCTCTACCTTCGGTTTCTGCCAGTCTCAAATCTGAAATAGTTTCATCTGTATGTCTATCTATGCCATTTAGTTCTCTGTTCAAAACCTTTTCCTGATCATCCACCCATCCTCCCAGTAAAAAACATCTGGGTCATGCTGCTGAACTCTCTTTGTGCAAGGCTATACAGACAGAATGTGCAGAAGTTGCAGTACCACCTGTATACACCAGGGGTCAGGTCACATTTCTACTTTTTCACCTCTGCTGAGAGAGGCAGTTAGATTGGCTTTACAAATTGAGAGCAATTACAAATCCTGTGGCTGTATGCCAACAAAGTCACTGTACACTAATAGGCATTAGTTTAAGTGTCACTAACAAGGGAGAACAGCAGTTGAGGTAGTAGTAGTAGTAAATGGACTTAAGTGATTAACCCGACATTCACTTACTAACACTGATGCAGCAGACATATATAATGGTATGTATATCTCTTATAATCAGCATTACTATGACAGAGGGAACTCCCATCATGCTACCTACTGTGTTATGCAACTGTTTGTGATATTCACTCTTAAGATGGCGGCTCACCCAGAAACTGAAATGTCATACCCCTAGGGCAGGTCTGTTTTTTATATGCCTTGAGATGAGAACTTAAGATGAGATCAACTGCAGGATGTTATACAATGCAATAGCACAATGGAGGTCAGACTCATAGCTTTTTGGTCACTACTGCTTTAAGCCCTCGCATTTTCCTTCTTTATGTCATTCACTTCCTGCCTTTTTGGCCGCACCACATAGTGTTGGACTATAAATAGAAATGCATTTGTTTTCTTCTTTCTGATTAAAGCACAATCTGAATTTGATTGGGCTATTTGCCACAGCTGTTAATACATGGGTGGTGAGTTTTTTGCATATAATGTGATGTGTCATGTGATTTATACATGGTGCAGCTAGTACACATGAAATTACCTCACTTTTCCTTAATATAATATAAATAAATTAATTATCTGCAAAGGCAAAAAATTAACAAAGCACTAAATCACAAGGCCCTTTGCTGAAATCACAATGGCCTTTTATTTCCATCAACGAATCATCACTGTTGACACTGTTTTTACCCTTTGACCTTTTCACTTTTTCTCAGTCAGTCCCATTGGCAATCAAAAAATGAAACAAACTATGCAAAAAGCATAGTTCCAGGACAAGACTGGATAAATGGCATCCTCACACAATACAAGTGATATCCACCTTTCCCTTTAGTAGCATGCTTCTACTTACCTGCACAATCTCCAGCATCTCCTCACGACTAATGTAGCCATTGCCATCCAGGTCATACATGCTGAAGGCCCACTTCAGCTTCTGGTCTAGTTTACCACGTGATGTAACACTCAGCGCAATTATGAACTCCCGGAAATCTATTGTTCCATCTGCATTGGTGTCAAAGGTGCGGAAGACATGCTCTGCGAACTTGGAGGCATCTCCATATGGGAAGAAATTAGCATATATCTTCTTGAACTCTTCAACATTGAGTGTCCCACTGGGACAATCCTTCAAGAATCCCTAGAAGAAGGAAAACAGGGATTTATTGGATTTAAAAAAAATGTTTCTTTTGAAGAAAAACCTCTCTTACAAATGGGCCAAACAGAAGCTCACTTTCACTTCAGAAGTTTCTTCAAGAAATCAATTGACAGACACTGACACTGTATATTTGACCCATGACCCTCAGCACTAACATTATGAGATATAATCCGGGTCATAACATGGATGTCAAGCCCCTGTGCAGCCTTATCCACTGATTCAAAGGGCTTATGCCTCTGTGAGAGACTAATCCATTCATCAAACTGCCATGTGACGGAGGAGACAGCTTGACAGCTTAGCAGAACTTGGGGACAGCTATCTGGCCAAGCTTGAACTCCAGAGCCTTAAGTGTGTTTTCCCTGAATTTATGAAAGGGTGTGTTTAGCTACTTTCACTGTTTTCTCTTGGGACTTCTGTTGAGTTTATAAATAGAGGAGAGGATTTAGAATACAACATATATTGTGGAATTTCTGCAAAACTGGCTAAAATGTAAATAGAGATAAAGTTGAGGAGATCTGTCACATACAAAAGTCTTTGTATGTTGTTGTGAAAAGACATTGTACACTTTTTTTCATTAGGCAACAAATAGCTAATTTGGTCAGAGGCATGTGTGTGATCACCCATGCTCAGGGGAGGCCAAATAGCTTACCTTATACCACTCCTGCAACTCATGGTCAGAGAACTCCGTGTTCTCCCGCAGGTCCTGCAACACCTCTGGACGGAGCTTGCTGTTCTGCTTCCCCATGGTGACAGGTCTATGTGGTCACAGTGACAGCACCAAAGCTCCAGGTCAAACCTGACAAAGACAAGATGATAGACATTAATGTACAGACACTGCTTGTAGTACACATACTCTTTTGATTCCATGAGGGAAATTCATTTCACCACCATTCAACACCATTTCCCCAATCCAGATTTTTGCTGGTCAGGGACTGAACTAACTGACTTTGTTCCCTAACCAGTCGGCCATGGCTGCCCCATTCAATGTTGCACTTTGATAGTCTTACCGAGTGGATTTCCATTCAAACTTATTACCACATTCTGTACACACTTATGAAAATGTGAATCTGTGTTTTCATCCACTGTGTCATGTGAATTGACAAAGTGTCACCCTTCCTTTTCTTCTTTCTTCACACTCTTCTTTCACTCTTCCTTCCCCAGCACCCATATTTGTAATGTTTGTATGCTATATTCTCTAAGTCACATTCTACCATTCAGGTCACTATTTCTCTCTCCAAATAATCTTCATTCTAACTTCTCCAGTATTACTCTCCCAACTTGTGCAGATATAGCAATGTTTTAATGTTTTTGTCCTCAATTTTTGCCACAGCAGAAAGCTTGCCTGTCGCTACAGTTTCATTTGGGAAAGAGAGTGCTGAGAACAACTCAAAAAACAGATGGGGGGAATTGGGAACCTACATTGATAAATGATAAAACATCTTAATGTAATTGTTTCAGCACGGAAACAAAACAAAAATGCTCCCTTCACCACAACCATTAGAGTGAGCAGCTGATGCATGTCTCTATTTCCGTACAGTGGGGAACACAACACTACCCTTGAACACTACTCAAGCTCTACTGGGCATCCTTACCACACACTCCCAGATTCACAAAAGCTGCCCTTTCTCTTCCACTCACCCCTATTTTTTTTCTCTCCCAAATCCATTCTATCAGTCTGGAGTCCCTTGAATATCCAATAACATCCAGATGTGGTCACACACACACGCACACACACACACACACACACACAACCACACACACACACACACACACACACACACACCAGTTTTCATTATGCCCTCCCCCATTCTAAGCATCTGGTCTCTAATGTTATGTGGGTCATCAACATCTGTGTCTGCCAATCAGCTGTGAGTGAGGGATCCAGTCTTACATACTTACACACACAACAAACAACACACACACAGGGCAGGGCAGACTAGACCATGACTTAATGACTGCAGTCTGTACATACAAATACTCCTTTGATTAACATCCCAGCCCCTCAATCACACAGATGGCGTGCCTCTCCTTGGGAAGTGACTTATCTACTCTTTCTTGTCATCATTTTCTTGTTTTATTTCAGTAAACCTCATAATATATTTTTGGCATTTTATAATGGTTGGCTGTGACTGAACCGATCCACAAACATGCTATTTTAAAAGGTATTCCAACAGTGCAATACTCTCAAATAAGCTCTGGGGTGGCTTTCTGGACAGTGTTGTTGCTAACCTCTATCACTACCAGGCATGTTATACTGTTTCACCCAATGGCAGAACTGCCAAGATTGCGACGTCATTGTCTTACTGACATACGCACAAACACACATAGTATACCGCCTGCATCACAGGTTCCAAACACATTCACAGATAATACATAATAATACAGATAATACATACAGAGTCATCAATACAGACAGATTCACTTCAAACATTACAAACAGAAAGCGTTGGAGACAACAGCTTAGTAATAAACAATGAGGCTAAACTAGAGTAAAGATTTTTTTTAAATGAGGGAAAAATAATATGAGAGAAAAGGAACACAAATTAGGAAGGTAGATGAGGCCAAAAGTTGCTGAGGTAAAGAGAAGGACAGTGAGCAAGGTAAAGAGAAAAGGAGAGAGCTAATGAAGGTGGTTAAAATAAGAATGAGGGAATGAGGCTGTGTCCTCTGTGAGAGAAAATTCCAGAACATCAAGGAGATCTTGGGCTTCATTTTATTCCTGTTTCCATTAGGGAGCAATCTTTAACCTGAACGCACGCGCACGTGCATACACACACACACACACACACACACACATACACACACACACACACACAGCCATTAGGCCATGAGACTTGCACTAAGTGTATTTTGTACTTTCTACAAACTATGCAGACTAGTACTCATTTGATATTTGGAATGACACAAGCACCCCTGGTCAAGTCATGAAGTATGCTAATGATTTTTCTGGACCTACTACCATCACATACCTTTTGAGGCATACTGACAACAGAAATCAGAATACAACATGATGGCACAAACTAAGAAACACTTATACCAAACATTTATTCAATATTACTAGTCTGTCTCTCATATGTTGCCCAATTTAAAAAATCCTCAAAGGTACATATTACTTTAGGATTGTGATCCAAGTATTACTGTGTTACTGCATGAGTAAATATGTATAATATCTGATATTCTCTATCTGATGATACAGAACTGTCTGGTGGAGGCTGATCCAAATCGGAAAATTTCCAAATGCAAACATTTGCTCACAGCTCTGTAAATCTCAAAACAAGCCAACCTTTTGTTCTCTCTATGACACAGACAGACTAATGAGGCTACAGGAATTGCAAAACCAAAACCCTCATTCAGATGTAACTATTGGAGATATGGAAACTGCATTCTGTAACGTCAAACACATGGTTTCTCTCTTTCACCCTACCTCACATGACAATGCTTCCTTTTCCTATGGCACAACAAGGCAGAACTTGAAGGAAGACAGAATAATGAGGTTGTCATGGATAGCCTTCCTTTGAGGAACACAGTGCTTTTAAAGACTACTCTATTTCTAAGTGGGTCGATCAGATAGGGAATACCAGCTTCTATTCACAGCGCTAGAGTAACACAACAGACATGCTAATTATTTACAACATATGCCCTGCCCTTCTTTGCACGTGTGTGTGTGTGTGTGTGTGTGTGTGTGTGTGTACGTGTTCGCACATTTACACAGCATTTGTGTTCTGCTCAGTCTCCTTTGCACTAGGGCTGCTTAGCAGTGGCAAAAATCAGTAACAGTTGCCACTGTGAAGCACAAAGGTGCATTGGATCAATATAAAATAAAAAGAGCATTGCTGTCAAACAGAATGCAGACAGAATGCATTAGATTTTGATTGTGTGTTTTTTTAAGGTAAATACAATGAATGCCCTGAATTGTAGTCTTTGTAAGACTTGTTCACTTCTCTCTGTTCGTCTGCCTACAAACCTATTTCAAGACACTGATACACCAGCTATGGGAAATAGTCTGCACTGCAGATTGATTCAACAATATCTCTGCATTCCTTTTCAAAGAATTTGTGTATAAGATGGCAAACTTGGTCTATGAATAATTTACTCTGAAGGAGGGATAATTTAAACAATATTTTGGCTCCTCTTAGATTGTCTTCCAAAGGAATACTTTCATATTTAGACAGCCTTTATCTTTCCTAAAAATCCTAAAGAAGTATATGTGATACTTGCTATGCTCCTTTATGGCTGAGCTCATAAAAGCCAGTTAATCTTCTGTTTGATCTGCTGAGCAATGCAGCTAGCATATAATTATTCTCCTGGGTCTGTATTCTCGAAGAATTTTAAAACTAAACGTAGCTCCTGACATGCAAATTTAGGAGAATCTTCTAAAACTAACAGGTGTGTCAGCTTTGACTCAAGCACATATTTTTTTTAAGTAATTCACAAAGTATTTTAGTTCTAAAGGCAGTGGTCAGCCAGTCAAAATGGGCATTGCAGATGTAACCAGTTAAAATGATCATTATAAGGGCTGTATTACCTACCAAAAAATCCCAAAAGAATTTACTTTCATAACATTAAACAGCCTGAGTGTAGTCCTACATGTTACTTTTAGTGAAATTAAATTACTTCCCATCTGCAAATGTGTCAGGATATTTGTATAGATGAATTTAAAAAACATTGCAAAGGCAGGCCCACATGTCAAAACATAGTAGGCGTATATTCCGTTACCTGTTCATTTGTAACCTGACATCTTTACTTAATTATTTATTTATCTCTGGTCCTACGCGGTACTCATGCAGTGCATGCCTGGGCACCAACACAGACCTGTCACTCATCACATCAGCCAATCATACAGGTAACGACAAGCAAGACATTATATAAATAACAAATTTAAGACATTAACTGGTATCAAAATTCCCCTAACTACAGAAAGGTGCAATACTGATTTAAATCGACTTCAACGTCTTTCACCATATTGAGGAACACTTATTCTTTCCAAAACTTTCCAAAACGTTATCAGTCACATAGGCTTAACTTAAACTTAGTTCCTGCAAGTCTACTTGATTAGTTGTTAACTGATTAACTAAATAAATGACACCTGGAGCCTTAGATGTTGTCTCGCTACACTAGGCTCGATCTACAAGTTTCCTAAGAGTGAAATCTAGGGTATACAATTTTAGGCAGAAATAGCCAAAACACAGAGATTCTAAGAGGTGAAACAAGAACTTTTCCACTCTGTTGGTAAACAGATCATTTTAGCTAATTTGGGGTTGCTGATTTTTCATATTTTTTACCAAGCTGAAGCTGAAGCACAATAACAAAGCTAAATTAGCTAACTAAATGCAGTATTATTTTGTAGCATGTATAATGTTAAAGGCCTAGATATAACATAATACGTAACACAGAAATGGACACTTGGCAGCTCATTACAAACTCAGAGGAACAAGCTGAATGAATCTAGCACTGCAGCAGAGTACAGATGAATAGAGCTACATCAAACCGCCTCTCAGGTTGGTGGCAAACACCACAGGCTAGCTTATTATCACAAGCAGAAACATCTCTTGACCTCTTGGAATTTCCAGAATTTCAGACGCGATAATAAAAGTATTTATCTTTGTTGGGTGAGGGTTCTCACTTCCTTTAGTTTCAATGAGAGTGAGAATGAGGCAACCTGGATCGGCACCACAGGTCTGCATCATAGGTACAGAGCTCAGAGGCTGGCAATTCAGTGACGTTCATGCAATGTTATGGCTTCACCTGGAGTGGGATTCTGGTCGTACGTAGTCCACGTGCACTTTACGTGCTCTTGACAAGTAAAACTCTGAATACATGTGGCAGCCCCAAAGAGTTGTGCTGATGATGCAAGTTCTGTCATACACACATCATTTGCAGCATGCACAGACCACTCATGCGGAACTATGCCACTAGCCTCAGGCATCCTCACCCCACTTGACATAATCCCAAACATTGGCCACACACACACAGATGGCCATACAACTCTATCTACTAATCATACAACAGTCTACGACAGTACAACAGTGACAGAGGTGGACAAGAGATAATAGATAAACAGACAAAAGAGAAAGGGTGGGGGGTTGGTGATGCAATCATAATGATAATATAATCTGTCTTTTCATTTGGGTAAATCTGTACCAAGCTTGCTACAATACCTGGTCTGGGTGAACATTTCAATCGTGTGGGGACCTGGGACATCAGAAAGAAATTCCATAAGACTATCAATATGCGACAATGAGGACATGACACATGCTCTTTTCAGCTTCCTTTACTCTGGCCCTTGGACTCCACACTCATCTCAAGTTTAAGACTTGAATTCTGTCACATAATAGGCCAAGTGAGAGGATTAACCTTCGCCATCACATAATCAAGTGTAGAAGAGAATGGTTGGAGATTAGTGAAAAACTGAGTAAGAGAAATTCAGAGAGATGGAGACTGAAGGACCAAGAAACTAAACACTAAATGTACAATAATCCATACATATGAAACACGTCTTGTCGCTACAGCTATTGCAAATACATTGGCTGCTCTCCAGCACAAATGTACTGCTTGTGCAGGAAACTACAAATTCACACTTATGTAATCTGGGTTGTGTACTGCACTGTCCTCCACTAGTCTGAACTCCAAGCCAAAGTGCACGTAAGCTTACAAGGAGACTCAAATCCATGGGATCAAGCAGCTGTTGCTAGCTGGAGGTGTCGGGGTTTACTTCTCAGCACTGTTCCAAGCATTTTAGTCATATGCAGTGAATACAGGCTACTATTAAGCAGACAAATGCAAACTCACAGACATGTGAGTTGACATGCCAGTCAGTGTCAGTCAGTCACTTCCCATGGTAGATTATGTATGTGTGCTTGTGATTAAGGTGTTGTATTCAGTACATGGTTAGCATGTTTACAGATACACATGTAATGCTCTGTTTTTAATAGCATGGATTTGGGATGTGTTGGGTAGTTCAGAGCGCTCCTGTGTCATATCATTGAATGTGAGGCTCCAGGATTATCTTCATGTACTGTACAAGCAGAGATTAAAATCAGATGAGACATCACTCTCTTTGAAACCCACATTCACATATGCAAATCACAAATAAACAAGCCATAACATTACAAGAACAGTGAAGTAATCAGCACATTTTATTAACTTAAATATGGGAGCAACTAATTTTGAAACCTAAGCCAAAAAGTCTTACTCTAAAATGTTTGTCTACCATGTTTATGTCAGCTTTACATCTTTCTTACCTTTTACTGTATATAGTTTTACACATGCAAATAACAGCATAAATATATTGCTGTCCTCTTTCAAATGTCCATCTTCTAACCTACTATCCCTCCTTCTCACACAACACAATATTGCAATATTGCTCTCAATATTTCTCTCTTCCTCTCCATTGTGACCCATTAATGTAGTTATTTTTATAACTAGTAGTTATTAATGTAGTTATTTTTGTCTCCATCACCTTAAACAGATATAGGTCTAGGACATACACCTCTCTGCCCTAGAATAGCCCTATGCAAAAAACTTAACTTCCAGGCTTTCAGTCAGACCATACGGCAATAATATCAGACAGGAATTGGAACATTTCCCACATAAAACCCTGTGTTGTTGTCTGTGTACTATTCCAATAGGTTTACATGATTTACATGATTATTCCGTGCTTTTTTTAAATTCACACTTCACACAGAATCCTGACTTGTTTGGAACTGAGTTTGTAGCAGAAACAGATGAAGCATGCAGAAACATCCAGATAGATGATGTAGACCATACAAGTAGAACGCACCCTCTCTTTCTTTTCAACATAGATACACACACACACACACAATCTTGCCATGTTCAATGAGCATATGTGTGACACACATTTCCAGTAGTACCATGGTAATTAGAGGATTATTTGTGTTATTTTAAATTTATTATTTATGCTATGAGTTTCACCTGTCCATTAATTTAATGCATTGCATAGCCTACAACATGATAACCATGTCATGTAAACTTTGCACTTTTTGTAATTATTGAGAACTACTAAACAGTTAAGTTGAGGAACACTGTTGATTTTCAGGTTGTAGTATTATTGTCTTTTTGTCATGCTTTTTTTGCCCCTTGTCTTATGCTCTTCTGTGTCTAATATTTTTGCCACGCTGCTGAACTATTTGCTTACTATTCATTCATTCATGAACTATTCATTTCAGGACAATAAACATGAAAGTTGAGTTGTGTTTCTTTTTAGGCTTAGAGAATGGGTTGCTAGAGGGGACCTGGGGATGTTTTGGGATTTCATTATCCTATGATGTTAAGACATGACAGAACCCCTTTCAGATATACTTACATAATGAGGATTTGCACTCATTTGTGTGGTCTTTTGCGAAATAATCACTTCCTAACGGCAACCTCTGTTGTCCCACAGCATGCTGTAACCACATTTGGAGTTTTCATTTTTTTTGAGGAACAAGGATGGTGGTACAAGCGTAATTGTCTTATTCACACATCTCTGATAGGATAGGTCCAATTCAATGACAAGCATCTAGAACGGTCTTCTCTAGCTGATTACCTTGAGACAATATTTTTTGTATCAAATTTTCTTATGGTATATTTGAAAATGTAAAATGAGGCATCTCTGAATATGTCTGAATAGTAAATGTAAATGAGGCATTTCTGTGCCTACTTGTTGACAATTTAGACTGCAATGCACTTATAGGGAAGTTTGGTCTTTTTTATCATTCCACAGATCTCAAAAATTAGCTTTTTTCCCCTATGCCTGCTTTGAGCCACAAATCCCTACTGTAATATGTTCATGAAGCAAACTCTCACTGAATTTCTTTGAATCTGTATCTATATTCTGAAGTTTTTACTGAGGGGTTTATTCATATACCATTCACAACCTAAATGAAATTTCATGGCTGTTCATAGCCATTCATAATTAATAGCTCATGTCATTATGTCATTATAACACAAGTTAGTATTTCTGCATCATGTCAAGACATGTCTAAGTAGCGTGGCACAAAAACATGAGGCTTGCGGAACACAAAAGCATGTATCTCATGATATGAACACAGTTTTTCCAAATAAGGATGAAGCATCCTACAAAACATAGGCAGAGCTTGAGGAGGGTAGAGACAAAGCAGAAAATGAGTCAGAGTCTGCTATGCAACACGCTATACTCCCTCACTCACTCAGTCTCTCACACACACACACACACATCCTTCCTCCATTTCCTGTGGTGATGAGAGAGCTAAAAATATACCTATCCATTGGTCCAAATGTTTTGCTGTTTCAGCAACGGTTTACCCTTCAGCTGCTATCATTCGTCAGGGCCCAAGGTCTAGTGTAGATAGACAAGATAGATTCCTTTATTAATTCCCAGAAGGAAATTTCTGTGCAGTAACAATTTTGGCATGAAAACATTTAAACACTGCAATATTTTGGTATTAAGTAAAATAAATTGTATTAGAATATTATGCATATTAAACAAATAACTGTGCACATTAAATGTTTGATGTGCATTTGCCACTAAAAAGATGTCCCAGATGGAAGTCACATTGTTACTGCAGTACACTGGAATGACTTCCTGGTCCTTCTAACAGAACTGAATGGGCTTCCAACAGAACACACTCTTGCCTTGCCATTAAGCTGTGCAAGTGATGTGATATTTTGTCCATTATGTTTAGTGGTTTGTACAATATCAGCTCTCATGGTGTTGCCAACAGATGGCTGCGAAGAAAACTGCACTAGCAATAACATTACTAGAACATATGCAACATCTTGCTTCACACATTAAAGGATGGCAGCTTCCTCAAGAAGTGGAGTCAGCTCTGCCCCTTCCCGTAGACAGCTTCAGAGTTACACTTCCAGTCCTTTTTGTTGGCCATGTAAAACTCCCTGTAAAAACCCCATGTAAAAATCCCTTTGAATTTTTCTGTTTTTTTTTTTTATCATATCATTTTTTTTACATTTTGAAACAACCTTTTAATTCTAATTGGATAATTTGCAGCTGTGCTCAAATTAGTCCTGCTATTCCCCATCCATGACCCTCTCCTTAGCTTCAACACATTTCAGAGGCGCTTGTTGCCACACCATGTCACAAAATGACTCACCATTGAGAATTGCTGCAGATGAGAGGGCTATGACTGCAGCCAATCTTGTCCACAAGAAAGCAGGGAAACTGTTGGCATCCTCAACCCCTATCTCTGATCTCAGCTGCAATGGGAGTGTCACCAGGAGTAGATGGGCCAAAACCAGTATCTCCAGAACCTCTATGCTATGTGTTAGGTTTATCTCCCTATCTCTGATCTCAGCTGCAATGGGAGTGTCACCAGGAGTAGATGGGCCAAAACCAGTATCTCCAGAACCTCTATGCTATGTGTTAGGTCTGGGTCTGTCTGGTCTAGGACAGATATAGACTCTTTTAAAAAAACTCTGCCAAACCCTGCCAAACTCATGCATCCATTTCCCAGAACTCCAGGGTCCATCACAGATGTTAACCCGTTGTGGCCACTATTTTGGCCTGCTTTATCTGAAACCTGCTAATTTCTGGGCGTGACAGCTATGCATCTGTCCAGACATTTAGGCATTGTTAGATTGACAGACATTGATTGACATTGTTAGATTTTTGTCAGTGGAAGCACACACAAACAAACATCCCTCTACAGGGAGAGAGTTGTGGCAGATTTAGGAAAGAGATTGTAGGGGATTCATGTAGTTCAAATTTTTTGATTAGCAAGTGAGCAAGTGGTTGCTATTTCATTTTAATTTGAACACAACTATAGGGACAATAATGCTCCCACACAGCCGACATGAACTCTCATGTATATGCTTGGAATGATTTGTTTGACATAGGCTACAGAAATACAAATTTTATTTGTATTAGTTTTCTAAGTGACCACTTTAATTATGTTAAAAAATGTTCTTTCTCTGACATTTGAATTATTTATGGCAATGGTTTTACATGAAATCCGATTTTTGGTAAATACAGAATAACAAACTAAATGTTTCTGATAGTCTTGCCATTTCAGTCAGTCGTAGGCAACGTCCTAGTCACTATAACAAATTTATGGTTGCTTCGGTGAGGCACACAGATGCACCGTCTTTACCGTGTGTGTGCACGCATGCGCGTGTGAGTTGAGGAGTTTTACAGGGTGTGCAGCACAATGCTGAATTAGTGGTACTGAAGCAAAGTAAAAGAGACTTTTTTTCACATTCCATATTTAGACTATGGTGGGCAAATAGTCTCATCAATGGGAAACACTGTGTTTGAGACTGGAGACCAAAAATAAATAGGCAATCTAAAAAATTGCCGTCAACGAATTTTCATCGTCGACTATGTCATTTTGCAAGGTCTGGCTATACTGAATGCAAATTTGAATGTTAACATGGACAGTTTTGGGAAATACTATCTATTTCAGTCCCATCTTTGTACACTGCATATTAATGCATTACAATATAGTGCAAATACTGTAGAGGATTATAGGCCTTACTCTCTAGATGTGATTTAGCATAGGCCAGTGGCCAAATCATCCAGTGAACTACAGGTATGTCTGGTTGTCTTGCAAATTACTGTACACCGGTAGGCTGCATTTAATGATGGCTCATTTACATACAATATATTACCCCTGAGTAATTTACTGCTGGTGCCAGGCCTAATTAGAATTCTGCAATGTTGAAGGTATGATAATTTGTCTCCCTTTTACTCTCTGCATAGAATGAGACGTGAGCATTAGCTGTTCTAGACAGGGGCCAACAGGGGCAATGCAAATAATAGGCTACAGCTAAATGAATACATTTTGGTCAAGTCGTTCTCTTGTCAGGTCATATGTTGTCTGCGTTTGGGGAGAAATTCTTGCTTAGTTGATGTTTTGAAAGCAGCGAGAAGCAGGCACTGACCTTACTTTTGTAGTGACAAGTTGGCAAAAAGTCTCTTTCTCACCACTCTGCCTCTTCTGAAACATGACAATGGTAAAATTTTGGTGTCAAATGCAGGATAAGCTACTTTCTCTTGTTGACCAGTTAACTGATAATATTGTAAATGCACTGTACTCCACATTAAAATACACTGCATCACTTAAACAGAAAGTAAGAAAACTGGAACGAACTACACATACACTTGAAAGAAATTACATCTGTTATTAAACCATCTATTAAAAAATCTGTAGCTTCTTAAATGAAAATAGTATTCAAGAAATCTTCCTGTCAGGCTTTAGAGCAAACCTCCTTTAGAGCTGACCTCCTTACCTCATCTAATGGATATATATCAATATTAATCCTATTGAATCTTAGCGCTGCCTTTGACACTACTGGTCATTCAAGATTCACAAATGCTCTAATTTTTGGCGTAAACACGTCGGCCGGTTCGAGATTAGTTGCGAGAACCAACACTGACATGGTTCTCTGTCGGTCTGAAAATGGCTAAAGATTCTGCATTAGCCTGGTTTAAATCGTACCTCTCTGGTTGCTACCTGTTTGTACATGCTCATAATGAACATTCATGCCACACCAAAGTAAAGTGTAATGTACCCCAAGGCTCAGTACTAGGACCCCTGTTATTCTCCCTCTATATGCTATCTTTGGGATCTGTTATAGGGAAACATGGCATTACTTTCCACTCCTATGCAGACGACACCCAGCTATACCTTTACATAAAGCCTACTGACTGCACACCAACAACTAAACTTGATGCCTGCCTCCGAGACATTCAAATCTGGATGACTAATAACTTATTATGTTTTAACTCTGATAAAACTGAATTTATGATGATACTCTATACAGCTGGATAACATTTTACACCACCACCAAAATTTACTTAGTGGCCTTTAACTCTTAACACAACAGTTAAAGACCTCAGAGTAATCATTGACCAGGATCTCTCCCTGAATGGTCATGTAAAACATATTTCAAAAACATCCCTTTTTCACCAATGAAGTATCGCTAAGATTAGAAAGTTCCTTTGAGGATGTGGAAAAATAAACATATGCATTTGTTACCTCCAGGCTTGATTATTGTAATGCTCTGTTCTCTGGGTGTAGTAATAACTGTATTAAAAACCTACAGCTAGCTATACTGCAGCTAGAAACACTCAATGGACTAAAAAATATTAACATACAGTATCTCTCCTATCCTCGCTTCCTTACACTGGCTCCCTATTAAAAGTCAAATTAATTTTAAAATACTCCTCCTAACCTATAAAGCTCATTGGCCTTGCTTCAACAAACTTACTTGTCCCTTACTGCCCTGCTAGACCCTTAAGATCCCAGAATGCTGGATTCCTTGTAATCCCAAGAATATCAGAATCTACGATTGGAGAAAGAGCTTTTTGCTACAGTGCGCCTCTCTTGTGGAATAACCCCTCCCCCCACCCACACACACAGACACGCACACACATCTGACAAGTAGACTCTCTCAATACCTTTAAGTCTAGACTTAAAACCTTCCTCTTTACTGCTTCCCATAGTTATGTATGGTGCACAGTAAATCATCACTCCTCAGGGTTTTTTTGGGGGAGGACTGCCTCTAAATGTCAGGTATGGCAGCCACTGACCATCTCTGCAGAAGTGTTGGGTTGCCATGCACCATACCTTAATTACATTAGCTATGCTGCTACAGCATAGTGCTGCCACAAACCTCTCATATGTCATGCCATACAACTCTCTCTCTTATACACACACACACTCTCTCTCACACACACACACACACACATATATATATATATATTTATGGGCAATTCCACGCAAAACTGTCATGTCCATAACACCAACAAAATAACAATGGTAACGATGGTAACAATATACCTGGCGCTGAGGAAGTGTTCAGTGGTATAGTTTGTATAAGAGTGGCAAGCATAGGCTACAACAATATTGGTAATGCTTGACTGATAATTTTAGACTAGGGTATAATTTTACTACAATGATACATCAAAAGTTTTCATATTGTTTCACTTTGTGCAAAGCCTCTGAAACCTATCCATTGGCATACGTTCGCTCCATGGTGGGCAGATACTTTCTACTTTAACCAATTGCTACAGTTTGGTTGTGACATATGTTATATCTGGACCTATTATCTGTAGACTACTTGACTATCTGCAAAGGACCTAAATTCTTAGCCCTCATCTGAAGGCCTTTGTCTGATACTGCATCATACGCAATTAGTAAAGCACAATTCACTGTTACAATATTGTACAATTCACTGTTACAATATTGTAAAGCGGCATCTCTGGCCTGTGGGTTATGAGACCAGCCTGATAAGCAAAGAGTGGCTGGTTCAAAATCCTGGCCAGTAGGACAAAAGTGGGTGGAAGGTAGGGCTTTAGAAGAAAAATTATAGTTACGATTATCTTGATCAATGTTGAATCACAATTATTTAACATTATATTAGTTATAGTATACAGTTAAGTGAAACAAGTTAACTGAAAATTCCTTGGACTTTGACATTTCTCATCATTTCCCCTTCGTGCTGTGTGTCATTTTGTAAAACAACTCGGAAGTCATAGCCCTACTTGTAAAATAAAACAACAAAATAACTTTAGGGAGAAGTTAAACATCTCTTTCTGTGTGTGTGTTTATGATCACCAATCACTGAAGCCAGGGGATAACTGACTTCTGGTTGTAAGAAAATGAACTTGACATTATAGGTTGCTAATGTGAGTGTGCATTAACTTCCTCAGTGCTATACATTTGTGATATATGCATTTATGCTATGGTATCATTTAGGTAATTTTGAGAATGTTGTCCAATAACCCATCCGTGTCTGCTGCATCCTAGTAAAGACAGATTGTCACAGAAATATAAATTGTGCCAAAAACCTGAAGGTGAATTTCAATTCTCTGTAGAACTGAACTAAACTACCCCCTGCGCACACACTATTTGTTTCCCAGTACTACCACCAGCAATACTCTGACTGGATTAGACAATTGCATGGTGTAAACTGAATAGACAGTTGACTTAAGCTGGGGCAGAGCAGAACCCACTAGAGCATCCTCCGCTTATCTCCTTATGTAACCACTGGACTGGTAGCACCAAAGCTCTGCAAGAGACCCACCATCTGTAATCCACAAGAGATAATATACGCTATGATAAACTGCCATTCTGAGGCAATGCTCAGAGGAATATGGGCTCATGCAATTTTGCCCATCATTGCACACAGCTTGTCATTTAGAAATTAGGCTACATCTTAAGAATGCATACAATGCATATAAATCTCCAAAAACACAACTGTGTAGGCCTACTATTTGCACAGGTCAACGCAGTCTACTCAGGTCTAAGCACAGAATCTCAGCCTTAAATCTACTACCATGGCTATTTCTTCTCTACTCCTTAAACCACTCTATCTTTGTTAAATTCCAGTTCTTGTAATCTGATCACTAAGGATTTACTGAAGCATGAAACAAACTATCTCTAGTCTTCTGAAAGTCACTGTGAATAAACTGTGACTGTAAAAAATATCTGTGAAATGACTTAGTAACGTAAATATATTTTGTTTTATCTTGACCCTGAGCCAGTGATTACAGTAAAAACAGAGGCTACACATGCGCAGTCAAAGCGCACAAGTCTTTGCGGACACAATCGGTGACGAAATTCGCGTCATGCAGAACGTGCACAGAGCTGTGCGCAGATCATGTCTGAGGGACGTCAGGAATGCTGTCGGAAGACTCTCACCTGATGCGTTCTATCAGGTCCCCCCAAAAACGTACAGTGCACAGTTTAACGGTAGCCCAAGAAACCAGACATGTCTGTGGTCAGTAATGATCAGATCATGTCCATTATCGTATGTTTGTTGTCACCTAGTAAATGTGCACCAATTTACCAGCTCACTCGCTCAAAATGCAGGCGGCAGTGAGTTCATAGTCTGGTATACGGTTTAGACAGTTCTAAAAAAATATTCATCTGTCATTATAAGTATCTTAAGATATGCCATGTTAAATGCATTTACTGTAGCCTAGACTGCACCATCTAACCACTTTCGAATTAACCTGCCTTGTGGGGCTAACCAATTAGACTACATTGTAATGAAAATACAATGCGTAATGGACTGCACTATTGGGCTAGATGTAAATATTTACAGTCCATGTAGGCCTAAACGCGTGGCTTCGCTTCACCAAAAGCCCCTGCACTTGACAGACTTGTGGATTCCCGAGCAGCCTTAAGCTTTGCATCGTATGTATGACCAACAGTCGATCCTTCAAAATTAGAACTCCTGATCAATCCACTTTTTACATTTTCAATGCTTTAAACACCACAACAGCAACTATGTAGCAAGAAAAATAGCCACCCTCTACTCTGCACTCCATTGCAGAATATCTAGGTTGGACTACAACGTCATACGAAAATGGCAGGATTCGACAGTACCACTGTAAAACAAAACATCGGTCACTGTAAAATATACGAAACATTACGCAGAATGAAAACATTTCATTCAAGATTGTGACAGAGGCTGCATATCTATGGCCAAATATTCATGATTGATTCAGACAATCACACCCAGTTGTTTAAGTCCATTCATAAACGACCAAATAGCTCACTAGAAATAGGGACAAAAGACAGAAGACATAGCTACCCAGTGCAATACACTGAATACCTTGCGATGAAAATAGTAAATATATGAGAAGCATTACAGTTTTCAGGTTTAAACCGCACCACATGGTAGCGAGTCATCGCCTGGTGGATTCGCCATTGCACGATCAACATTATCTGCCCACGGACGTAGGATACACAACACTTGCCATCATTACAGTTTCCTAACGTAGTAGCTTGCCATATCAATTGATTTTAACATGGTGTACTTACCTTGTACAAAAAAAAAAACAGAAGGGGCTCTCTATGAATAGCTAATGTTTAGCTGAGTACAATAAAGATCCGTGTGGCTTGCACCTTATCCAAAGCTGTATGACTATTGCTGTCGTGCCCGACAAACCATGTTACCGTCTAATGCCCCGAGAAAGAGCAAGCTGCATAGAGGATGCAGAGAGTACCGCTTCAGCGAGTAGCCAGTGCTCTGCCAGTGGATTTAAAGGAGGGATAGTGGTGGAAGGATTACGTGGTGCGAGTTTAATTAGACGGGGTTGGCCCTTGATTGTGCGCGCGCTTGTGTGTGGGTTGGCACATCTATGGAAGTACATGCACTGAGTTCCACATTTGCATCAGCACCAGTTTATAGCATGAAAGTGAAACAACGGGGGTTCCTCTTGATAAAATAGAAGTCTCTAAGGTTGTTCACCTTGTTATAATCTGTGAAATGTCTCATTTTGTCCAGGTTCATTTGCTCCCAGTACTGTAAAAATAGTACAACAATCGACTAATAGGTTTAAAGGAGCAAACCCGTGTGAATATTTGAGGCTTATGCCAGTGTAAAAACTCAGTGCATATGTTCCAACTAATTGGAACTAACTAACTAAACATACCACAAAAGCTGGAAAGTAACATTAAGTAAAAAACTGTTTAGTTTGTTTTATAGCCTACTGACATTAGAGGCCACAAGTGAGTGTATCTATTGGCTGCTTTATCACATTCCAAGTACAATACAGATACACAGTTTGACTACTGAAACTTACTGCCACCCCATGGTCAAGATGAGGGTAGACTTACTTTGTTATTTGTTTTTATTTGTTATTAATTGCTACTGTGTCAGATTTTGATACCAGATAAAGAGCAGGTCTACATAGATTACATATTGCATTCTGATGGATTTTAGACAGAAATAGGGGACATAGCCCCAGGTCTCCAAAATAATCTGGGATCCCTCGTTAAAGCCAACACATGCTGAGACCACTTACTTCAGAAAGAACTTCTTCAATTCAGCCATCAGCACTGAAGGCACATTCTTCAAATAGATCAGTGATGACACATAATTGAATAAAACTATTTACATTCTAATCTACTTAGGCTATAAAATACCATCCATATATTTTAGCCATAGAATAGTCTATTCCACCCAGTGGTGCCCCAAGAAAAAAATTCACAGGGTGGCCAGACGACCAGGGTGGCCAGTGAAAACTATTTAATGGGGCGCAATATAATGTGATTACACGTTATTACCGTAGGTCTATGTTTTCATGTTCATAGCCTAGCCAATCCACACATGTTTTCAATGTTTAGCTGTATGAGTTCTATTTTCTACACTATATTCAGTGTAATTTTACTACCTTTACTTTTACTTACTCACCATAAGAGCCATCTACACATGCTATATCTTGTTTTTTTCTTCAGGACAGTTTAGGCTATCTGAATCTGTCAGTGTTTGATGTGATACTTCTTATATATAGCTTACATCAACCTAAATATCAAGAAAAAAAAACATTGTCAGTCTTACCATTTTTTTTACATTTGGAGATAATACAGAAATTTTATGTGATTTCAAGAACAGATTACTCTGGGACATGCAGAGTATAATCATACAGAGGAATGCTATACACCATTGGAATTGGTTGCATCTCCTGTTTATTTTGATATGCCATGTGGAAGTTAAAAGATGGGTGTGACATGGACAAAGAGCTGTATTAGTGACATTCATTTTGATAGAAGAAAAATAAACATTTTCTCACAAACCCTTCATCACAAAAACAACTAGGACCATTGGAAAAAGGTTGTGCAGTTTCATGTGATATATGTCTGTGTGACAAAAAATAGTAATTTAACAGAGAAGAACAGGTGTGTAAAGCATCTGCTGGATTAGGCTAATAATAGGCAGTTCATATGAAGGAAATGCAACATTTCTGAACACAGACAAAAATACATAGGTCTTAGTATGCAGCTTATCAAGTATTTTAAGTATTTTATTTTGTTTTTTCAAATTAGAACACTTCCAGTTAGGGAGGAAAGTGTGGTGTAATATACAACAAATAGCCTACTTACTATGAATAAGCTGTAATTAGGAGTTTATATTGAAGAAATTCTTTGTTTACAGTCTTCATGGGTAGAATATGCTCATGCTAAGAATGACTTGTAATGCCTACCAAATGGCTAGTATGTTACTAATGTTAAGCTGCTAGTTAATGGTGAATATGTGTACCCTAATCTAAAGTGTTACCCAATACGGAACCTACTGGATCTTAGTGCTGCCTAAGTATTGACCATGACATTGTACTATTCAGGCTTGAATACATGATAAGCATACTGTCATGATAACTAAACTGTTTTCAGACCGGCTGGTTGGAGCCGTTTCCTGCACCTGTTACAATGGGAACCAAAGTGCTTGCCTGTGAATGGCCCACAGTCATACCATTAAGAGAGCCCATGATGTGTTATTGACAGCGGGCATTGCTTCACCAAAAAAATGACACTTTTATTTAAATCCTTTTTAGTGTATCAATAGCCTTTCTTGAGCTTTTTTAGTTTGTTGGTGATTTGTTTTGTTGTGCATAGGAACCCAGCCCTTGCCATTTCCTCTGTCTAACTTCAGCTGGAAATCTGTGGATGTCACAAGCAAATATATTCTCTCCTCCGCTGACCACCACACAATTTTCTTCTCACTCGATTTCCCTGCCATTTTCCACACACACGTTTTCTTGGTTTGTTTATTTTTCCGCTTATGACCCGGATCAACCTGGTGATGTCCACTCACGTCATCATGGTTCGCTTATAAAAATCAAGTTTTACTTGGTGCCCATCCAGAACCAAATTTTAGGTTCCTGAACACTCTGATTTTCGCCGTAAACACATCAACTGGTTCAAGTTAGGTGCGGGAATCAACACTGGCATGGTTCTCTGTCGGTCTGAAAACGCCTAAAGATTCAGCATAAGTCTGGTTCAAATCGTACCTCTCTGGTCACTACCTGTTTGTACATACTCATAATAAATGATCATACCACACTAATGTAAAATATGGTGTACCCCAAGGCTCAGTACTAGGGCCCTTGTTATTCTCTCTCTACCAGCTACTTTTGGCTCTGTTATAAGGAAACTTGCGGATGACACCCAGCTATATCTTTACATGAAGCCTAATGACTGTATGCCAAACTGAAGTTATGATGATAGGCTCTAAACAGGTGAATAACATTTTACCTCACCACTAAAACTTACTCAGTGGCCTTTCATTCTCATTTCACACAAGAGTAGAAGACCTCGGGGTAATCATTGACCCTTTACTGAATAGTCAAGTAAAACATATTTCAAAAACATCCTTTTTTCACCTATGAAATATCGCTAAGGTTGGCTTGACTACCATATAATGTTGCGAGACAATATTTTGGAATTACTATGGTGCTCAGCTAAAACCATGGATAAAGTGACATAGGGTTGCTTTAACATTGCATTCATCCATTATCCTTGATTTGCTTGTGCTGTTGCTTGCCTGCCCACCTCTTCCTCTTCTTTAACAAAGCGAGTTACTGTCTGCTTCTTCTCCTGTACTGTGATCTTTCACCTCAATTTCATCTTTATCCAAGCCTGTGTCATTAAACATGATTAACAGCCATTGGGTCCATGGAAACATTGTTGTCAGCATCTTCATTTCATACAGGCCCAGATGGACGATAGTTACTTCTCTTCATCCCCTAGGGGACATAAATGAGCTCTCTCAATTTGCCCCTTTTGGGCCAAAAGATCTGACAAATTATTCTGAGTCATCTATAGCAGAAGACCTCAGGCCTCCACACATCAATTCTCTGGACCAAGAAAAATGGACTTGACTGTTGTGCATTAGAGATAGACAGCCTTTGCAAAATACGGGCCTAAGACACTGCTCATAAAGGAAACGTCTTGCCAGAAGGGATAACCGTGTATAAGACTTATTGGACAGAAGCATACTAATGGTATGTAGCAGCTGTTAACATAATAATGGCCAATAATGTAATAACTGCCAATAATGTAATAAAGTTGGCCATTTATAATGTAATAAAATTAATAATGTGAATAAACATTTATAGCTGGATTACTGGAAAAAAGCAAAAATTTGCAGCCAATAATGTAATAATTAACAAATATTGCTTAATCAAAGTGACACAAGTCACACTAACAATAAGGTGGTGACAATGAGGATTACAGATTTGATCAACTAAATACTGTACAAATACCTGCTCATCTTCAGATCTGTCAAATACCTGCAATATACTGTATATATACTGGATCAAATCCAGTGTGGGTGCATTCAACTTCCACATCCTCTATAACTCTTCACTCAGTCCTTGATATTTCTCAAGATACTCATCCTCTTTCTAACTGTAACTACAACCTTCTACTATGTCTGGTTTGTCAGAGTTGTATCCCATTTTGAAATATGGAACTTACAACACATACTCAGCCAAGATGTTGCAGTACTATACACCATCCCACCTGGTAATGGCAATTGATGTATGCCTTGCCAGCATCTTACCTTCTGTTGTCACAAGGTAAACTGTCTCAGAGGATTCTTTACTTAGCCTTGCCTTGTATGTTAGATTCTGACCTCTACTAATGTTGTACACAGGGCTTGCTCTTGTCTCATGGGAGCCCTTGTTTCAGTGTCCCAGAGATCAATGGAAATAGATTTTAAATTTGCTCCCAAAAACCAGTCAATTTTGACATTTTCAGCTCTCCATAGGTGAGTCTAGTGGATCTAGTGGGTCTCCATGCCTCATGTGACTGGATGTTTCGGTGTCAGCCATGGTCCAAAACTGAAAAACCAGAAATGCCTAATTTTTGTCATAATTATTCAGCAAGAAGTGTGTCTGGCCAACCTGTCTTGGACCTTGAGGCCCAATGTGTGTGTGTGTAGGGGGTGCGACCCAGTAACAAAAGATACAATGCCTTCAACTATATGACCATCAGCTGTGCTGTGCTGTGGCAGTCAAAATAAATAGAGTAATTGGTAGAGTCATAGAGAGAGAGAGCCAAAGTGAGAGTGTAGGTGCGTTTGTATGTATGTGGTCAGGGCTTTAAGAATTTACAGTGTTTGAAAGAGACAGTAGTAACACTAGATGCTAAAGAAGTGTGACAATTTACAGTTATTATATTTTCACTTTTTTTCTTCATCCAGCCAATAATGTATTAGCCATCCAATAACATAATTACAAAATAACAATTACATTATTGGCATAATATCATGATATCTTATTACATTATTGATTCCCCTTTTAACAAGCAACAAGGTTTGCACACACCAAGTTGAAAAAGATGACAAAAGTGTGAAAGCAAAAACATCTGCATCTCGGACCTCTCTGTCACCTACAGAATTTGAAGGCAGTGATTATTCAAAACCCCCATGTGAAATTCCAGACTTTTTGGCATGGGTGCAGGTGCAGGGTTTTGATCATATTTTGGTGATATCACTGCGGAGGTCTATTGAGCAGAGTTGAATGTTATGCAAATGAGGAGTGGATTTCTCAATTGGTTACCATTAGTTTGGTTTTACCATGGATGGTTGGAAAATTCTAGGGCTAGCATTGTTTGATCAATTAATTATCAGCTTGGAGGGCTTTGACCTTTGACAGCATGTGTAGTTGGTCTTGTAATTTATAGCCTATATACAGTCTACACAATAACTGAGGGAGTAGTAACCCAGACAATAATAATTATAGTGTTTCCCATTGTCAGTTGAGCATCTCTCATATCAGTCTCATATCTCCTGCTTGTTTCAGATCTTTCGGCAAGATAGAGCAAGTTTGATAAGGTCCAAGGCACAAGCTCTATCTATGAAAACCTTTCCCTGCGGTGTCCATCCTTCGATTGAAACCCAATTTTAGTTCAGTTTCACATGGGAAATATTGTAATTAATCTACATTGCTCTAATTAGCCTTTTAGTGATTGTCTTAATCACCAAGACAGAAATAGTGACGTCCCGCTCTGGTTTATCTCCACACTCATGGATTTTGGGACATGTATTTATGAATGGAGGTCAAATGTTAAGCTAAATCCTCCTCAGTATTAAGGCTTTTACAAGCTCAGATCTCAGGGTCTGACAGATATATCTGAATAAGCTATTATGGCCGAAAAACTCTCTTAAAAAGATCACTCAAGGGTGATTTAAATTTAAATATCTCTGTCGCATTGGTGTGTTTTTCTATTATTAAAGGCTGCACAACAATTGTGCATTTCTCAGAACAATTGCTACAAACTGCAAAACACAGTGGACGACCAGCAAAACCTAAACATAACAATAAATATTTATTTTATGCCTCAAAAGTAAATATTTTATACCAATGCAGTTGTCAGTGCCATCAAAAAGGTTTTTTGTCATTGTTTAAAGGAGAACTCCGGCACATTTCAGACTAGATCTTGTTGTTAGAAGGCTTCATGTCATACAAAACTTGAGCTAGCCTGCTAATATCATAAACACAACAAAACATATAACCAGTCATAATCCATACTAAAAACAATATATTATATAAAAAATAATAATAGCAATAGTATATATTAATAAATATGCCCAGATTTGATAATGTTGCTGTCAGGTCTGCATCGGACCTGGTCACGGCCACGCCCCCTCACTCAACTCCACAGACTCACAGCTCGTCTCCCCGTTTGCATTCACTCCCTCGTGCACGATCTCCTTCACCTGAGTTTCAATTGGTGTCACCTGGTCCTCCCTATTTAAACCTCCCCTCTGCCTCACCTGTGGTCTGGTCTCGTCAATGTTAAAGTCTCCCGCGATCTCCTGTGTCATTCTCCCCACGAACCCAGACTTCCGAGTTTGTATTCAATTCCCAGTATTTTCTAGCCCTGTGTGTTTACTCGTGTCATCTCCGCTAAAGTAGCGGCTTTTGTTACCCCGTGCTTGTTTAACTTCTGAGCGTTATTCTTGTATCCTCCGTTATTGTATCATACGTGACTTTTGTTATTTCCTGGTTTGTTGGATTATTAAACCTCCGTTTGATTTGTACTGCTGCCTCCGCCTGTCTGTGTCTGACAGTTGCACTTATTCAACAGATAAACACTAATGGTAGAGTCCACTGCTCATCTTTCTGCCTAAGTGTTAATATTAACGGGGCAGAGAGATAACAGGTTTGAGAAGAGCCATATTATTCTGGGTATAGTGTTCTTTCTTGTCTACAAAGAACTGTAAAATAAATAAATAAACATGTAACATAGATTAACAAAGAATACACATTTTAATTCAATTCAATTCACTTATATGTATACAGCGCATTTTACAATAGTATTGTCTCATGCTGCTTTACAGCAAGGAGCATAGGGACAAGGACAAACTCCCTTATGTTAGTTAGGATAGGAGGAAACCTTGGGCAGATCCACAACTCAAGGGGCTAATCCAACTGCCAGAGGTCATGCAGGAAAAGTACAATCAGTAGTAACCATGATAGACTACAAGTTGTCCATGGTTTTAGCTAAGCATCATAATAGTTATGAACAGAATATTATCCCATAATATTACATGGTACTCAGTCCATAGGTGGTAATCAAGAAGTGATTATCATAAGGGTCCATTTGACAGTGCCATTGTGAGTGGGGGTCAGTCACAAAGTCTCAGGGAAGGGGAGTTGGCAAGGCCATCTAGGAAGGGCCTCTAGGATGGAGAGTTGGTCCTGGCATGGGCCTCCTGCACTGTTGGTTGCAGTCCACTCAGGAGGGGGAAGGTGACAGGAGTCTGCCGGAAGGAGGCAGGGATGGCACTCAGCAGAGATGATTGTGGACAGAGAAAGCAAATGGGTTAGGCCCAGGCTCACACATCAGTGATCATATGTGTCATTTGTGCATACATATAATATATATATAAGGTAGGTATGGTGCATGGCAACCCAGCACTACTGCAGGGATGGTCAGTGGCCGCCATGCCTCACAACTGGGGGCAACAGTAGAGGCAATCCCTCCAAAAAGACCCATGAGGAGTGATGATTTACCATGCACCATCCCTAACTATCCCTAAACAGTAAAGGAAGGTTTTAAGTCTAGACCTAAAGGTATTGAGAGAGTCTACTTGTCGGATGTATGTTGGGGGGGATGAAGTTATTGTACAAAGACATTACAATATTGGTAAGTCATTATCAGGATCTGCAAATTTAAGCCTAACTTGATAACGTAATAAACATAACATTATTGGGAAATGCACTTTATTACATTATCAGGAAGTTATTACATGATCTGGTTTTATTACATGTTGGAGGGACTTATAAGGGGATATTTATTACATTATTGGGAGTGATTACATCATTGGGAAATTATAACATTATCAGGTTCTACAATCCCATTACGCATATCAACAATGAGACTTTATCTTACTCTCAACTAGCGTCAAAAGTGTAACCTGAAGTATACCTTTGGTTTGCTAGGTTCAGACAGGCACAGTTGTCATATTCGGTTTAGCATCCATGAGGTTTAAACACCAATGCATTTATGATCTTAAACGTATTATCTGGATTGAATCAAACTGTAGCCCTGTAGTTTCAAGTTGCCGAGTGCTGTCAGTAGGTATGAGATTGACAAAATTTGGTGCCAAACTTTGGAATGGCAGCCAACGCTAACTCATTGCAGCAAGGATGTTGAGTGTTCTTATGCCCCTATCTGATAGCCTTAGCTTCCAGTTCGCAAATTCGGTCTACTTTTATCAAATATTGTCGTTCTCATACCTACCAACAGCACTCGGCTGCCAGCACTCGGCTGATTGACTAGCTTTTTCCATTAAGCACTCATGGTTTTAAGAGCATACTGGTCTGAGAGGAGATGTGTGTAATACTGCGAAACAAGCTAAATGAAGAGTTTTCTCCATCTTATCAGGTGTATTGTTGGTGCGTAGTTATCTTAAAGGCATTCCAGAGATGTTTCACCTATGGAGCAATAACAAAAATCCTATATGCTTCGTACATTCTCACCAATACACATGGATTTGTTTGCAAACCAAAGAATAGGAACCACCAGTGACAAGATAATTACTGCAATTTCAGTTTCATTTAGTCAAACTGCAAGTTTTGTTACTGCACTTAGCAGCATCAGAGGCAGCCGAGAGAGCTTTCATTCACTCTGTAATAAGCCATTTAACCATTTTGAAATGCCTACAAAGTTGGTAAATTAATGTGAAAACAGCATAAACATGTGAAAACAGCATTACCATTGCACTGGTAATTATTCTGGCCGGGTTGATTAATGTTTCAAACTTCAGGCCCTGCTGTTTACACTTAGCTGGGTATCTACAAAAACTATCGATTAAAAAAAAAAAGATATAATAAAACAATAGAAATAATACAATAATACAATAGAAAATGACAATTAATCACATGTTTAAAATCCCAGAATTCTCCTTTATTTTTTTGTGAAGAAAGAATGTCACACATACTCCTGGTTAGCGCAGGCTTCAGCAAAATGGCGCTCCTCGGTTTGTTGTTGTTGTTGAGTGTAGTTGCCATAGGTTGCCTACAGGGGTGTCTAACCACATGATTTTTTCAAAGACTCCCGCTAGTTAGGCAGTAGTTTGCAGCAGCTGCAGACTCTGTGCATTTAAGTCAATTGAGTGTCAAAGCCTATTGGCTGAGTTGTTGTTTCTACGTTAACTCAACGCAAAGGGGACTGCATTGCCTTGTGCCTGCTGTTATGGTTCTGTGTCGAGTGTGTCTGTGATCACGTAGCACAGTGATAGGCAAAGTACAATCAGGAAATCCTGCCACTGAATTCAAAATAATGTCTTAAATTATTTTTACAAAGTCTATATAGTGGACTAGCATGTTGCTAAAAGTACCTACAGAGGGCTGCTGAAACACACCGGCTAACAAAACAAAGTGAGTGGACAAAATCTCCAATCACAGCGCTTGTGTGAAAATGAGGAGGTTGCTGGCGGGTAGTGTGATGTAGTCGTCCACATGATTAATTTGCATTTAATTTTTTTTTTCATTAATCACATGCGTTAATGCATTAACATTGACAGCACTAACCAAACATTTACCTCCACCGAGGAGGTTGTTTTTGCCGCCATCTGTATTTGTCTGTGTGCAAATGACTTGAAAAATACTGCACAGATTTGGATGAAATGTTTAGACAACATGGATATTAGGACAAGGAACAGATTATAAAATTTTGGTAGTGATCTGAAACACCATCTGAAATTTGTGTTCTGTCAGTGACACTAAATTAGCTTGGCGGAGGTCTGCGGTTGTGTGCTCTGCTTATTGATGTGGTTGCATCTATCATCTACACATTTACATTTACATTTAGGCATTCAGCAGACGCTTTTATCCAAAGCGACTTACAAAAGAGGATAACATTCAAGCTACAACACAATGAAAGAACGAACAAGGGGTGCATATTGCTAACATAGAAACTGCACCATTTTAAGTTGAAAGTGCAATAGTGCAGAGAAATGAAATTGTTAAGTGCATTCTCAAAGTTTACGCCAGGAGATATTCTTGGAAGACCTGGGTCTTTACGAGTTTCTTGAAGGTGGAGAGGGTATCAGTTGATCTGGTAGCACTTGGGAGGTCATTCCACCAGATATGAGAAGAGTCTGGATTGTCCTGCACAAGGTGTTGGCCGTGCTAGAAAACGTTCCTTAGAGGAGCAAAGCGGTCGTCGGGTGACATAGGGCTTCAGGAGAGAATTCAGGTAGATGGGAGCAGAGCCATCATTCACCCTGAAGGCCATCATAAGTGCCTTGAATTTAATGCGAGCAGCCAAGGGTAACCAGTGAAGTTCAATGAACAGAGGTGTGACGTGTGCCCTTTTTGGCTGGTTAAAGACCAGATGTGCAGCTGCATTCTGGATCATCTGTAGCGGTCTCACTGCACAGGCTGGTAGGCCTGATAGGAGGACAATGCAGTAGCCAAGCCGAGAGATAACCAGGGTCTGTACCAGGAGCTGGGTTGCATGTTGGGTTAGGTACGGCCTGATCTTCCTTATGTTGAATAGGGAAAAACGGCACGACCGAGCCACAGAGGCAACGTGATCTGCAAAGGTCAGTTGGTCATCAATCATGACACCTAGGTTTCTTGCCACTTTGGTGGGAGAAACAGACAGGGAGTTGGTCTTGATGCTGATGTCGTGATGTATGGCTTGTTTGGCTGGGAGGACCAGCAGTTCTGTTTTTGAGAGATTTAGTTGGAGGTGGTGTCCTTTCATCCATGCAGACATATCAGAGAGACAGTCCGAGATCCGTGTTGACACCGTGGAATCATCAGGCAGAAAGGACAGATAGAGCTGGGTATCATCAGCATAGCAGTGGTACCAGAAGCTATGGGAGTGGATAACTGAGCTCAGCGAGGTGATGTACAGGGCGAAGAGAAGGGGCCCCAGCACAGATCCTTGGGGTACTCCTGTGGTGAGTTGGTGAAGTGCCGATGTCTGTCCTAGCCATGAGGCACTGAACGACCGTCCAGTAAGATAGGACTTGAACCAGGAGTGCGCTGTGCCATCAATACCCATGTTGGTCAGCTTGTCCAGTAGGACGCGGTGGTTGACCGTGTCAAATGCTGCTGATAGGTCCAGCAGGATGAGCACTGAGGATTGACCCGCCGCTCTGGCCTCTTTCAGTGCTTCCGTAACAGACAGAAGCGCTGTTTCAGTGGAGTGGCCACTTCTGAAACCGGATTGGTTGGAGTCGAGGAGGCTGTTCTGGGTAAGAAATCCTGTGACCTGTTTAAAGACAGCTTATTCAATGGCTTTGGAAAGGAAGGGAAGAAGAGAAACAGGCCGGTAGTTCTCCACATGAGTGCGAGCAAGGGATGTTTTTTTGAGCAGTGGTGTTACCTGGGCTTGTTTGAAGGCAGTGGGAAATGTACCCCTAGTTAGTGAAGCATTGACCACATGTGTGGTTGCTGTCACAATGGTGGGGGTTATGGCCTGAAGAAGGGTTGTTGGGATAGGGTCTAGAAGACAAGAGGTGGGCCGGCTGTCTGTGAGAAGCTTAGACACCTCTGCTTCGGAGAGGGGAGTGAAAGAAGAAAAGGAGGCAGTTGGTTTAGAGAGGCTAGGAGAAGGAACCTCGGTGGATTGGTTTGAGAACTGACTACTAATAGCTGCAACTTTGTTAGTGAAGAATGCAGCAAAAGTGTCAGCTGTGAGGTTAGTTGGAGGAGGTGGTGGAGGTGGGTTTAGTAAAGATTTAAAGGTGGAAAAGAGTTTCTTGGTGTCCGTGGCATTGTGAATTTTGTCATGATAGAAAGCCATTTTCGCAGCAGTGACACTGGATGAGAAGGAGGATAGTAGTATTTGGAATTGTGTTAGATCAGCCGAAATTCTTGGTTTGGTGCCATTTCCTCTCAGCAGCTCTGAGGTTAGTGCGCATTGACCGAAGTGATTCATTAAGCCACGCGTGAGACTGAGTGGGTCGTGGCAAGATAATGTGACAGGTTGTACAGTGAGCATGTATGATGTTACACCATTGTAAACAGTTGTTTGCTGAATCCAAAATAAGATGAGAACTGCGAGAGGTCCTCTTTGCATTGGTGTGTTCATGTATGTGTGTGCTTATGTGTCTCTGAGAGTGCTTGTTGCCTCTCTGAGAGATTTGTGCTGTTCAAAGAAAGAAACCAGTTCTTGTAGCCATCCACCCCCAGTCTTATCCACCCACATTCAACCTGTCTGTCTATCTAAGCAGTACAGAGAATGTCAAGAGTGTGTGTGTGTGAACATTTCCAGATTTTGAACAAGTTTCAAATGTCTAATTGTAAAATGTCTCATTCCCATTTTATATTCCCAGCTTTATGGCTGGTTGACCATCTTAAACCATCAATGTAAGCTGGTCACCACCATGGCCAACATAAACTAGCACACTTACATATGACAAGCTTATCAAACCAACATGACCAGCTTCCTAGGATGGCAAGGGATCAGCAAGAGCTGGTCAAAAAACAGCTAAGACCAGCCCAAACCAGCCACCAGCCTAGACTGTTTTTTCAGCAGGGATGAGTGTTTGTTTAACACCCAAAAGTAATATTACTTCACCCTATTTAGGATAATTTCACAATTAGGGTCTCACTTGGTTTCAGTCTGTCATGATTTTGCAGGTGTTGCAGAGTGTTGCAATCAAAATTGGATGATTTTGCAGCAGGTTTTCTAAAAAGTTGCAGCGGCAGTTGCAGTTGCAGTTTTTAGGCATAAGTGTGGTAGCAAATTGTGAGAAGTTGTGGAAAAAATCACTGCAAAGTGTGGTTTCCAACAGGTTTTTGACTATTTATTCTCAATTGTAGATTTAATTTTTCAAGCCCATCACACCCGTATGTTAACTTCCGCGAGAGTTTGAAGCAATACAATCTGATGGAAGTCACACTTTGTGATAATTTTTGTGTCAGCATATCAGTGAACATATCTGACCTCAGAGTTTCACATCTTTACAAATTAAAGTGTAATGCATTTTTGGAAAGACTGCAGCAGTGCACCTATGCAGCCATTCTGTAGGCAACCGAAAATTCATCAGAATTTTTGTCTTAACCATTGTATTTCATCATAATAGAAAAGAAAACAAGGCCTTATATTTTAAAAAATGAACTTTCTGAACTTGTCCTTTAAGGAATTGTGGTAAATGAGAAAGCCCTGCTAGTAAGCATTTAGCCTAACTTTAGAATTTAAGTTCACACTGAAAACCAAGCTAAACTGTCAAAATGGCAGAAAGCCTGGCAAAGGAAGCGGAGAAGCCTTTGGGAACCTGGGGACTGTATATAAGATCACCAAATGACTCTGTGGAAACCACACAAGCCTAGGCACCTACATTAGGTATAAGAATGGCAACATTTGCTCGACAGAGCGTGAGCAAACCGCCAGATGGTCCAACATTTCCAGGAATTGCTCAACCACCCTGAACCTGAACAGCCTGCCAACATCATAACAGATTACATCCTGGATATCAACATCAACCACCCAGATTTTTCCAAGGTTAAATCCTATCCCTAGAGAGTGGCAAGGAGGAGAGGCTGATGGCCGACATTTTAACATCAAAAGTCCTTACTGACCTCTTCCAAAACATCTGGAACAGTGACACCAAGCCCGAAACTGATCTAAAGGCCTTATAGTCAAAATCTCAAAGAAAGGCAACACCAAAAACTATGCCAGCTGGTGAGGAATCAGCCTTCTGTCCATCCCAAGTAAACTTCTCAACAGAATGGACCCAGCCATTGACAAGAAGAGGATGTTTGGACCAGGACTTTGCACTGCAAAACATCCTAGAGCAGTGCTTGGGAATGGAACACACCCCATTGTTGATTTCAAGAAAGCCTTTGACAGTGTTTATCAGAATACTCTGTGGAAGATACTCCAGTACTACATAATCCCTCCTAAGATAGTTACAATCAAAATCTTCTAAGAAAATATAAGACATTAGAGCAAGGCTGGGAAGGGCGCCTTTTCCCAACTCTGTTGCATCTGGAGTTTTAAACAATACAGCCTAAAAACAAAGTTGCTCCTGAACAACAGCAATGTAAAGTCTGTCCTCCTGTATGGTGTGTGGAGTGTTGGTATGTGGTTATTACAGAAATGAGGACACTTAAGGTCTTCCACAACAGATGCGTCAGATGAATCTGCCAGAAGAAAATATCTAACCACTATACAAGAAAGCCAGCAGTTAAAGCATCACCAAGGACATTACACTAACATGCTTAAAAATTGCTTGGACATGTGTTAAGGATGGTGCAAAACCACATCCCAAGAGTTGCCTTAAGACCACCAGGAAAAAGAAAACCTGGAAGACCCCAAAACACCTGGCACAAAACTGTGGTACAGGAGCTTCCAAAGATAAATCTGTCATGTGGAGAAACACAACATGCTGCCAAGGATCGCATGTGGTGGAGAGAGCTCATTGAAGCCTTATGTCCCTCAAGGGACGAAGAGGAGTAAATAAGTACAAAGAGACAAGTGCAGATGACCGTTTCATTTGTTGGATGTAGAATTTAGGGATTCATGTTAGCCAATGCTTCCATCTAGTGGTGGATGGAGGTGCTACAGTTCATGTAATAATTTACCCCTACAAACTACAAACACAAAATTTTTAATATTTAATTACAGCAAAAGATACAATAAAACAAACAAAAAATGGAATGAAATACTAACTATACTAAATACCTATAAACTAGGTAAATAAAAACAATATGAAACTGCCACTGGGAGCAATTTTGGGTTCAGTATCTTGCTCAAGGACACTTTGATGGGGTCAGGCAGAGTGGGGCTCAAACCTACAACGCTCCACTTGCTGAACAGTACCTCTACCACCTGCACCACCAACGCCCCTTAAAGGCCTTAAGGCCATGGTCTTAAAAGATATACTGAAATTAAAATATGCAAACTGTGGATTTCTGGTTTCTCTCCCTATAAATTAGAGCAGAGATACTCAGCTTTCACCTAACCTTCCTCGAAAGCCCTGCAATGCTGCAGCCTTGCTTTGCAGGAATGGTTGCTGTCGCCACTCCCTCCTCAGTGGGCATTTCTGGTGACACAAAGCAGTGATAACAATGCTAATGCTTCCCAGTGAGCAGAGGCCCCTCCAAACCTCATGCTCAGTGCTGTAAACTGCTTGGCCTAGGCTAGTTCATATAATGGGTATTCTGGTTGCCCGGGCAAGGGCTTATTTTGTCTATTCCTAGCAGACAGAGAGAGGCTCCCCCATGGTACTTTGTGTCCTCAGGTAGCCTGCTCTGGCTGGGCCCACTCCTACATAGGTGCTGCTGCGTCCTGCTCCAGACTGCCAACATCTGCCAGCCATGGGTGCAAGCTTTCCTGGTCAGAGCTTAAAGACACCTCAGCTCTAAGCCTCTCTTAACTCTGCCTGCATAAGCTCCTGCATTTCCAGGCCCATTCTACCCTGAAGCAATGGGGAGTCTGGTGTTGGGCCGTGGGCATGGGAGTGTGCTGGTGTGTGCAAAATGGTTCTATTGCTCATACTGATGCTGGTGTAGTGTAAGTGTCAGGATGGCCAACCCTTGACCTATTAGTCAACCCTGCTATCATGTTTTATAATCTTGCGATCTTTAGTCAGTTTAAGATTTTGAGCTTTTTGCTTGATTTTACATGATATGTATTTAATAAATAAACAAACTGACTTTTACACCTTGTTGCGCAAAAGAAATGGATTTAGTGCCTAAAATTAAAATAAAACAATACATTACATAGTTTTCCTCAAAAATTGTATCCAGGGTTACTTTTCTATGACCATATTGCTGAGGAGAATAATTAACACTAGGCTATATTTAAGCCGATCTATTTACCTCTGATGTAGATGCAAATAAAGTTTGCCAAAGAGGCTAGAATCCATAAAAAAGACAACAAAACCTTCACTTCATCACTCTTTAACTTTAAGATAATTTTATCTTGGTGAAAAAAACATAAATGATTAAGGGTACTTTAATGTAATGTAATTAAAACAAGCTCAATATGATAAAATTCAGATTTCCTGACAGTTATTAATCAACAAAAAAAACCTTTTTACAACCCAGAGTATAATGCTCTGTTCTTCCGCACTTGCCATTGTATTGAACTTGTACACAACAAAACAAACTCTTGCATTTAGTTACTACCGTTGCAAAAATAAAATATTTCCCTATTTGTAGTTATTTTGTGCCATTGATTATTATTATTGATTATTTGATTATTATTTGCCATTGATTTACCAAAACAATTTGGCAGTAATGACAAACTTCTAATGAACTGATGGCAACAAATACGCTACTAGTAGCAGTCCTAGTTTAGAAATCCACCACAACTTTGCCAGAGATTTGCAAGGCCATATTTTCATATGCAGTTTAGTTTGTGGCATAATTGCAGAAAATTTGCAGCAACTATTTGCCAGAAGCCTACATTTTTTGTAAGGGTAAATAAATATCATATATCATATCATATATCATATCAATCATCATATCATATTGTCCTTGGTGAAATTATCAATGCAGTAGTTTCCAACAAAGAGGTCTCTGCTGGTTGTGGTGAGAAGGCTTTGATTATATAGCTCACAAGTTCAACCAAATGTAAAGGCAGTTGGGTAACTGACCAGTTTCCTGAGTTGCCCAGCGGGGTTCCAAGATTTCTTTCCTCATTGTCAATGTGGGGTGTGCCCTGTACAGTTTTGAAACCACTGCCCTATGGTTTGGCTTGATCTTGTAGAATTCAAAGCCAGACTATGAGGAGAATGAAAAAGAAAGAGATGCTAAATAATATCCTAAAAATTAGTAGGAGTGACAAACTTCTCAACCCATCAAACATTTTGCAAATTTACCAAATTAGATTTTTTTAATAATTAGTATCACATATGTTCTCCCAGGAGTTTGACCCTATTAATATGTTTATTGTTTTGACAGTATGTAAAGACAATGTTAATAAACAAAATTCAACATTGCAAGCAAGGTGTCTGAAGAACTGCATATGAAACTAGTTCTTTGCAAAGTTGTTCATTTTGTCTAGGGAAGCCTTGAATACATTTTTTCCTGTTTCTATTTGCATAGTTCATACACAACACCCATGTTAAATTTACTATAATAGAAAAATAATTCATCCTGTATGTTAAAAAATCGTACAATAGCAAGTACAATGTTTTACACAATAAAATCTTACAGCTGTCTGACTATGGCTTGATACATACAGACATACATAAGCAAAGTGGTGTCAGACCACTGCATTGAAAATATGCAGGCACTTTCAATTAATCATCTGCCAGTCACTGTCAAGTAAACTCATGCACTTTAATAGAAACAGTAAATGCTACCAAAAAAGTTTCATATATGTGTTTCTGTTCAAGGAGAGGGAAAATGTTCTTAATAGAAGGACTGTTGTACTTGTATGTACAATAACAAAGTACTATTTATTCCAACGATAAATATGATAAATGCTGAAAATATGAAAAATGATGATAAATGCCTTGAATTTACCAATCGTAATACAGCTTAAGAAATTTAGCCTGTCACAGCACAGGAAAGAATCCATTGTCCCTGTTGAAAAATAACCTACACTTGAGAAGTCACTTGAAGACATGCATGTTTTTTGCTTACTATCTGAAATTAAAACAAATAATGTGAAGCTTTCACAGTCATTCCAACAAAGTGCTCTTGAGAAATAATATGTCATCTCATCCAACCAGTTGTTTGTATATTAGCTTGAATCAAGCCTCATGTGGTTGCTACATCCTGCTACTTAGAGGGATTGGAGCTCTTTTTGTGGGGGTGTTTTTGAGCAATACCATAGGGTACATGTGCAGCAATGGTGCCCATTTCTGCTGCCCCTTCCACATGGAACATTTGGTCATCAAAGTAGATGTGTGGCCTTATCTTCTCTAACATGGGGCCCTTTGGTGCTCCAGCAAGGAACAAAGCTTCATCTGTCTCCAGGCCCCAGGCTCTCAGTGTTTTCAGGGCACGAATGCCAGAGCTGGCAGCAGATCGTGCTGTCACCAAGTAGGTACGGATGGGACAGTCCAGGCGATGACCCTTTGCATAGAACTTCTTTTGAAGTTTCCCCAGAGCCTCCAGGAAACCCTTCAGTGGACCCTAGAAGAGACAGAGAAGGTGCTTCAAGTTCTTTTTTGGTTTTCTGAATAAACACAGACATTGGATCTGTTATTGGAACATTCTTGTTCACACTGGTAAAGGATGTGATCAAATGTTGCTTGGACCAATGGGCCAATTCTGAAGGTGTGATGGATTGCATCACGAATATGTAATGAGAGCATCCCACTTATTTTTAGAGGGCTCAACTTGCTATCAGATTAGAAAATTAGCTCCGACCTTAGCTCCACACACACACACACACACACACACACACACACACACACACACACACCTGACATAGGCTTATATTATCCCCCTCAGGTTACACATATTGTCTCACCACTGCCACACAGACCCTTCCCATTTTCATCACACTGCTTACCACAACCTTCACACTTTGTTTAGAACACTCTGGGTCAACCCTGTTGTGTTAAATGTGCTATATAACCAAACTTACTTGAGTTGTTTGCCCACCCCACACTCATTTAAGCATAGGACAGGCTGACTAGTCATGCCAGAAAAGAAGCAATCAGGACCAAAAATAACAGGATACAGTGTGGAAATGTAAAGAAATCAGACTTAGGCTGGCTCTTTGACTACATCAAATATTTCCACATCTTTTATACTGTACCAGTATATTATTTTATCAGCCATTATTGCCCTCAGAGTGGAAACCATAGTATGAGACAAGAGCTGTTCAAAACATTTTCATACTTACATGATCTAGCAACGTGTTTTCATTTTCCCGCTCATGCTCAAAGAACTTGTCTAGACCATGAGCTTTAAAGATGCGTTCTGACTCGTCTGAGAAGAGAACAGCATCTCCATCGAATGCTACCCTCAGCTGTGTCTCCGACACCTCAGTCTGCTTGTCTGGCATGAACATGGTGGCAGCTGCAATGCCTGTAACAATGAACAGAAAAAACACAAGTCGTATTAATTATAGAGACTACAAAATTAACATGTTCTTAAGTATTTCTTGCATTAACGATCAACATTCACAAAGCCTTCCTGCTACTACTTGGTTGGTTGCTTTAGTTATTTGTGTGCTATAGTTGTGTGCTGTACTTACTAAAGATCAGACTGATGTAAAACTCTAAGATGGCAGATCCCAAAATAACCATCTGCCCTCTAAACAAATCCAAATGTACTGCCATAAGTTTAAGACCTCTGGATAAAATAATTCATGACTTCAGGACTTCATGCATCTTTAAATCTTTGAATCTTATGAGGAATTACTACATTTACTGAATTTACTGCCCATAATAAACTGAAACTAGACATGCCCAGCTCATCTCACATATAGTGCAGACAATCACTCAGAAACTCACCCTCAGCCAAGGCCTCCTTCACTTTTTCAGCATCAGCTGATAGATACAGATTGGTGTGCCATGCCTTCAGGTAGCCAATAGGGCTGCTGCCTCCAGTCATGCAGAAGCGTTCAATGAACAGGTCTGAGATACAGATAGAGATAATCCAAATCAAGTCCTTCATGTTATGAATTATTATAATGGTAATACAGCATATAGCATGTTTCAAAACAACCTGTGGTCAAACAATCGAAAAAAGGAAACTACATGGAAAGAATATAAAGAAAGAATTAAGACATAATATAGAAATGACATGGAATGATAGAAGTGCATGAAAGTAGGTTACTGTATGTAAAATAACCTCAAGGCCACCTAGATTTCAAACAGACAGTGGAGAGGATCAAACTGGTTGAAAGCGACTTTGTGCAAATTAGCTAGGGTTTAAGCGACGTGAGCGAGATATTTTCACAGTTGCTTTTTGAGCATCTTTGCAGATTTCTCAGCTTTTCCAGCTCCTGGAGTGAACATGCACTCAGAAAAAGTTTGACATGAGCAGAAGGGTAAAATCTTTAAAAGGAAAAATATTTCACTGCAAAACAGACAGTCCTCTGCACTTTTCACACATACTATGGAATTCATCAGTTCCTCTAACTTTACTCCTAACTTTTTTACTTTTTGACCTATGTGTGTCAGATAAATGATGCAACTATGACATTTATCCTTCTATAGGTTTGCCAAAATCCCACATTTCCTCCCATAGCTACAAAACTGAAAATGACTAGGTCTGATGATAACACTTATAGTCTGTTGACACTGTAAGATTAGTCGCAAGTATTTGTGATGACATACATGTAAACAAAATGTATATTTGAGGAAGGACTGATCTCCATATTATTTCATCACTTAATACATGCTACATGGAAAAAAGAAAAGCTTTCATTTGAACACCAATCACAACAACATGTGTGCTATTTGTAGACAGAGCTCAGCATGCGCTCAGCAAAATGTTCTCTGGGTTCATTAGGTCATTTTCTGAACTAACCGTCTCTTTTTAGCCATGCTCCCCCATTAGCCATGTGACATGAGTTTCAAGCTGATCCAAGTGTTCAATCCAGTGCTCATTAGTGGTACCCCTCAGCAAACTAGAGTTCAATGCAATGTTTCTAGACCATGGTAAATAAAGTGGAGAGCAGCTGGCAGTGCCTAACTAAAGACTAAAAATAGATTTTATTTCTGCATCTAGTTTTATTCTACTAAATAAAGCTCTGCATATTGGTTTTAAAAGGGTTTATCTGCATTACTTTAATTACTGTTTGGTTAATGAGCCCCAGATGTAAAGGTCATTACTTTGTACATACTCAGACATAACACCTATCCAGTTCTCCTGTCTCAAGGGTTGTAGTTCCTCAGCATGACTTGGATATGTTAACTGAACTCACTTGGCCAACTGACACTGGTGGGAAAGTATATTCAGCTCTTATTTTAGCTGACACTCCACAGGAGTGCATGGCTGTGTGTTTGTGAAAGAGTCTGTGTGTGCATGTACTGCATGAAGGGGTGTCACCAGCCAAAGATAGGCCTACACACAAGTTGGGTGTAGGTATCAGTGTCATCAGCATGATGCACACAACACGATTTACAGATTACACCCTCCTACAGAGGAGGGAAAGGGAGAGGCAGTGAGTTCATCACCTATGACAGAGTGTGGATGGGTGGGGGGTTGGGGAAAATGAGCTTATGCTCACAGCAAAGGACCAAGTGAACTGACACATCTAAGATTCTTGTGTCCTGTGAAAGGTAAATGATTTATACTTGTCTAATTTGAACCAGGGATGCAGTGGTCTGATCACACAACCCATTACTGCTCCAGACCAACAAAAGAAAACATGAAATTTGTGGGCCTCTGTGGGTATTCATCATGTGTGGAACACTGAATGTTCCAAATACCAACACCAAAACATCCATGAATGGAGGGTGAATTTGGAATTCTAAAATGGATAATTCCGACCCTTGACTATGATTGCCTGAATCACATTCAGTGCAACAATAACACACATATCTGACTGCATTTCAGACTTGTTGCATCGTGCATAACAACTTGCCTTAGTTGTTGTAAAATCACCATAACCTCTTGGGGCTTACCCCTTATATTCTTGGAGGACATCAATCAGTACAGATTCAGGAATTGTTTCCATAGGCTCAGGATCAGTAAGATCATGTCAAGCTGCTGTGTGTTCCCAAACCCGACCACTACCGCCCAGAACAGCCCCAAAAGCCATTAGACAGGGGACGGAAAAAGAATGCAAACGTCTGATCTTTGAAAGGAACATTAAATCTTATTTTTAAAAGGAAGATTTTCCTTTCAATCATTGTAGTTGTTGTGCCAGTTTCTTTCATGTTCAAGTATATATTTTTTTCACAGAGTTTTCTATTTATTTCTTGTTTTCTCAGATGATGAGTGATGACTTCCAATGAAAGTTTGTTTTCATTGCATCATCTGTGGCTGAGGAGATTAGACAGAGTTTAAGAGTCCAGCTGAGACGCAGTGGGAGGGTATACAGGAAGTGATCAAAGGGGTCAGGGGTCACATCCAGCTTTGTGGGAAAAACTGATGGGTGAATAGGCTCTGAAGATTTTGGGGCATATTTTCCAGAAATGGAACAACATTTCATTTTTCCATTTCGTTTGTTGGTTATTTTAATAATTTATGACCGTATACTAGACGTATAGTGGTTTATCTGTCTTTTTCACACATGCTTATGTTTGCCAGTGACAATTCAAAGGTACAGTACGTCTGTACACATTGTGTAGTCATGTTGGCTACGTTGAGTGTTTCTGTGTGTGCACACATGTGTTAAAGGTAAAAGTGACATTAAAGGTGACATAGAATGCAAAAACATTTTTGCCTTGGCTTTGATTAAATTCAATTAAATTATATTTATACGCCTTTTGCAATAGTATTGTCTCATGGCACTTTACAGCAAGGAGCACCCAAGAGCAATAGCAATAAAAAATTCTCTTGTGGTAGTTAGTATTGAAAGAAACCTTGGGCAGGGGCCAACCCAACTGTAAAAGTACAACAGTGGTTATCATGATAGACTACAATTTGTCCATGATTTTAGCTGAGCATCATAATAATTCCAAAATATTGTCCCACAGCATTATATGATAGTCAAGCCATGGTGGTTGTCAAAAGTTATGGCTGGGCAGTGTAGTGGCAGCCAGGCATAGTGTTAAGGAGTGGGATCGATCATAGGGCTAACACTGGGAGTGCCATTGTGAGGAGGGGTCAGTTGCAGGACCTCTAGGAAGCAGAGTCGATCCTGGCATAGGCATCAAGGAAGGACCTCTAGGAATGATGATGTCGATGAATTGGGAGAGGTTGTGCATGACAATCATGCTATCATGAACATGAGGCATGGTTGTGCCTTTCTTCATATGAAAATGGCCATTAAAACATGGGCAAATTAGAACAAAGCTTGCAAGTAATGTAAATAGCACAAAGCCATTATTGTTCAATTGTGGTTGCCAAACAGGGTGGCATTCTGCCAAAACACCCAGCCTAAATATTTAATTTGGTCTTGTAAAATTACACTTGAAAGTTGAATATATTCTATTTTAACATCAGAGATCAAGGTACAATACTCCATTCATTCATTCTATGTCCTCTTTAACTGTGTGTATGTATGTATGTGTATTTGTGTGTGAGAGAGTAGAAAGCGAGAGATTCCTTAATGGCTTTGAAGAAGTCTGTGTGTGTGTGTGTGTGTGTGTGTGTGTGTGTGTATGTTTCTGCTTGTGCTCGCATACTTACTGTGGTAATTGATGGTGTTGATGAGTCTAATGCCCACATGGGCATGGTTATAGGTGACCAGGACAATGTCAAAGAGTTCCTCACTGTCAGGGTAGAGCTGACGCAGCTGTGCGTTCACTGCCTCCAGAGCCTAGTCAGGCAAACACACAAACACTTTACAACATTTTTTTGGTGTGTGTGGCAACAGTTCTCTAGTGCACAATAATGTACTGTATTGCGAATAAAAATGCAGCTCAATGTTTTCAACTGCTGGTTCACTAAATGCCTGGTTCACTATATGGTGTGTGTGTGTGTGTGTGTGTGTGTGTGTGTGTGTGTGTGTGTGTGTGTGTGTGTGTGTGTGTGTGTGTGTGTGTGTGTGTGTGAGAATGACCTTGACAAATGCGAAAGCAGGGCCTGGGGCAAAAGGCTCATTCTCGTGCTCCATTTGATATCGCAGATACTCTTCAATTCCCATTTGGTCAAACACCTTTTGCTCTTTCTCTGTGCGGAAAAGCACCCTTGATGACACTGCAATAGTCACTGCATTCTCTGGTTTGGGCTAAGGGGCAAAGAAATTGAACAAAGAATGAAAATGTAACATGACATCACATCACACCATTGTACTGTATACATTCTAGTTATATACTAATGATAAAAAGTATATCATAATAAATGAGCACAACTCATGTAAGCTTCTATGTCACCAGAAATGACTAGACCAAAATCAGGTGACAACTTAATGACAACCAGAAGCATGTTTAAAATATATGACAAACATTCAAATATATGATATTTTCTATCTGTGTGCATTCTGCAAATGACTTCAGTCTGTCACCTATGCATCATAAGGCCAGTTACACATTCCAGCCAGAGCAACCTGTAAATCTGGGTGTTTCTCTTTCAGTGCATTTCCCCACTGACGGAGGCACATTTTCTTTGACGCAGTTAGGCTTTATTCAGGTTACACAACATTAGGCAAAATGGCATATGCTTTGATGTTGGCAGTAGCACACATACGAGTAAATGTAGGTTATAACAGAATCAGGCAACAAAATAACATTCCAGTATCTGGTGCTTAAAGTGGCAATGTGAAATGTTTTATTTCCATTACAGCTGACAATCTGGCAGTTCCATCTCTATGTAGTATATTTGCCCTATGTACAGTATGAGGCTACATGATCTTGTGAAGAAGTCAATGCAGTTCAGTACAGAACTTGTGAATTTCAAAGAGAAATTGCAACCATGTTTCCTTAGCCTTAGTACCCTTGTGTCTGTATATTCACAAATAATTTCATGGATGCATGTTTTCTGACTGTTGGTGGCCTACTGTTTTCTGAAAATCCATTTTCATTAATAGTACTATGTAATAAACTACAACTGCCTTGTTGAATTTCCTAATCTGGTGCACTCTTTATAATGTCAATTAACTTTAAGTTCTAAAGCACCCTTGATAATTGGCTGTATTGATGCCTTTGTTAAAAAAAAAGCCCATAGCCCCCATCTTAGCAATGAAAATTGATCTGACATAATATATGGAACTAATAGTGACAGTGTTTTTATGAACACTGAGATGAATCTTGAGATGTACTAACTTCACAACAAGAGATTTAATAAATAAAATGAAAAACCACACTCTCAAGTTCCCAACTGACAATAGATTGACCCAGATACAATTCACAACTCTGTGAAATGAATTAATTATAGTAATTATAGTATAATATAGTATAAAATAATAATAATGAATTACTATTTAAATATTTAAGATAAAAAAGGTTCTGGATGGTTCTGGAATACATCATTAGGATTTAGATATGCCAGTGTGGCACTGCTGTACGTGCAATACCACACATTCTCTCCAACCACATCTCTGCACCTACTTCCCTCACCCCAGGACACCCCTCCTCAACCTTCCCCTTCATCCCTAAAGGGAACGTGGTGTTGGGGGATTGCCAGGCATGTGACGCAGAAGCGTATCTGTAAGCTGAGAACTGAGGGGAAAGTGACAAGCCAAAGCTCCCATGGATCCCATTTAACAGGTTGATGGGGATAAGAGTGTGACATACTGCATGGGGCACTCCACGTCACCAATAGCCATCTGAAAAGCTGAGAGGAGGATGTTGCTTGAGGGGGTAGGTTGGCCTTAGGAGAAGTCGTTGGAATGAGGATTGTCAAAGAGAAAAAGATGGTTAGGGCGTTCCTGAACATGAACAGAAGAGTATGGAACCTCCAAAGGGACACAAGAAAACTTGCGCGCACAAGAAACTTTTAGGTGTGCACCAGAAACCTTCAGGTTTCAGTTTTCTTGAGTCCCATTAGGGGCTTGGTAGAAGGGTACAAATTGATGTGAAGTTATTATTTATGTTATGTACTGTTAACTCCAGGCAGGCATATGGCAATAGAACATGGAACAGATGGTGATAACCATATTTGCTCATTTATTGCCATGTTGGAGGGAACAATGAAGCAGAAATCAGATCATTTATAGCGAGGAACTTTGTTGATTTCTCTTAGTTTCAAGAAAATGCTGTAAAGGAATGAGTTTAAAGGAATTTGTGAAAAGAGAAAGCCCATATCTGTGCTGACCCACCCATGTTTGTGTGTTGTGAAGTGATGTGGTGTTAAATTAACAAGATGATTTTTCAGTTATTAAATGAGAAATATTACAGAAAAACACTGCATATCAAATAAACTGGAGCCCATAAAAGTAATAGACTCACACATGGTGTGAGCAGAAGTGGAAAAGAAAACAGTGTTTGTATTGTGTTCTACGTGTGTCTTGTGTCTGTATCTTCATGTACTATTTTTTTCTGTGTACAAAGCAGATAATAGTGGCTACTAAGTCCTGTCCCTTAGAACCATATAAAAGCAAAGGTGCTTTTACTAGGTCTAGGTGGTGGGCGGTGAGGTGAACCACAGCATTACGTTGAAGTTCATTAAAATGTTATTTACAAACTGAACAAAAGTGTTTGGGTCACTGATCACAGGAGTGAGTTAGTCATCATTTATTAGTGAAGACACACAGATTAGGTGGGGTTATATCATTTGACCCCAAATACTTACAAAGAAAATGCCTCCCTCCACCTTCCTGGCACGTCTCATCTGCCCCTTCACAGACGGAGAGCTTTGATCAATTTCAAAAGAATGTGAGCAAGACAAATTTATATTTGAAAAATGGGACAAACTGATGTGATTTTATTTCCCACACAACTAAAAGGACCACTAGTTTCACAAAACAGGGGTAAACAACAGAGACATCTGGCCAGTCAGAAAAGCCTATTGCAGCACTAGAACAGGAATATGTCTTGAGCTTTAGCTTAATAAAACGTCAAGTAGTCAGTAGATGAGGACAGCAATTTCACTGAGAAAAAGACTACTTTAGCTGGTTTTGAGACAGTTGCAATAATTGCTGCTTTTATAGCACTTTAGCAGAGTGATCTTTTCAATATTGAGAGGAATAAGTCTGTTCAGTTTCATAAATACCAGCTATTTATTGTACATATACTCCTCTGAATTCTGGGATCCTTTCTATCCTCTGGATTTATTTTCTATGTACTTTATATTATCCTTTTATGGAGCTTTTCTATTTTTCTATTTTTAAACAATAACAAGTTTACATTTCATTGGGAACCAAAACTGTTAATTGCAGTAGTTTTAAAGAGAAATTCCAGAGTATCTCAGTTCATAGCTCTATTGTTCGAGGTCACAGAGTGCTGCGGGTAGGAAAAAGAACAATAAAATGGTACAACATAGACCAAAGGGCCCAGCCAAGAAAACAGGACACAGAGGTTCACTTTCAGTTTTGTTTTCCTTGCTCCATTCAATTAGTGATAGCTGCTGTTGCTATATTGTCTATGGTTCGTGTACTTTTTTGTTCATTCATTATTCGATTTTTGGATGTAAGATGTCAGAAAGGATGCCAAGTTGATTATTGCTGTGAAAGAAAACTAACAGACATGGTGTTATTAAATTGTGCTAAATATTGTTTAAAAATTTGACAAGTTTTGAATTGTTGTTTTCTATTTTTATTTGCCTGTTGTTTAATTTGTCTCGATTCATAGGCTACCTTCACTGTGCGCCGTTCATCCTGATTTGACCTCATTAACCTCCACAGGTAGCTGAGCAGGCAGAGGCATCTGTCTAGCTAGACCAAGTGATAAAGAAAATGTAACTAGGCATATGACAATACAAATGTAGGTGTATACCAGCTCATTCCATTGACGGCATAGTTGATGGCACTGCCGTCACTGCACTGTAAATATAGTTAGACAAATCTGTGTCTTAAGATGGATGATGTTCACAGGACAAGTAAACTATGTCTATAGCATTGTCTAAATGTTTGCATGTGTAAACAAGTCAAAGGACACAGTTTTCTAAGGGTCCCTGCTCTCAAACTACCGGTGGGCCTACATGTGCAGATTTGTCCATTTACTCATTTGTGCTTTCGTGCTGTGTTCCGCATTTCACTTCCGAAATCGAATCGAAATCGAATGAATGAAAACCTACCCTAACCACCCTACCCTACTTGATGACCTCAAACAGCAGGGCTATAGGTTGAAATGCTCCATAATTTTCCTTTAAGAATATTCTCACTGTGGTGAACAGTGTAGATTGTTAGTGTAATGATACTGAAAAGTTACTTAAAGGGGCCATTGAATGGAAAACTATCTTTACTTTGCCGGCATTGAATTAGGAGAGGTTGTGAATAGCTACAGAGCTGTGAACATTAAAACACAGTTGTGCCCTCCTTCATATGTATATCTTGAACTTAGAAATAGTCCCTAAAATGTGTGAATCTGAAGAAAGCCCAATATAACTGGGCTTGTAAAATTGCATTTGAGCTTATATTTAATTAATCAAAGTTAAGTACATACTGTTCTAACATCAGAGAACATGTTATATGCCATCCATTTAAAAGTGTGAATTACTTTGACATATAAAAATTGCTGTCAAAGGCTGTGTCATACCTCATTTCTACATAAATGCCAGTTCTACCAGGCAGACACAGGGTGTGGAAATAAAATTGAAGATGTGAGGTGTATAGAGAGTCATGAATGTACGATTAATAGATATAGAAACAGACTTTGGCATAGGCAGGCAGCACAGAACATAGTCTCTGAAGAAGGCAGAGGCACCTACCTCTAAGTGTGGCTTAAGGCTTAAGGGACCAACTGGTGGCGGTGGGGTTGAGGTGGTGTCATCAAAGTTGGCGTGCTATTGATAGCAGCATGGGAAGACAAGTTTGGAAGTTATAAATGATTCCTGTTGGTTAATAGTGGGTGCATGGCTGTATGGCTAGAAGGGCATGAATCTGAGTCTCTCTGGTAGAACTTTGCTGAAACTATCATGTTTAGTGGGACACTGTGATGCAAATGGTAATAGATACATATTCATGTCCGAGTGTCCACAGAGATCCAGGTTTGAAACTGACCTATGGTGATTTCCTGATCCCACCCCATCTCTCTCACCTGTCAATCTCCACTGTCCAATAAAAACACATAAATAAAAACACATAAAGCCCAAATATGCTTATAAAAATGCATGTCCTTATATTATGCAATGTAATTTTGCTTTTGCATTTGATATTTCCTGTGCATCACTGATCCACACTGTACTGATAATCATAAACTTTGCATGTCTGGTTTTACCACTGCACCCTTGCTTTATTCCCTTGGCATGGAACTTTCAGTGAGTCAGATCAGTGTTAGATCACATGCTTGCAAAAAAGTTAATAGAACTAATATCTAGATGTAACTCAATGCAAATGTGTTATTCAGATGAGCAACAACAATGCAGGGGGGTATTGGACCAGGGGGGTATTGGAACTTGGATTCCCAAGGTGATGAAGTGGCAAACTTGGGTAAAATAAGGTGGAGGTAGTGGTAAATCTTATAATAGAAGAGCCTGGAGTCCTTATTTCCTCAATTAAAATAGCAAGCAAGCAAAAGTTTACCCAGGTTTATCACTTAACCACCTACTTGGAATAGCCCCCATGAGGACATCTAGGGATTGAAAAACAAATATGTCTTATGCCAGTAAAAAAATGCAAAGCCATAGTGAGTAATTAAGTAAACAGCAATGTCTTGATACTTGATATATATACATTTATTTAAAGTGTGACAGTAAAGACCTAAAATGACGTGTGTTCATATACTGTACTGCTGCTCATAAGTCTTATGTTAAAAACAAACTCAACGGGAACTTGTTTAGTATGCCAGTCCTACTTAAACAACCAATGCTTTGGAGCAAAATTACAGGTTACTGTGTAATATATAAATATTGTACACTAAGGTAACTGGGCAGAAGTTCTTCTGTTTACATGTTAATAGGCCTAGTAGTGCATACTAGCCTGGTAGACTCTTTTGTTTCTTAAAGAATGTGGACACTCTTCATTTATACATTTAATCTGTGGTGGGTGGGAACTTTGTTTAAACTTTAAACCTATTGATTCTGCCTTCAATTTCGCTGATCAATATTCGCTGATTAAAGATAAAAAATCCTATTTAAGGCAAACTGAAACCTATGGAAATGTTTTTTTGTTTGCTTCACCCATGGTAGTCATTAAGCATTTCTGGATTTCTTATGAAAAACAATCAGAACAATGAAATGATTATTAAGGATTGTTACATACAGTTGTTACTTTGGAATATCATTGTAGACTATAAACAGGCTAGAGTACTTTTTTACTTTTATACTTTCAGGGCCTGTACTTTGTCACTTTTACTTGAGGAAGGACACCAAGTCTGTGTTTATCTGCTTTTTTGTCTTTTACTAGTTTTTACTTCTACTTAAGTATGGGAGTGTTTACTTTTTTCATCTCTGCAGACAGAAAATAGAAAACTGTATGCCTGCTGCAGCTGACCCGCTAGCACATGCGGAGGCATACAAGAAGACTGGATGGTATTTATGAAATATTTTAACTGAAAAACAGTAGGTTTTGATTTGAAAGAATGGTGTATGGTCTTGGGAACACAGGAACATACAATTGGACCCTGGAGAGACATTTTTTTTTCAGATAAAATAATGGGCAACACTTCCTATGAACCCAAAATTCATAAAGCAAATTCCATTAATGCATTCATAACAGTTTATAACAAATGTCATTAGTATTCATAACTGTTTATACATTTTCATGACTGCACTCATAAGGTGTTCTAATGTTATCAAATAAGCCTTTTAAAACTTGAAGTGTCACAAAGCCTTAAGCCTCTTAGTCCTTTTGATACTAGGGAAACCTACCACTTTTCTTATTCTCTGTAATGGTGCCCTACTGAGTAATGTGTGTGTATGTTCAACTCACTTTACTTAGAGTATGCATTGAGCGCTTGTAATTCTTCATTGGCATGAGGAATTGGACATATAAAAGGACAATTAACAAATTGAAGCTTTATAATGCTTTGTGACACCTCAAGTTGTGAAAGCTTATATGATACCAAATAATGTTTTTGGTGTCATGTTGAAGCCAAAAAAAAAAAAAACTGGTCGCAATGTGGAGGACAGACAAGCAGTCATTCCACGTATCATCGAAGGTATGTGCTATCACACCGCCAATGAATGTTATCTTAAAAATAGTATTTGCCACAGTATACACCTAATTTCCATGGCACAGTGGTCTGAGGCATTCCTGCCATAAACCCATAAATTGGGATTCGGCATGACCAGGGTGATTTCCTAATCCTTCCCCATCTCTCTCTTACTTGTCTCCTGTCACTCTCAACTGTTGTGTCTGACTGGCACAGGTCAATTGTTCAAATTACTCAAAAAAAAAAATCTGAATTACAAAAAATGTTGTGATTTGAATCAGTTTTAGCTGCAACATCTTCAGTTTAAATGTCTTTAGGTGCGGGCCTAAGCAAAATCTATACATGACTTGTCTTACACTTGTACACATGTGGACTTGTAACATGAAAGGATTTGGTCCGACGTGTGTTTAAGCTCTGTTCTTTTCTGCAAAAAGGTGGTGCATTAGTGGTCTACAGCTGCTTAATTCTCTAAAAAATGTTTTTCATTTTTCAATCATCATTTTATTTGACCTATTTTGTTTTCTTTTTTCTCAATCATTTTTATGTAATTTTATTTTCTATTTTCACTGTTCTTTGTCTTTATCTTTGTTATTTTTTTTATTTATTGACTGTGTCACTGTGGCAGTCTGTTTGAAAGGCGAGAGTTATACACACTGAAAGCTGCCATTCCGTGTTTCTTTGACTCTGCCATATGAACAAATAAAAGTCTAAAATCTGATCTAAGAGGCCTGAAAATGGCAAAAGAAATTCTGACAACTATTTGAGCCCCAGACCACTGAATTATTTCAAGACCAAACAGTTCCTTCCCAATGAAATCCCCATGATTGATCTTACTCTTTGACTTTACCATTATATCTGGCTGTGGATCTGCCCAAGGTTTATTTCAAGACTAACTACCACAAGTGAGTTTTTCCTTGCCCCTGTTGCTCTTGGGTGCTTACTGTAAAATGACAATATTAGACAATATTGAGACAATATTATTGTAAAAGATTCTGTATGAATATAATTGAAATGAACTATGGGGAAAATTAGGGTTCTCTCAGCTCGTCCTTGCAATTTTTTTGCCGTTGTCCCGATGTCAAGCAATTAATGTAACCTAAAGTGAGATTGTTATCGTCAATCAACATAGTCAGTCAAATTATTTGAAAATAATCTTCACTGGTTCCTATTCTTTGGTGCATTGGTAGGAATTTATGTTATGTTTTTTTTTTGCAACTGTATGGGGACACACAAATAATCGCAGGCTTGTCTATTTCACCTTTACTGTAACATCAATGGCAAATACAACAAATTGTGCCAGTTGAATAGCCAGTAAATTTGTGCAGTATCCCTTCTATCTGTACTCCTGAAACAATATGTTGAAAGACTATGTGGAATTATTTATTGGAATTTATGTGAAATTAATTATTAATATAAATGCAAGTCATGTTTATCACCTTTACAACATGACTCTGTGTATGCAGAGGAAGAAGATTGACATTTGTTGCATAAAAATCAGAACTGGATAGCTCTGAGATATTCAAATATTTCTATGAATAAGAAGTTTGCTGTTACATTGAGTGAAGGAATTGCTTGAGAAAATATAATTTTTAAGACAGTGACATGAAACAGTTATTGGGAGCATTACTTCTGAAATATTAATTTAATGAAAATAATAATTTTAGCTGTGTGGACCTTGGGAAAGAAGAGAACAAAAAAATGGTGTCGGGTAGTGAGTGGAGTATGTGTATGTGTGTGTAGGCTATGTGTTTGTGGGTGTGCGTGCGTTGTGTATGGTGAGTGGTTATTTTTGGAGCGGGAAAAGGCCAGCAACTTTTGGAGTGAGTTCAGAACACAAGGCACATGGCAAAGAGAAGAGCATACATAGCATAGCATTGACCAGCAGTCTGTGGTACAGGATTTCACACACCTCCTAGACCATTCCTCCAACCTCTGTGAAGAACTAAGTTCTTCCACTTAGTGTTCTGTATAATAATCAATACAGAATCTCTGTGTTAACAAGAAACAAAGTCTGTTGGATTGTGACATTGTAAATCATTTCGATGATTTAGAAATGATGAGCAAGAAACAATGTAAGTGTTAGTCTCATAGCATAACAGCAATACGACCTCAATAAGGTTTAGACTCCTTTGGAATCTGTTGTCTTTTAGGAATCACTGATGTTGCATTTCCAATACATTATCCCACATTAAGATGGCTTTGCAATGATATCTTTCATTTTATTTTATCTCTTTTTCTTTTAAGGTTGATCTCTCTTCTGTATCTCATGCTTGATAGACTGTGTTTGTGATTGTGGTAGATGCCTTCACTTTGTAAAATTATATTAACATAAGGGTCTTGGCTCTCAAAAGTCCATTTTTGTTCATCTTTAAATAGACCAATAGGCGAGGAAATGGCATAACATGATAGAATGTTTAAAGAGCAGTGGGGAAAAACAGGAAGTGGGTGGACAATATGGAATGGTACACCTACATCAACAGGAGCGGCATAAGCTGATCCACACATGGTGGGGGCAGTATGACATATTCCTTCATAGCATTACTCAGTGCATATGTCAAACTTACAAGTGCATGCACACAGGACACACAGACAGGAAGGTAGCAACAATAGAGAGGACAGGTAATATATAGACACTCACTGATCTGGGTTTCTTGGTGGAACCTATGTGCTGATAGCCATCCTTGCTGCTATCCCATGATCCTTTGCTGTCTCCATTAGAAGTGTTGGGGGTTGGGTTTGCTGTGGGCTCCTGGCCTTTCATGACCTGCACATGGTCCAAACTCATCCCGCCCTATGTTCATCCAGCAGAGCTCCTGCCTGATGCTGCTCACACACACTGACACGTCCACATACACATGCACACATAAACACAGTGTCACTGTAGTATGACACAAAGAGATCCTCAGCCCTCCAGTAAGGTTCCGTCACAACTGGTATGCTTGGTCCACTGATAACTCGCACTCCCACTCTCACACACCCCTGAGTATTCAGGCCAAGTCGTGATGTTTCCCTGCTCTTGGGTGATTTCTGAGTGTGTGCAAGGTTTGTACAGGTCCACTGCCTCTGTTCTGTGTGCTTGTCTCTGTGGTGCTGAGTTCTCTCCTCTGTTGCTGGCTGTCTGCTCTCTGCAGTGTGCTGCCTAGGATGACGCGATGTTGATTTGTTCCCCCTCCCCCTTCCCTCTAATCCCACCCTCCCTCTCATGGCTGTCCTCTGCTTTCTATCGTTCACTGCTTCAATGTCATTCACTGTTTTGGGCCATTTCTTTGTTGCAGCATAATTTTTGTGCATGCATGCACACAGTTTTGATGTAATATCAACTGTCACCCATAGAATTTTTGCTAATAGCTTTATGTAGCTTCTAGAAAGTCACCCAGCAACCTTCCACCAGTAATAGCACTGCCTCTGGGTCACTAAAGACTCTTCCTCTACCAATGTCAGTGTCAAGTAACATTTGAATATTCATGAGCTTAATGTTTAAAAATGAATAGGGCTAAAGAGGTGATTCGTCAGGGTGATTCGTTGTTACAGTTGGATTCACTGCCATTAACTGGGTTGCTATCAGGGCTAACACCAGATTTTACAGCTCACTGGGGTTTTTTTTGCCGGTGGCGTGAAGAGGTGCAGGATAGCATGAGAGATCCTGAATATACTCACTACTAAATACACTAACATCTCAACCTGTATGTACAAAAACTGTGAATGGCACCTTTAAGTTAAACAGTGGACCCAGTCTTCTAATTCTTTGAAACGGTTATCAGCATAAATAAAATATAAAATAATAAGGATGCTGTAGTTTAAGGATGATGCAGTTTCTGGTGCAGATATAATTGCATGATTGAATGCTATCAAACTGTTTTTATTTATAATCTTACATTCTAACGTTTCAAGAACTGCAGTCCTGAAAACTGCAGACTGCTGTTATGGAAGGTGCAAATTGGATTAGTGTTACCACCTGTCCTGGTTTCCTTTGGTTAGTCCTTTTTTAATATCTGAATGGAAAAATGTATTCTTTCTCAGGACATGAAATCCTATTTAATTAAATATAATTCCTCCTACAGTTAGACTATGTCCAGTTTTATGTCTATTTATTCAACAGCTGCATGCATTTAATTTACTTCAAAGCATCCTTTAAATTTATTTACAATTGTAATATATCAACTAATATTAAAATGAGTATTAAAACTATAAATGCCATTAAATTCTATTAATAAAGATAAAATGCAGTTATTTTTAATGAGGCAATATTTTTGTCAACAAATAATTATAGACAATCTTTATTAATAGCTATTGGCTTTATTAATAGCTCTTTATAATGCCATAGAATGCTCCATTCACTTCAATGGGACTTCCCAACGTTCTACAGTCTATTTCTTGATAATGGAGTGCAGAGTAGAGTGTGTGCAAAATAACAAAAAAAAAAACAAAACAAAAAAAACATTACAGGGCAAATATTACAGGGCTTACATATTTCAATGGGGGCATAAGAACAAATTTAAGAAAAAATAAGTGAATGTATTAGTGAATGAGGCCTAATTCTTTTAATAAATTTCTCAATTTGGAAACAAGACTTAATTTAACCTCTTTACTGACAGGTTTATAGTAACACCAATCCCAAAACAGCAGTTAATGAAACTACAAAGGCTTAATGGTGTACACCTCATCACACTCATCATTTACTGCCATTTTCATCTCCCATCCATGATGTCCTCAATTTTTGTGAGACTTACTTTTATGACATCAAATAAATCACTGACAAGTTTTGTGACCAAGGGAAAAAATATTGGGGGTTGGGGAGGTGTATATGAAGACTAATAACAGAGGACTTTCAACCCCACTCTACCTATGACTGGGTCTAAGCAGACTCAATTCACTTTCAATCCCCATCCCCATTATTGTACTCTCCTTATTAATGTGATGAATGAGAGCTGCAAACAGCAGTTTCTGTCAGGAAGCTGAAAGAGAGCAGACACCTGAGGCACGTAACCTCAGGTGCCACAGCAGCAGGCTGCCCACAGCTCTGGAATAGTATTGTTGGGTCCATTCACTATGCCTATTACTAATTAATGGATGACCAAATTTCCCTCCTGGGATCAAAAGAGTAGAGACTTAAACTATATTTAAAATGTCCTCAACAAGTCTTTGAAACACTGCACGAAACAAGCTGAACCCTATCTTTATATCTGAAATGAATGTGTGAAGTGTAAATGCTAGCAATCCTCCCCATAGCTGCCAAGAGTCCCATTTTTTCTGGGGTTCACTTGTATTTCAGACCCATCTCCTGCCAATTTTGTCATTTCTTCCTGGAATCTGACATAATTTACAAAGCCCAAACATCTTTATGAATAGTGAAATTAATATGTTTGCCCATCATTCCCCAAAATGATTCCGCAAAAAAATCTCCTGGATTTTGCTTCTCAAATGTTGTCAGTGTGGTCTACACTGCTGGCATGCATATTTCCCCCCAAATGGAGTTATAGATCAGCAAAGACAGAAATTTGGTATCCAAATGCTATATCTATCTCTTGCAAATTAAGTAAATGTTTATCAGGCTTTGGGCCATATTTTAAGTGCAAAACTGCCAGGACTGGTGAGGTTTGTAATATCTGCCTTTTTGTTTGAGTCTGTTCCGCTCTGTTGAATTGGTGTGATTAAAAGTAAACAATTGTGACTACACCTTATCAATTTTATTTCATACTACTAACCTCCATACAATCTTTACCGTTTAGGCAGTGTCCCCCAAAATAACAGATGTTCACACCCCTGCAAACACAAGTTTGTGTAAATGAAACATACTAAAAATGAAACTTTCATACAATCTTTCTAGAAAGATTAATTTTGGTTTCTTTACATACAACATAATACATTTCTACAGCAATGCAATGTTCAACCAGAGGAGAGTATCCACCTGGTAAAGCTTGACAAGACTGGCTGTTGTTTGCACTACCAGCACATTCAGAGATTCCAATAATGGTACACCTTGTGTCTTACCATGAAACAAAGGCATTTCTAGGACATAATGACAAAATGACAACTAATATATTTTACATACAAATGTACATGATGACATTTTCTGGATATACATAAATCACAACAAATGCCATGGTTATATACATTACAAATACATTTTTAAAAGGGGGCAATAAACAGTCTGACAAAAACTTAGCAACAACTAAGCAAAATCTATTTACCAAGAACAAGATACAAGATATATTATTCAGTTAACTCAATGCTCCAACACACTACACAATAGCTTGGTCATGGAAAGGACATCATTGGCCATTTAAATTCATGTTTTTGTGGTATGTTTAAACTTTGAAATATTTGGCATCATAGGTAGCTTTATGTCCCAGCTGATTGACTTTAAGTAACTTTAGAATGATAGGCTAGGATCCCTAAGATGACCTCAGCTCAGTCTCACTTTTGCTACATGAATGCAGGGGACCTGTTACTTATCTCCTTATGGACATGGGTAACATTCAAAGAATATTAATTATGGGTAGACTCCTGTATGCTGTTCAATGAAGCTGAATAGATGCATCATCAACAATTTTCACTTTTGCTTCTACCTTGATGTTCATGGCAGAATGAAGATCAGAGAGATAACACTCCAGTTATAGAAATGTGATTAGTAAAAGTGAACAACTGTGGTTGATATAGCTGGTGTATGCTTCACTGGAGTGATCGCCACTACTCGACGTGGGAGTGGGGGTGTAATGGTTTGAATGCAATGCAACAATCTCACCACTAGAGGCTACTAAATCTTACAAATGGTATGTTCCCTTCTCAGACAGAAAGGGGAAGACAACCATCGGTTTAATCATACCACCAACCTCTGGTGTAAATAGTACAGAAATAGTGTAACTCTAATTGTAAAACAAACACCTACTACACAGTTTGTTGAGCTACGTTTTATCCATTCTTATTATTATTATTAGGGGCATGTCTTAAAATAGTTTACTTACATTTGAGGATCGTTTAAGACCAGTCTGTAGATATGATTTCAACATAATCATTACCATCTCCCTCTAATGATTGTGGTGAAACCATTAAAGTGTCTCTGGTGAAATTACATATATTTTTGTATGGTTTTCATTAGGAAATGTCAATCATTTTAATGACTGGAACATTGAATCTGGCTGTTATCTGAAGTTGCATGTTGAAGTATTCTCTTCTGTGCAACTGCTTACATTTTGGATGTTAGGATATAGCACTATAGAAAGCTATGTAATACTATGACCACCAAACATTGCTGCATGTACCATTGGAAGAAAATGAATGACCAGCCTTGCAGATTTGCCCCTATGAGTTATACACATGTCTACACATGAACATACTGTTCACACATGTTCACAGTCTGAATTCATTCTTTACATAATTTGTGTAATCAAGCACAAGGAGCGAAGATATCCCGGCGGACCAAAATGCCCACCAAGTTTCAATAGCCTCAGGTGTCGTGTCCCTGAAACTGTAGACTGAATTTTTCAGCCAATTTGGTGGTACTACAATATACAAGGGCGGTTGAGGGCTCATTGTATATGTTGCCATGAGACCTATATACCAGTAAAATTTTGTTGGCCAAGGCATTACAATTCTTGCAGGGGCACCAGCACAAGGGAGGAGCTGTCCCTAGGGATCAAAATAGCTTAGGATATCAGCCCAGTTCTATGCCCACTGAGTTTGAAGTGACCCAGTGTCCCAAGAATCACTGATGGTAACTGCTCCAAAATGATGCTATTTTTGTGTGTCAATGAGTGGCGCTTTGCCACACATGGGAGGTTGGGGGCTTGTTGGATGCAGCTCATTGAGACCTATCTTCTACTAAATTTTTGCTTGCTGAGGTGCAACTATTGAGTTATTCCACAAAACTGTGTCCGACCAACTTGTGTTCCAGGGGGTCCAGCACAGGCAGGGAGCAGACTCTGGGGACAAAACTTTAATATGCGCTATAGGCCTACTAGGGCTACACAGGGCAAACCAGTGAGTTTCAAGAGCTTCGGTGTCTTAGGTGTATGCCTAATGCAGTTATGTCCCAGGCAGCCCATGCTGTTCAGATCAGCCTACTGAGCCTGTAAACCAGAATATTCAATCAAACACCCTTTTCCTGATCTTGCTTTAAACAAAACATATTATGAAAAGCCTATGCTGTGCATGTAGTTTAATAGACAGTATGCAAATCAGTTTCCCTTCCCTCGTGTAAAATGTGTGCAACATTTTGTTTAGGCAACATAATTTTTTCCCTAGTGAACTAGCACTGCTGAGATTATTTTCTACAGATCTAACAGTGTTAACTACATACCTTGGCTAACAGTTCCTGAATAAAAGCCAACTTCTCAGATGATCCATGGCTGCTCTCCATTCCAGGTGCTAGCACATTTGCTGTTCCTGGCAACCTATTTTCTAGCGGTGTGATTGGTAGGTGGCGCAGCAAACCAAAACAAAAACGCAAAACACAAACAGGACTTGTGGGTTGCAAATGCCATGCGCTGGATTTGGGTTCAGGATTCAGGTTGTACTGTTGTTGATAGTGAAGATAATATTTTAATCTAATGTGATTCTTTAACCCCTAATGATACATCAAAGGCATTTTTAAAGTTATTTCAATAACTTCTTACACCTGATTTGATTTAAAAATAGAATGTATTCAACCTTGATTTAACAAAAATGAGCACAAATGTAATTTTACAAGCCCAGTTATCACCTTACATAGGGATTGAAATGGTCGATTTTGACTAAATGGCGCCCTCTTTAGCACTCACAGTTGAAGTATTGACTTTGCAAACATGACATCACAAGCAGGCTTTGTTGTAATTCACCCATTTTTAGTGTCTATTTCTAAGCTTAAAATTTACACAACCTTATTTCACGTTCATGACAGATCTGTAGCCATGCACAACCTCTACTAATTCAATAGAGCCAAGGTAAAATTTGTTTTCCATTCTGTTTGAAAACCACTGACAGACTAAACAGACTGACAGTGTCCAAACTCTTTCTTTCCAACTGTGGCAATTTTGCACTGACCTTAAATTGGTGTGCAAACAGCAAGTAGGGGCAGGACAACATTTTCAGCACTCGCAGATCAAAAAAAGAATAATATCTGCTGATTAATATCTACTCATTGCCTCACCCACTTGTAATGTTTTTAATATCTCTTATCTCTCCACACTATCTACATCATGCTCCTCTTCATTTCTCTTTCCCTTTCACACTCTACTCACTGCCAATTCCCTTTTACCATCTTTCCCTCCCTGTCCCCTCTCTCCCCTACTTTTGCATGTCACACTGCAATAGAAGTACAATAGAGGGATCACTCTTGGCTGCCTCTTTGAACTCCTCAAGGGTGATCTCATCATTGTGGTCTTTGTCCATCTTGCTGAAGATTTTGTCTACGCGCTGTTGTGGTGTTAGTCCATCCTCATTCATCCGCATCATGATCACTGTACCGACCATCTTGTATATTGCCTAAGACAAGCAGAGGAATGAAAAAAGAAGACAGTCAATTTTCATTGAAATGAATAAAGTATTTACTATGTTATCCTATCCATGTCTAATGGAGGGTAATCTTTTCTGTGATCAGTCAATGCATTGAACATGATTTCCACGTGTTAATAGAGGCTAATCTTTTCTGTGATCAGTCAATGCACTGAACATGATTTTTATGACCAATTAATCCCCAGAGACCCACAGTTGTAATATTACATCATCACTACACAACACTTCACACAAAAATAAACCTTCCCCTTTTTTCCTCTTTAAAATTAAATTTACATTACTAATAGGTCCTATTGTTCAGTTCAGTGTAACACTATTAGGTGGTAGAATGTGTAAATAGGCCCAGTTATCTGGCCATGAAGTCATACAACCTGGGAACCAGTCTTGTTGTTTTGGAAGGGATAAATCAAGGCTCAAGTAAATAAAATGCTTGAAATATGTCATAATTGATGTGTGTAGATCAAGCAGAGATTAGGACACCATTGAATATAATGATGATGATTTTGAGGTTGTTATGTCTATGTTGTTTTTTTTACAACAGTGGGTCAAAGGGGTAGCAAAAGTTTTGTCTGCACCTTGCACTTCATATAGAGAAATTTTACCTTCCACTTGTTTAATGTTGGAAATACAAAGAGAAATATCTCTGGTTTTGATCAGCTTTTAATGTTGCTGATCAGTTTCAATGTTGTTTTAACCTATCCTACAATTTGGATTTTAGATTAAAATAAATACAATGTTTTGCATTACATTAGTAATTAAATGACACATTTCAATAAGATTAATTAATGAAATATGTATTTCAGGATAGAAAAAATTCAGTAGCATAATTTGAAAAATACTGCACTCTGTAAAAAGTACTGGTCTTTTTTTTCCTGGACTTTGCTTGGCCCAAATAGTTGCTTCTTGAATGATAATAAGGTGATCATGTTCTGGGAGATGGGGGTGTAACAATGACAAAGGAATTTTAGCAATGTGTGAATCTTTGTGTAGGCATAGCTACAGTTAAAGAATAAGTTCGGGTTTTTACACTTAAAGCCTTGTTTTATAATGAAATACAATGCAATGGCGACGAGAGAATGTCAATGGAGACGAGTGTCAAGCTTAATCATATATGATGGTAAAATTTTTGCAACTCAAATCAAATTGTTCACTGCAGTGTGCTTTAGGGCTGATGGATGTATATACAAAGTGATTACTTGTTTTAACAGTAATATCAGCCACCATCACCATTTAATTGAGCTAGCAAAGATAGCTAATTTCTCACACAGGAAAGATAGGATTGATCTGTGTTTACGTCACAACCTGTTGCTATGCTCTCAGTGGTAAACTGAAATGAAAACGCTGATCCTCTTGCATATTAATGAGACTGGAATAGTGAGAAACAGCATAATGGGAAACAGCTTGCTCTGAAGGGGACAGAAACAGAATAGTAAAGATGCAGGTGATAACACCAAATCTGAGAGGTACTTTCAACAAACTACTTCAGAGATGTGTATATGGAGCTATGTTAACTTGTTTTTAAAAAAGTATATGTCCCCTTTAAAATCTTTGGCCAGTAGCCTAAAGCTGCAGGCATGGATTAGTTGTAGGCTAGATATATAAAACATATTCAACAGTTGAACAATTTCCTCATAATTGTAAAAAAGAGTTTATTCAAGCATTCCGTCTGCAAACGTTTTCATTCATTTTATTATGGAGGAAGTTTCTTATACATGCTGAAGACTCTTAACAGGGAGTAATTCAATGTTTTTAAAAAATACTAATTCAGTTATAATTTAGTTATAGAAGAGGTATAGATAGGTAACATAAAATCTAATCTCTGATTGGATGGGCCATTTGATGGGCTGTCAATCTGAGGGGCCTGGGCCCATCTAGGGTCCCCCATGTATCCTTGCCTGATTACGGGGCTGAAGCAAATTTGCAGATGTTTCCAATTGAAGGTTTGTATGACAAGTTGGATGGAAACCTAGTTTTTTATGCATGCACAGCTGTTAAACTGACCATGGACCAGACATGACTGTTCACTCATCACAAAAAAAAAATATAGAGAATTGGTCCCTATAGAACTGGTTCTGGAGCTCCCTCTTGTGTCACTCTGTTAGACAAATTGTCCATGGAGGCCATACAAGAGACTGACTAGTCACAATACAGATTCTGAACTTCAGTGGTGACATCACTGGGTGATGACTACAAAGACTCTGATATTCAGCGCTGGCAGTTTGACCAGTTATAGGGTCCATGCCGAATGCATTGACAGGCCTTGGAGCAGACTTTTCTAAGTGGGACTAGTAAGGTAATAAGACATCGCCAGATCTTTAGCCAGAGCTTTACAAGTGAACAAATCAAACTGGATCCATGCAAGACTGTAAGTGACACTGTAACTTGAAATAGGTGTCACTGAAAAGATGATGTGAATTATTATTTGCTGCTCATCATTTCATCGTAAAGTTATATTATTTCATTATTTTGAACGCATTCTTAGTTTTTTGGCTCTAAATGCAGTCACACAAAAATGTACCTCTATGATCTCAAGCATCTCCATGCGTGTGATCTTTCCATCTCCATCCAGGTCATACATGTTGAAAGCCCAATTGAGTTTCTGCTCAAAACTTCCCCGTGACGTGATTGACAGGGCACATATGAATTCCCGGAAGTCAATGGTACCATCCCCATTCTTGTCAAAGGTCCGGAAGGCATGCTGGGCAAACTTAGAGGCGTCACCATATGGGAAGAACTGTGGAAAAGAACAAATGAATGAAGCACATTCAATTCTCTCACCAAAAGACTATGTGTATGTAACTACAAGGCCCTACTTAATCAGTTGGTAATACCTACCTAAGCAGACATGGATTAAACATAGTCCTAGAAAAAAGGTTCTTTTACAGTGTAGAAATGGCAAAAATACACACTTTCATACTAAAGTAGAAGTAGACATACTTTTGTAAAAGAACAATGGCAGATGGCCTCTTAAATGTATTGTAAGTAAGGCAACCTATCCTTTTTTGAAGGACTGGGTCCATTAATTGATAGCGTCAATAGTCGGTAAAATCAAATTCAAAGGATTGGGTGTTCAAAGGATTGGGTGGCCATCAGATTGTCATTTTTGGTTTTCACTGGCACATCATGAGTTGAAAATATATACTGTTAAGAGTTCAGATTCTATGAATACTTCAAATTTTAATTTTTAATGATTTAGTCCTTCCTTGGCCCCATGATGTTTTCCAACAAGGTCAATAAAAAAGTGGACAGGTCAGGAGACAGGAGTGAATATCTAAAGGTTTCATCTGGTTTGAAATGGTTTAAGCTATTTTTAATTTTCATATAGGTTTTGATGGTTTGGCTGGTTTAACCAGCTATGATGGACATTTTTGCTGGTTCTGCTGACAATACACAGTATCATTGGCTTGTGGCAGTCACAAAATGTGTCAGATACTGTGTCTGGGATCCACAAAAGCAATGCTTCACAGTAAAACATGTTAGAATGTACCTTATATGGGACTGCACATTATTCCAAAACCCATATTCCATTTATATGTGGGCTTCACATGCTATTACAAATATTATCAATATGACTTGAATGAATATGAAGAGTTCATAAATGTGCAAACAAAACAAAAGTAGTAGATGGTAATAAATGTTTGATTGGACATTGTTTCGAAATGATGAGGTTTGGGGTAAATTCAGGCTGGCTTCAAGACTAGTATTGTACCACTTGTACCACTATGACTTCAGTCATTTTTCACACCTAGGTAGTATCATTAAATCAGAGTGGGTTTATTGTTTGAAAGTAGACATATTCTGTGTTTAGCATCTTCTACCTACTTTCACATAGAGCTGCTGGAATTCTTCCAGGTTCAGGATACCACTGGGGCAGTCCTTCAGGAAGCCTTTGTACCACTGTTTGAGTTCAACTTCATTGAACTCTGTGTTCTTAGCCAAGTCTTCCAGTACTTCTGGGGACAGCTTGCTGTTGTGTTTCCCCATCCTGCTGCACCAGTCTGGTTGGGAAAGGACAGAGAGGTGAACACTAAATTATAACCTAACATTATTTACTAGAAAGTTAAACTATGGTTTGTGGTACAATAACATTTGACTACAGCTCTGCATAACAAAACAAATCAAAATCTTAAGAGAGCAGAGCCAAAGCAGTACCACCATGTTCATCCAGGTGGAAAAGAAGTGAAGAAAAGTGAGATAAGCACTTAAAATGCTTTGCCATATTCTTTAAGTGGCTTTAAGGGCAACTCAAAATAAATTTTGGGACTTGTCATTGTATTGAAAAATGTATTTGGAGCACAAAGAAAATTTCAAGTGCATTTAAGAAAAGCTCATAGGACAAAATATTCTTTCCTTTCCTATTCTTTTTTTGGTCATATACTCATATCACTCTTCTGATACCCCTGCCCCCACCCACCAATCTATACACAAAGCACATTGCCCCCACCCCCTGCATTCTACCAATCACCCAAACCACAATATAAATAGAAGAAGAGAACAATAGAAGAAGAGAACAGCGATATGCAAAGTCTGTAGCTCAAAAATCAGTGACACGACCGCCTCAACATCCAACTTCATCCAAAGTTCCAAAAAATGTGTTGCTACCACTGTTAGAAAGCTAACATTTGCCAACACTAACAGCTTAAACAAGCTACCTAATGTATACGTCTTCTCAATAAAATGTGTAGTAAAAGTGTCTTTAGCTAACTTATTGGCTTGTCAAATGGGTCAAACGTAACGTTACCTTAGTCAATTGTTTTTTGTCTTATAGGCCCTGTCATTCCTGCACCACTTGAACTGAAGACTAAGCGTCACCTTTCATATGGAAAGCCATAGGGGCGAAAACGCATGTATTCACCCGTGTTTTGTTTACTTAATGCCTATACGGTCATATATAAATGAGAGAATGTTCATAGGAGGAGATATGGTTGGGAGAGAGGATCAGAGTGTTGTGTAGCCAATGGGCCTGGATATTAGATGATTCAGAAGCAATTCACTAGTTTAGGCTACTAGGCTTACTGAAAATAGAACATCACTCTTTTTGCACATACAATGATTAAATTGAAATACTAATGAGACAAACTTCACGGTAACACTTTTTATGAACCCAGTGTTCATGAAGTATTATAAACACATTCATAAATGGTTATAATGCATTCACAAAGTCTTATAACTACTGTCATTATTGTTTATAAATTCTCATAACTATACTTAAGGCATTATAATGTTATCTTTAACATTATAAACTTTGAGTCTTTACGACTCAAGCTTTATAAAGCTTCAATTTATTAATTGTCCTTTTATATGCCCAATTCCTCAACTATTGCTAACTAATGAAGAGTTACAAGCACTCAATGCATACTCTAAGTAAAGTTAGATGAACACATAATTACTCATGAAAATTAATAAGGCATCATTACAGACAATAAGTCTGTAAAATGGTACGTTTCCCTAGACCAAAAAAAGACCAAAAAAGTTCATAAGGCTTTGTAACACTTAAAGTTGTAAAGGCTTATATGGGCTTATGTAAAGGCTTAAACACTATGATTCCTTATGAGTACATTCATGAGAGCTCAAGAGAGTTACAAATAAGCCATAACAACTGTGTCACAAATTGTCACAAAGCCTTATGAACTTTTTTGGTCTTTGGTCTGGAGTTCTCCATTGGTGGAACATGTCTCAGAATCTGTACAAAGGTGTGCAGTTAGGCAGAATCTACCAATGCGAAGTTCTGACAACAGATGCGTCTCTCTCAGGTTGGGGAGAGCAGTCTGGGGAGTCTGGCATCCACCATGGGACTCGTTTCAAAGCATAGCCAATCTGTCAGGGCAGTTCATCTGCCAGGTGCTCTGAATTCTGCTGCAGATCTATTGTCCAGAGGCAGGCCACACCTGAGCAAATGGTGACTGCACCTGACCACAGTGCGTCTGATTTGGGCTTGTTTTAGAAAGACACTTGCCGATCTTTTCACCTCAAGGGTGTTTACACACTGGCACCTCTAAGGCTGGATGCTCTGCTTTTGGGGGAACCGTGGCAAATCTTGCTGAGGAAGGATCTGTTGTCTCAAGCAGGGGGGGGAGTTGCACCTGACACCATACCTACTCAATCTGTGGTTTTGGCTGTTGAGAAGGACACACTCCTCACTCAAGGGTTGTCAGTTGCGGTAACACAGACTTTACAGTGTGCTAGAGCCTCCTCAACAAGAGCACTCTACTCTTACAGTTGGAAAGTTTTTAAGATTTGGTGTGGCGTGGCGCACGCATGTGCCCAGCAGCATGTGATCAGCTTTTTGTCTGCCCTGGGGCTGGCAGGGAGGTAAGGCCCTTTCTAAACAGAGGCAAATGCATGTCACACTGGGATACAATAAGGCAAGCTTACCAGTTCTCTGGTTTCCCGTCACCTGTGACGGCAGTTGCACACTCTACACAGGGTGTTGCTACTGTACTTCGTGGGCTCTCCTCAAAGGATTCCCATTGCCTGATATTTGACAATTTGAATACTCCTTTGTCCGTTAGGAATGTGGCTGTGAGTTCATGACTTCAATGCTACAAAGATTTTTTAGGTGTTTTTGATGCACTGAGCTTCAATAAAGTTTTGAGACAATTTTGTGCCTTGTTGACACACTGAATTACAATAAAAGTCTTAAAGGCATTTTGTTGTCTTATGTCTTTTGTGTACCTCTGCTGAAATGGTTGTCCTCCACAACGTTTGGGCATACATGTATTCCAGTCCCCTGGGCTAGCTGACTGGTAGCCTTTCTTGAATGAAACAGAAGTTGGGTTATGGATGTAACCTTGGTTCTGTGACGGAAAGAAAGGCTGCCAGACTTTGTTGTCAGTCTGGACTTTGTATTCAGGATATTTATGAGGACGATAGTGGGCTAGCCGTCTGGCAGCCTTTCTTTCCTTCACAGAACCAAGGTTACATCCGTAACCCAATGTTTTCTCGTATTGTGGCCCTAACTTGGTGCTTTGTAAGTCACTGTAAACTGACTGCTTAGCCCAGGCCACCAGAACGCAGAAATCAAATTAATGAAATAAATCTGAAAAATTTTGGCCGCCACCACCAAATTTCACACCAAACTCACAGAGCAGGCTACAATCCACTCCTGACTGGCAGTATGTTTATGGGTAAGTTGCAGCTGCAAAGCATCTTATCCAAAGCAACATGGTAGCCTTGTTTGCACAACCTTCTTCTTTTAAAAGGCAATGATAACGGCTTCTGACCATTTCCATAATTGGTGGTCCATGCATTTTTACATGTTAATACAGGACAACCCTATATTTTGAGAAAATCCATAATTCATAATTCATCAACGTAACACCGGACCCACAACTGTAGAAAGCAAATTAAGCTTAATGTCTATTCAGGTCGCAGTTTGCAGTTGCATTTTTGCATTTAGTATAATCAAGGTCAAGGTCGGGTAAAGTTATGTTATTGGTCTCCTGGGGAAAATTTGAAAAACCACATGTCCCCGTACAAATTAGCAACAATCACACATATGCAAAAAATATTTCTTTCAAGTTGAACTGTGCAAACTGGCAACATTCATATATGTGGAAAAAGCTATCCTACATCCATATAGAAGAGAAACAAAGTCTCAATTATCAAACTTATGTTCAGTGATTGACAAACATTCAAGGATACAAGGAAAGTTTATTGTCTCATGAATACAGTTACTGGGTGTGAAAAAAGCTGTGAAGTTGTGTCTGTTAGCCTATTTTGTGCATAAATGGGGGGGGGGGTGATGTAAAGGTGATGAATGGTGTGGAGTAAGGGCAAGAGCTATGTGGCTTGCACGCTATGGGGCAAATTACAATACACCCACACATTAACAAGAGCAAGATCCACAGGGCCAATTGCCCAACTGCCAGGGGACATGTAGGAAGAAGGAGGAGGTTTATGATGAAGGCAGGGGTGGAGTGGCAGTGTGTTGTGTGTATGTAGGGGTGGGGGTGCTTGCTGGTAATGGCAGGGGAGGTGAGGCAGTGTGCATTGAGTATGTGGGGATGGGGCTTACTGATGATGACAGTGGGGGTGGGGCAGTGTGCTATGTGTATGTTGGGGGGTGGTACTTTTGAAGGGAGGGTGGTGTGCTGTGTGTATGTGGGAGGGGACTGGTGTGTGGGAGGGGGCAGTATGCTGTATGTATGTAGGGATGAGGGATGCAGAAGGACGTAGCAAACAAGGTCTTTGTGTTGTCAGGTCTTTGGGTTAATGGGTGGTAGAGGGAATGTTATGTGTGGAGAGATGTAAGACTGGTCAATGGCATTGTGGGAGGTGTTTAAAGTGCTGCAAGTCAGGTGCATTGTGTGTGTGTGTGTGTGTGTGTGTGTGTGTGTGTGTGTGTGTGTGTGTGTGTTCAGGAATCAGTAGGCTACTGTCACTCTACTGCAGACTTTGCAAACATCACATTTCTGAAAGAAATGGTAGGTGATGTACATTTATTCTTGACTTGTTGGTTGAGAAAAGTTTGACCCGGTTTTATCATTTCCTATGTTCTGCCATTAGCTGCTAAACAATAAGCAATTCCATTATTTAAGGCCATTCCATCATTTGGAATTTATCAGAATGGAATCAGGTGGACAAATAAGGTAAAATCTTAAAAGGCATTCTCATCTCTAACAGACCCATAGCACAGACAGTGTGAGATCAGAACTCTGTGATGTGCCCTGCAACCCCCTCTTTAATGTTGGACAGTGAGTTTGTGTCATGGATCTATTTAAAGAGCTTTCAAAAGAGCTCATCAATAGCTCTGCTGACAATCATGCAGCTCTTACAACTAAGGTCAAAGTATGTTTAATGTTGAGAGAGCTATTCATGTCTGGTCCTAAGGCACATACAGAACCATGAAAACACTACCTACATCACAAAAACACCCATTACACACAGATGTCATAATACATCAATACACATGCTGCCACACAACACAAGGATGGTATCAATGACTCTAGAGAATAAATTGCTATCTTGACAAAACACCAAGTGCCCCTTTCTGTCCCCCCTTGACTCACTTTCCATTTTGAAGGGGTATTACCACTAGCCAAATTAAACAATAACACTTTACTTGACGGGTAAGTGCATAACACATCCATAAACCTTCACATGAAAGCTTCTTACTATGTTAAAGTATGGCCTACCATTCATAAACTCAGTCAAAGTCATAACTTTGGAATAATATTTTCAAAATAAAAGTCTCTGTGCACAATTGCGTTGTCTAGAAATATTGGTAGCCCACTGTACAAATTAAACAGTTGGATGCTTCCAGTGTGATGCACACACTGCTGCTGCCGTCTTCATACACTGCCTTGTCACTTGGTGAATCCCAAGGTCATAGTATCTGATAAGCATCTGATCTGTCATTTACTGACAACAAAAGACTCTAAAGACTGTTGAAAGAAAAACATTAAAAAGCCTAGCTGAAACTGGCTAAAATGAATTTTGAGAAGTTAGGATGGATGAGACAAAACTGGACCTTTTTTTGGTAAGTTAGGAGGAAACGCACCATACCTACTGTGAAACATGGCTTGCATCATACCTACTGTGAAACATGGCTTGTTTATGTTTTGGGGCAGCTTTATTGCATCTGGATGCTTTGAGCCTGTGCATGGAAAAATGAAATCTACTGTCAAATCGCTCTGTCTCAGGCGCAGGTCATGGGCCTTCCAATGGGATAAAGACAAAACACACAGCTAAAATTCCCAAAAATGGCACAGAAGAGCGCAGCGGACTATTCTACAGTGGCCCTCTATAAGACTAGATTTAAATCCATGTACACTGTAAAAAAGAAAAAGTAAAGCTTACTTGAAAAATTGGTGGAAACTCATTGCCTCGAACAACTTGAGTAAACATAACTAGTCTCTTTCAAGTTATGGTAAACATAACTTATGTTTACTTAACTCAATTAAAGCAAACAAATTAAAACAATTTTTTCAGATAAGCTGTACTCGAACAAGACTAGTTTTAGACTTTTTTGAAAAAACTAAACCAAAACGAACAACTTAAACGTAAATGTAACTAGTTTCTTTCAAGTTTTAATAAACATAACTTAAAAGAGTCTAGTTACATTTACTTAACTCATCTGAAGCAACATTTAACCCCAATTTTTCAAGTAAACTGGACTTTATTTTTTCCAGTAAAGTAAGCGTAAGTTTTTTTTACAGTGTATGATTGAGCTGAGACATGCAGTCTGTATGTCTCATTCAGAGCACCAGAATGCTTGTTAGTCATTGCCTCTGAAGGTTATGGAACACACAACTGGATGAAGGATTGTGTTTTCAACAGGTCACTGCAATGCTGTGTTCACCTGCATGTCACCAATAAAACTGAAACTGATCTTGTTGATATATCACACACAGTAACGTTTTTTTTTCAGATATTTTCATATGTTCACAAAACAAGGAAATATTACAGTACAATATCTGAAAATAATTTACCCTATTATACTTTTACCTTAGCAATTAAAACTAACCTATAACTATTACCTCTTCAGAAGATGCATAGCCAAGTCAGCTGTAGTCTTGAATTACTCTTCTGGGCAAAATGAGTGTCGCTAACTATGACTCATAACATTCATCAGTGAGTCATGAGTCATCATGGCTACGAAATGTAGAGCAGGTTCATCCTGTTGTTTGTAAGATGCACAGATCTACATTCAAAGGCTTCACAGGCTACATTTAAAGCTTATCAGAGATTTCAAGATTTTAACTGCCCAGTGGATACATCTCTACAATTCATCCTCTTCAAAGATTATTTTCGCTTGTATATTTATATATATTTTTCATATTTTGATGACTTCAATTCCTAAATGTTTGTCTGAAGACCTGAAAAAAAACACAAATATACATACACACACACACACACACACATATATATATATATATATAGAGAGAGAGAGAGAGAGAAAGAGAAAGAGAGAGAGACAGACATAGTGTGTGTGTGTGTGTGTGAGAGAGAGAGACCTTTTCTCCCAGGTGTATATCTCATCAGCACATTATTTTAAATGACAATCTTTGAACCGAGAGCTGTTTCCATAGTGATGAGCACATCCCCTGTGCAGCTGGGACTGGCAGGATACACACATCCCCCCTCCAACTACAGCCCAGAACACCTGTCGACAGGTCATGCCCAGAAATCAAAACAGTATGCTAGCAAGGGCGTAGTTTACGGTATGGACGCTTGGGACATAAAATTGTCCCCACCACTTTTTCTAATTTAAACTGCATATGCGTTTTTAATCACGCTGTGATCGCAGTGCACAAATTGGTTCTGAATTCCCATCAATTCTTCTCGATTGAATTACTTATCAAACAAATACTATCTACATATCATCTGAACCTACTCAACCAGAGCTACCCAACTAGCTTGTTGCTAGTTGCCATGACAAATGGTTAGCTCACATTATATTTACATGTATTGTGGACACAGTTCTGCTGCATGCATGCAACGATTCAGGTACAACCATCCATATCAAATAGGCTACATAAAATAGTGAAATACTTGTTCATCTGTACAGTAGGGCAAGGTAGCAATAATACAGTTTTGAAGGTTCTTGTGTACTTTCTCCCACATTAGGCAATCATTACCTCAAACAATGCAATTTCAATGACTGAAATGATGGTCAAAGAATGCCCTGTGCTAATTACTCCACTACCAACTACATATTAGCAAGCAAGCATATTTCCAATGGTTCGAGAGGTCTTCAGTGAATAATGAATGTCAGTGAATACAGTCCCACCAAGGAGGCTACTTTCACAGCATGTTATGGTAATGTGTAGCCTACACCCCCATATGGAAAAGCCCTTAAAGGGTCCAAAAGGCAGCTGTGCGCTTTACATCAGTCATCAAACTTTACATGCCACATTTTACAGAGGTGTCCAGTGAAACAATAAGTCTCAAACTTAAAATTTGACTACAGTTTCGCTTGAATTGTAGGTGGGATTGCAAAGTCGGACTGGCATATCCCTACAACGTTTCGATATAAAACCACACAGTTGTATGCTAGTCTGCCTAACATGGGCCTACATACTCATTAAAGGATATAGGATTTCTTTATTACATCTCATCATACTAGTAAATAAATAATAATAAAACTCTCAAAAATGTAAATAAAATAGTATTAATAGATATAATGTGCTAAGGGACCATAAGAAAGAATCGTTAAACTTCCACTTGGAGCTTACAGCAGTGACAGTGAATTTTAGAGAGGAGAAGAAATTGTGTTTACAACTCTTCAGAGAGGAATGTAAGTTAAATCAACTCCAACAGATAACTGAAAACATACTGTGTATACATAGACACGCAATCTCTGACTCCTCAAAGGGAAGCAACTCAGCCTGCAAGGAAAAGTCCTCAAATCCCTTGGGTTTGACAGGGATAGACACAGGTCTGTTTATTAAGCAGCAACATGCTGTTGTCCTCTCATGATGAAAGTCCTAGCCAATTCAGCTAACCTACAAAGTATGAACATTCAACGTGGCTCATCTTCATTGAGCTCAACTAAAAATGCATGAAACATTATAACTGACTAATTTCTGATTGTTTAACACCCTACAGTCATTGTAAGATCAGATCGTGTCACAATATGCAATATGCAAAACTGTAACCAACATGACTATATATACTAAACATGCTGAGACTGCTGCAGACAAAGTCAAGTGGAGAGGTAGCACTCAAACCATTAAATGTGTATAGCCTATGCACAGACATACTGTACATGTAGAGGAAAGCTCTAAACTCTTAAAACGTAAGCATAGACCACAGGTTCAAGGGAGCTACAGGGAACAGCTAGGCACCATGCCCTCTCCACAGAACTTTCGCCTGCTTCTGGCAGCTGCAACAGATCAGCTTTTCTCCATCTTTATGAGGAACTGTCCCACAGGGTCATCAGTTTCAGTAGCCAAACCTTGTGATGGTCATAAAGAACTGCAGTTTGAATTTGCATGCTGCAGCTGTGCAGAAATCCTCTGCTATTCACTGATTGCTTAGTTCACTGATGATCTTGAAAAACAATATGCATCAAACCGACACCTTAATAAAAGAATTGGAAACTGAGGTGAGGGAAGTAAGTTTGTTGGCATACTTAATGCCTATAAATCTGCATGTTTAGATCACAAAGCTGCCATTCATCATTCATTTAAAAAAAAAAAATTAATCATTTAAGGAAAATGAATGTGCAAGGTGACCCATGAAGTGGTATTTCTAATTTAGACTGCATGACTCATGGTAGCAATTCAGGACATAACAGTGCTTCATGATGCCCCTATATTCTGTGCAACATGCACTGAACCATGAACAGGTTGAATAATCAATACATTATTCCAGGGTGAGGACCAGACAGCTATGGTTTTGTTCAGTGAAATGATCACATGTGCTGTTGATGAAATCTTAGGTGACCTGTTCTGTATGATGCATCATCTTCCTTTTTCAAATGATTTCCAGCCAGTTGCAATGCAATGGATACAGGTTTGTAGCTCCAAGCTGGCTTGCTCCCTCAGAGTCATTCCCATTTTTCCCCCTACACATTGTGAGTTTGGATACAATTTGAATTCCCTAAAACCTGTAGTTTATTTTCTGCTGACTGAAACATTCAGACATCCATGACTCCTTTTGCCATCCATACTATGCCCTTTCATCATACTGGTGATCACAGGCAGTGATGCCTTTGTGCCACAACTGAGAAGTTTCAGGTGATGATACAGAGACCAGGCAGAACCATGGTGACAGACACCTGGCAACGTGGCGTTCTGCACACAGGGTGGCAACGGCTGTCCACTGAGCCTTCTGACTGCCAACTTGTAGTTAATCCAAGGCTAGAACAGGTCACCAGTGCACTCCAAAATGGCAAATCTAAACAACATCAATCCATATTTAAGAGAAACAAACGCTTCCAAGAACACATACAGCACAGATAACCCAAGCACAAAAAACTGCGACCAAAAAGATAATTTTCCATAATTTTCACTCACATGTCAATTCCGTGGAGAAGCAATGAAACCAACGAGAGCATGCCTCACCACTGAGTAGCCTAAATGACCAGCTCCACAAAGGTTACAACATGCTTCCCTTTTCTCCTCTAGTAAAACTACACTATGATTACACATTCCATTATTTTCAGTCAAAATTAAATTCTACGTAATTGTTGACATTAACTGCGCTGAAGCCTGACGCATACCTACGCACTGAATTCAGACATAATTCTGAAGTCAAATCAGTCTGCTACACCTGCTGCCCTTTTGTCAGAAATGAGGTATTCATAAATGCCTAAATCACAGACCTGCGAACATGCTATCGAAAGAAGTCTCTTAATAATATTGAATCTTTTCTCCAGTATTAATTATTATTTATTATGCGCGAACGTAGCCTAATTGTTTTTGAGTTCATTTTACAAAGAAAAAAGCACCTGCATGCAGCCGTAAACAGTTGTATTTCTTACCAAATTATGTAAATTCAAAACTGTCCTTTTCGTTTCCTGACTCTTATCCGCTACAGTCTTGAAACTGTAATACTAAACACGCTAGACACCTAGATGCGAGGTACCAATTTATCTTGTACGCCGAAAATGAATGGACCGCTTACGTCTCCCGTTTCTAACACATTTGCATGGGAACCGCCTAGTTCCTTCACGGATTGGATAATATTTAGCATTACCTCAAATCCAAAAAAGACGACGTGCATGGAATTGGACAGCAAGCTACGTCATTCAAAAACGACTGTCAGTGCTGTAAGTATCATGCCAAGAGTAATATTTATCTTTTTATTATTCAGATGATGACTTCATTTGCTGTCAGAGCAAGCAATGGACAATAAGGAAGATGGTTAATTCAATAATAGGCTACGTATGTAACTGGTTTGTATATTTTTCTAAGTGAATTACAAGCTGATGAATTGCTTTTAACAGTGATATACAACATGTAAAATAAACATCTGCCGTGAGAACAAGCTCTGAATAAAATGACATAATTCAGAGACAAAGGCTCAATAACCTGTAAAAACCTTTGCTCCCGCGCCTAACCTTAGCTCCTATTTTGATCTAGACAGGCAGACTTAACTTTAGGCAAGGATTGTCAGCTGCTTTCAGACCCCAACTACCAAGGGCCCAATGAGCTCATTCTCATGGTTAAGTTTGTTTTCTGGCTGTTCAGTAATAAATCATATAATTCTAAAAGTTAATGTATATAAGATAATATCTGAAAGCCAGAATTCCATATTGCAGTATCTTTACAAGCTGTTTACGTTCACAGTTTTTATTCTACATTATCACATGCACACCCAAACCAAAAATGACAGCCAAAATATAGCCTACTTGACTACAACATACTTGAGATGCTGCATTCTCTCTGGTCTCTGGTTAAAATTTCAGCAGCAAGTTACAGGCACAAAAGAGCTCAATTACAAAAGACTGAAAACTGATTGAAAAATAGACATGAGGGTGTGTAAATCACTGTCAAGACATGGCAAGTAATGATCCAGGTTAAAGCGATAGTCCAGAGTACTTCCAACCATAGCCTTGTTGTTTGAGCTCATCTAGTGCTGTTAGTAGGAAGAATGAAGAGAGAATTTCGTACATAGACCAAATAGCGAACAGTTTGCACTAACTGTATAGGGTGAAATGAAACTCAAAGTGAGTTTATGGCCCCATTCAGTTTGCGTTAGCTGCCAGGCTGGAAGTACTCTGGACTGTCAGTTTAACCAGCTGTAATGCAAGAAAGGTAATGATTTTATGGGTAAGATTTTTTTGCAAGCCCAGTGAGTAGGGCATTGTAACATTAGACAGTATTTAAGTATTTGTACCGTCTGTGGCAATCTAGTCTGCATCAGTCTCTTTGGTAACCCTTTAATTGATCGTTGAATGCAACCAGACAAAAACGATTGGTGGTCTGTCCCTGGTAAAATAGAATAAAATCAAATCCACTTTGTCACTACCGATTTTTGAAGCTAAAACATTACTTGCCTTAACTTGCCTTGCCTGTAGAAATAGGAATGCTCCTGGTTCCCAAGAAAAATTCAGGGAAATGTTCCCGGTTTTCATTTCTGGTCACCTTATATAAACCCTCACTTAAAGGGTTTGTATCAATAGCCACCTTCACACTGTCGGGCCAGGCCGGGCTAGGCTAATATCCAATGCTACCAGCCCCACTAAGCCCAAACCTATTTTCTTTTAGCCCTTCTGTCCTGTCCTCATCCCTGTCCACAAAGCTGCCTGAAGTGCACTTACCAGAGCCATCTTTTTTAATTAAAATTACTTAGGAGTGATGAATCATCATTCTGGACACACTTTTCTTCATGTTTTATGTTTTTATCTAGGTCAATGACTTTATTTATCTCGCAATAAAAAGCATGCCAGATATTAAAATAATCATGACCATTGGGTAGGCTATTGCTATTATATGACTCTGCAATTTTTCTTAATTATATCCTCATTTGATAGGAGCATTATTTTGGGGTCTAATATCAGCCCAAATGCAGTCATTTGCTGTGACTTAAGAACGGGTTTATTCAAGAGTAGTTTATTGTATAAACACATTTAATTCTGAAAGTTCTATTATGTATTCGAGTGCATACATAGCGATGCATTATATTGTTATCTGGTGGCTTTGTATTATTATGTTTATTCTTCCAGGTTTTTTGTACATGTTATATTGGACTCCATTATCATCAATGGTTTTACAGTGGATACGGTGAACAACTTCCTAGGTACAAGTTCCTAGGTGTTAACATCACAGAAGACCTTATCTGGGACAGCTACACTGACCAGATTGTTAAAAAAGCTCAGCAACGTCTCTTCCACCTCAGACGACTAAGGGAGTTTGGTATGCGAACAGAGATCCTGAAGGCGTTTTATAGAAGCACCACAGAGAGCATCCTGACCAGAAGCATCACTGCATGGAAATTGCTCTGCTACCAAACGAAAGATACTGCAAAGAGCACACAGCACAAAGCATCTCTGGATGTGATCTGCCCTCCATCTAGGACTTGTATAAGAGACGATGCATCAGGAAGGCCAAAAGAATCAGTAAGGACCCCAGCCATCCTTGTCATGGACTGTTTCAGCTGCTACTATCTGACAAGCGATGTTGTAGTCTAAAGGCTCAGACCACCAGACTCCAGAACAGTTTTTTTCCACCAAGCGACAGGGCTTATGGACACTGAAACAATGACAGCCTAAGCCTATGCTATGTCTATGTCTTTTCACTTTCCATTTTTCCCTCACACACACAGACACACACATACACACACTCTCTCTATCTCTATCAATACATAGCATACTATTTATTTATTATTTATTTTTGAGGTGCATAAATACAAGCATTTTATTCTCTTATACTAGTATAATGAGATGTAATAAAGACTATCTTGAATCTTTAATCTTGAATCTTGAAACAAGAACAAATCTCCCATTGAAAGTGAATGGCAGAACTTTGGAATTTCACATGAATTCTGTTTCCTATAGGGCTCTTTCACAGTTCTAAAAAGATCTGATGTAGATGTTCAAGTGGCCATATTGTTGACATACCGTTGCTGCTGAAGCTATTCTTGTGGGATAATTTCATGTTAGCTTTCAGTCTTCCCTCCTTGTAAACTACTTTTAGTATAATTAAAGTGTTTTAATCAGCTCTATAAGGCAGGCACACTTCACTGTCGTTCATAGGCTACATAACTTATTGATCAGTGACCATAACAAAATAATCACCGTTCAAACATCACCTTCCCTAAAACTGTGGTTAAATGACTAGCGGCTTCGCTGTGAGGTTGATGATGATGATGGTGGTGTGGCTGGGAGATTTGCCTGATCCTAACGAGCTATTCTCTCCTGTGCGATCAGTCATGTTTCTCTTCATGTTTTTAGGACAGTGAATATCAAAAGGCTATCGTAGCTCTGATAGACAGCTGCATTAACTGACAGGTTCTATGTCAACAAAAAGGCCGCAGAGAAATGTATTATCTATTTTCATATCTATTAATTTTATTTAATGTTAAAGTCTTACCAAAACTTACCAAGATTTTTTATTTCCTATTGCTATCTAGCTCTCAAGTTATCTTTATTTATTAACTTACACATAAATTCAAAGAAATGTTCTACGAGATCTAGTGCTGCCTGCCTAAGCAAGACCCAGACTCTCCACACAGGGCCTAGAGCTATCTGCCACCGTACACCTGATTTTTAAAAATAAGGTGCCATTATTGCAGATTTTTCCCAATGTCCTTTGACCTCATCTGGCGCTATAATTCCTGAAAATGGCTAATAGCTCAGCAATGCTTTCACGTATTGAAACCAAATTTGTTACATGAACACATAATCCATTTGATCCAACAATAATTTCTGTCAAATTGGATTTGATGGGAAATAAGCTAATTTTGTCCAGTCCTCACAAAAATTGTGATATAGGATCTTCAGACCATTCCTCACAAGCTAAATTATCTGCCAGTGCAGCAAGAAAATTGCACTTATTAAGATTTCTTGAAACAAGAGACAGGAAAGTCTTGATTACTTACGTTAGCACACCACTGTCACTACAGCTGATGATAAAACACTATATGTCTGTGATCTGTGTTGAAGTAATTGTAGTACAATTTGTTTTCAGAGTATCAGAGTTTCACAAACTAAGTTTGGTAACACTTTACTTGAAGTTGATCCATGTCATGTCATGTTTATGACAGGTTCATGTCACTCTTATGGAGACACCTTCAATTGAAGTGTCACCCTAAGTTTTAGTATCAAGTTTCAGGTCTACAATACTTGGCAGCCACCAATGGGTCAAAGCTGGAGTTGCATCCATGAATGTAACTTTTGAACTTTTGAACATATGCCCAATTTTCAAAAATTATTTTTCACAGGTCACAAATTTAGTCTGTTCTTCATAAAATTTGGTGGAAATTTCCGACCAAATGACATAAAGATTACCTATTGCCTTTTCAATTTTCCAGTGTCCAACCAAGGCAGCAAATCAAAATTGTCAGCAAGGCCAACAATACATGAGCTCATATCTTGAGCTCATAGCAACAAATTAATGATCAGATCCAAACCAAATGTCGTACATTGGCTCCAGACTTCTTTGTGAGGAACTAGAACATTTTTGCATCATCTTGCATTTTGCAAATAACGATGCAAATGCACCTCCTAGTCATAGGATACTGTGGAGAAACCCAAGGACGATCCATGGAAATTTGTGATGTCATTGTCTTTGCAAAAATGGTAAAATCAAAAACACTGCTTAGGTTGTAACAGACCACAAATTTTATCCATTCTTCATGAAGGTTGGCACATGTAATGTTCAGACCATGCCTCATATTGTCATTTTGATGCATGGAACCTTTAACGCAATAGAGCAACTAAATTTTTGTCACAAAACATCATGTGAGGTCATCATGTGATCAGAATGCGTTTCTCTCATTAAAAAGAGTAAAATTACCAGTTGTATAATCTAAGTAAGACAATTCAAGACAAAATATACTGAAACAAGCCAAATAATGCTGCCTCAATAAGTGAATGAATCTTAAAATTGGTATAACGAGATAAATATTCTTTTCATTTTTTGCAGTGCAGCAAGTGAGGTCATATCTCAGGAACCCATCAACATCAAACATGGTACATAGACTTGTGACCCCATGCTGACAGAGTACAAGAACTTTGGTGACTTTTGGTGGGGGGTACAGTTTGCTAAATACTTATAACTTAAAACTTATATTTCAGTCATGTTTTATCACATCAACTCCAAAATTGGTAGATGAGGTAACCCATTCTGAGGACATTGCTTTTTGCAGCTATATTTTTATTATGCATTACTGTATATGTGTTGGTACTATAGTTTTCCAAAACTGTATATCTGAGTGGTGGTGTATTTTACTGTTAAAATATATGCTTAATATATTAAAATATGTTTGAATTTACTTAATATATTGTAATTTAATTATGACTCATTAATTAAAATAGTGCATTTGCAACATACTGCATTAGTATTGTATTACTGCCAAATTAGCACTTTTTAAACAGCAAGTACCTGTACTTCAGTACACTTTTTTCCATCTCAGTATACAAGCTGGACTGTTCTCTGTCACTCCTTTCACCTTTGAAAATACACTTTCTCTTCTTATGTATCTCAGTTTCCACACCTCCTTTTCAAGCACCTGTCACATATTCCCCCTCTTTACTGTGTGGACTGCTGCAGCCCTGACCCAGTTTCCATGGAAACAATGTGGGCTCACCAGGGCTGAGGATGGTTCTGTGATGGCCACTCCACAGGCCCACCTCACTGCAAGTACACATATACACATACATAGAAAGGTCTAACTATCATTCCCATTCACCTCATTCACCTCTTCCCCCAGTTAGGTTTTACTTATTGGTCTAAAACTATTCTCTTTACTACGCCAACATGATGTCATTCTCCTCTTCAGGTTTATGTTTATATACATCAGTTGTACAGAAAGCAAACTTGCTAAGCTCTGAAATTTCAGAAATGTTAATGCTACTACAATAAGTGTACTCTGAAGAGACCACCAAACCCATCCTAACCATAGTCTGATTCAGTTGCCACCTTCTGCTAAGTGTCATCACATCCGCAAGGCTCAAATGTACAGATTCGTGACCATATTATTTTGTGATACACGGTCGTTCATTATATTTCTGCCAATTGTTGTGTCCAAACAGAATCGGCATTTCAATGTTTCTGGCTGGGGGTTCCACGCTAAACTTTAGAAATTTGAATAAATATGAACCATCAAATTGAAAATGATTTCATTTGAAATCTTCTGTCATGTTGGTGGCATACACCATCTACAATCTGCCCTGTTCACTTTTATTTTCATTCAATTTATTCATCTGGCAATGACAGGTGGTGTTCTTTCCCATTTCCCTCTGTTGTGTGTGTGTGTGTGTGTGTGTGTGTGTGTGTGTGTGTACGTGCGTGTGTGTGTGCGCGTGTGTGTATGTGTGGTCTCATGGCCACTGCAGCTAGCTGAGAAACGATATTATAGACATGAGCAATGCGTGTGTATAAAGAGAAAAGGGCATCCATCAGATTTCCATTTCAAAGGCTGGTCCAGTGCATAGATTAAAGCACAGCTTGTTTCAAGGACACTCAGGTGTCCAGCAACAGCCTGAGGCTTAACAACACCAAATGTATGTGTGTGGTGTGAGCTATATGTTAAACAACATGTATCCTATTAATGAATGCTCTGGACATGACAGATTGATATATTTAGTAGTTGGTCATCACTTTTAAGTTCTTTGTGATTAAATTTGTTTTTCACACAACCCCCTCCCCTGCAAAGCACCTCTCCCTGAAGCAAAGAGGCACAAAGCATTGTGATGTTGGTTGCTGGGGTGATGCTAGGTTACATGGCCACTTCACAGAGTGGACAGGCAGCAGGAACCATTCACATGAGAGGAGCTCACCCACAGCCTCAGCCTCCAAGAGCTCGATAATCCCAAACATTGATTTGCTCACCACAGGATAGAGAGGAGGGCATTTGAAAAAAAAAAGGATAAAAAAGAAATAGAGCGAAATGAACCTTTTTTCCAGTATTATACCCCTTTCAAAGCATTACCTCCTATCATTAGATATTACCATCTATGATATCTATAAATGCAAGGAACATCTGTCTCATTTGTGTGCGTATGTCTGTCTGACTGTTACACACAACTCTCGAACACTCATTTGACTGACCTCAAATTTGGTAAGTGTCTTGCAAAGGGCATGAAAAAAAATTCATGAAAAATACAATTTTGATACTGCATTTTAACATGTTTTAGGAAAATATTGGCACACCCTGAATAAAGTTTGCAAAACTAAAATTGCTGCCAGGTACAAACAACTGCTAGGAGTAATATTTTTTAAATATAGGCTATTATTGTCCAAACAGTTCCTCTATAGGCCAACACCTCTATATTCTTGTGTTTATAAGATTAATTCAGGTTAGGTGTATTTCCTGACTTCACACATTCTCACACACACACTCACACTCACTCATATACATACACACACACATAAACACTCCAATCCTTAGCATAGTCTAAACTTGAATTCCTCAGATGAAGGTGGTGATGAAGTCTTGTTTCATCATGAGGACACAAGAAATTAGTGCTTCAGATAACCAAGATGACAGAGTGAGAGATAGACAAAAAGAGGCCCTGTGGCACTGCCCTTCTAGCCCAGTGCAGTATAAACCCTTAACTGGGCCAGGCCTGTTAAAGAACTAGGTTTGGCCCACAGTATAAACAGGTCTAATACTGACCTTCTTCTGAATATGCGATGCATGTAAATGTCACATAGGTAAAAAGTGCTTATTACATTTAACCCCACATGACTTGTGCCCTGCGCTCTTAGCATTAGCCTGCTTACTACCTATGACCGACAGGCCCAAGTGCCAAGTTTATCAAAATCAGTCCTGGTAAAATACACCATACTGTGAGAAACCTAACTCCCAATTGATAGATTGATTCACACACTAGATTTATGGGAGTTTTTGGAATGCATTTATGGGATGCAAAGGGTAGTCTAACCACTGTAACATCCAAAAAGTATGAGGGCTATGCTCAACGTTGAGCCTTACCCCACATTTAGTCTTCAAGTCTGCAGGCGGGGCTACTTGCATTTTTTAGAGGCTATTTTTTGTATTAGTTTTAAGTTTAACATTTACGTATGAAGGAGGGCACAACTGTGTTTCATGTTAATGACAGCTCTGTAGTCTTGCATAACCTCTCCCAATTCAAGAATGCCATAGTAAGTGAAAAAAAAAATTAACTGAAGTCTACAGACTCTGGAGGAGTCACACGGGTTTAGTGGAAGCACTGAAAAGTCAGACTGGAGCCATGGAACAAGGCTATAAGTTATGTTGAGGGAACCAGGGCTGAAGGATACCGAATACCGAGTTTTTCAACCCATAGGTCTGTTCATGGTCACCAATATATGACAAAACAGCTTGTTAGCACAAATAGCTGGACAATTAAATTACCATATTTTGTCAATGTTGTTATGTTAATGCAAGGTAAGTTTTAGTAGTAAGTTTTTAGTTTTTTTCAAAAAAACTAATTTGTAGAGAAACAATTATACAACTACAGAATCTACTTTCATAACTGCCTCCAATGTGTTCATGGCAGTCAAAAACAATAAACAGTTTTAAATAGTTTTTGAAGATGCTGTTTTTAAAACCTTCTGTCTTAATACATCTCTAATTCTCTCTGGCCAATCTATTCACAATAGTCCTAGTCATAATCAGTTTATTTATATAACACAATAATTAAAAGAAACAATAATACTAAAATAATAAACCAATAAAATGTAAACAATTAACAGAAATCAGTGAACCTGTTATGGGCCTAATCATTTATATGGGCAAAATCATTTATATAAACTAATTACATTTGCCACTTTCAGTGCTGTTGTCAGTGCAAAGGGTAGAAATTAATGTCCTATCTGAAATATAATGATAGCATACACTAGGGGGAGACAATTCAACACCTCGTCCTCAATGACTCACTGTGAGACAGGAAGTGCAAGAGTAATACTGGTCCTAAGGATGATCTGAAAGGAAGTGCTGAAAGTGTGTCATGTCACAAGCATGTATCAAGGCTTGTGTTGAGTAAATGTGGTATTTACATGTGTGTGTTCTTCTGATATTCTTTGTGTATCAATGATGATTTATCTCAAGAATATGTGCATACATTTCAAACCACTGCGCTTTGTCATGCAAGTAAAACATGGACATCCCCTAACTGAGGACAGCATACTGCTGTCAGGTCACCATGAAAACATTTATGGACGGTTGCACCATTTGAGCGTAAGTTCCATCTTAGCTTAGGTCCATTGTAAATTGGCCTTATGTTGCAGTTTAGGATACTAAATTTTAACGGGTTGCACCATGTATGAGTTGTATGAGTGTAAGTTATGTCTTAAAATTTACACCACCACAGCAGTAGGTGTAAGGCCCATCGTAAGTCATTTATTAACATGTTTATCTATCTTTGACACTGTATATGCAACCAATACACATTTAAATAATTTTAATGATTTTTGAATCCTGTTTGTAGTCACTGGAAACTGTATGGGTCTAACAGCAGGCTACAAATACTAAACATCTACCAACCATTAGCCCGCAGATGCCACAGATTTTAATGTTGATAAAGTTACCCATATCAAATAAAGAGAATTGCTTGTGTTAACATGACTTTTACCTCAAAGATAGCAGTTTAACCATATTGGTAAGCCTAGAAATGTGGCCAAAATATTGTCAAAACACTAATTCATCAAAATCTGTATTTTAAAATTAAGTGTAATTTTATTCTATACAACAAAGAAACAACTGCGAAGGAGGTTACATTTCAGCATACACCAAGAACATACACGCAGAATTCTATGACTTGCTTGCGATATCATCAAATGGTGATATTGATTGGTTGTCAATAGTGACAATGCTATTATGTGTGCCAATAATATGATTTAGTAGTTACTAACTACAGGCGCAACTAGAATATAATGCAGCTCTAGTTTTATACTGGTTAGTTTCATTGTAAGGTTTAAGATGTGATTTACTCCAACCTTACAATCAAACACACTCAACTAGTGCAACTGGCTGCTGAAAATAGTCTCTCCATGTCTCCAAGTCAAGTAGTGCAAGCCACTGATCTCAGGTTGCAAAACTCCTTGATTATAACACCAGAATGAGAGTATAGTTCCATGTCATATCAGCCTAGACAATTGCCGCTTTTTCATTGTTCTTAGTACACTTTGAAACTACAGAAGAATCGAGTTTTAAATTGGAAGAATATCAGAATTCTTAGTCACTTTTGAGCTAGATGCTAACAGACGAGATGCTAATCGCCTAATCTGATTTAATGATCAGCTGGAGCTAAAAGTGCTACCGAGAACTGCTGGATGAACTGGAGAAGGGTAAAACTGAATTGTTTAACATTCATGATACAACACATTTAAAAACCCCACTAAGAGTGCAACTTGCTAACAGGAAATTGAAAGCGCAGAGGTGCGATAAAAGTGCAGTAGAGAGAGTTGTATTGCATTCCAGGTAGTTAGAAGTATTAAACCAAGAGATAATCTCAGAAGAGCTGGGTCCTCAAGAATTTCTTGAAGGTGGAGAGGGTATCTGTTGCTTTGGTAGCACTTTGAAGGTCATTCCATCAGCATTGAACAACAGATGAGAATACTCTAGATTGGCCTGTTGGTGGAGTTGGTGGTGCTAGATGACATTTCTTGGAAGAGTAGAGCGGCCGGGGGGTAACATATGCATTTAGCAGATGCTTTCATCCAAAGTGGGGTGTAACATAGGGCTTTAAAAGGGTGGTAAGTTAGATCAGAGTACATCAATCACCCTGTAGGCCAACATTAGTGCTTTGAATTTGATGCGAGCAGCCAAGGGTAGCCAGTGGAGATCAGTAAACAGAGGTGTGTCGTGCTCTGTTTGGGTGGTTGAAAACCAGACATGCAGCTGCATTCTGGATCATCTGTAATGGTCTGACAGCACAGGCTGGAAGACCTGTTAGGAGGGCATAACAATAGTCAAGGCAAGAGATAACCAATGTCTGTACCAGGAGCTGAGTTACATGTTGGCTTAGGTATGGCCTGATCTTCCTTATGTTGCAGCTCAAACAAGCTACAGGGTCAACATGATCAGCAAAAGTCAGCTGGTTATCAACCATGACATCCAGCTTTCTTGCAACCTTGGTGGGAGATAGGGTGTCTATCCTGCTGCTGATGTTGTGGTGTTTAGATTGCTAGGCTGGAAGGCCCAGCAGTTCAGTTTTGGAGAAGTTTAACTGGAGGTGATGCTCTTTCATCCATGTAGATACTGTATGTCAGAAAATTATCAAAACAGTCATAGATTTGTGTTGACACCATGGAGTCACCAGGAGGAAAGGACAAATAGAGCTGGGAATCATCTGCATAGCAGTGATAGGAGAAGCCATGCGAGTGGATGACTGGACCGGTGAGGTGGTATACATGGCAAAGAGAAGGGGCCCCAGCACTAAGCCTTGGGGCACCCCTGTGGTGAGGTGGTGTAGTGCAGATGTTTGCCGTAGCCGTGATACATTGAATGATCGCCCAGTGAGATAGTCCATGGCCTATGTTTGTCAGTTTGTTCAGTAGAATATGGTGGTAAACCATATCAAATGCTGCTAATAGGTAAAGCAGGATGAGTACTGAGGATTGAGTTGTCACACCCAGAAGCGCCGTTTCCGTGGTGTGGCCACTTGAGTGGGAGCAAGGGAAGGTTTTTTGAGCAGTGGTGTTACCTGGGATTGTTTGAAGGCTGTAGGAAATGTACCCATAGTTAGTAAAGCATTGACCACATATGTGCGGTTGCCATCACAATGGTAGGAGCTATGGCCTGTAGAAGGGTGGTTGGAATAGGGTCCAGTGGACAAGAAGTAGGACGGCTGCTTAGACACCTCATCCTCTGAGAGAGAAGTGAATGAATAAATAGAAGCAGTAGGTTCAGAGGAGGAACCTGTCTAGAGGGGTGATTCTGGGTCTGTGTAGTTGGATCAGAGAACCAGCTACTAATTGCTGCAACTTTGTCAGTAAAGAATGCAGCAAAGGTGTTGGCAGTGAGATTTGTTACAGGAGGTGGAGGTGGTGGGTATAGTAGAGATTTGAAAGTGGAAAGTTTGAGTGTCAGTAGCATTTTGAATCTTGTCATAGTAAAAAGCCTTTTTTGCAGAAGTGACACTAGATGAGAAGGATAATAGCAATTCCTGGAATTGTATTGTACCTATCCAAAGGCTTAGGTTTCCTCCTGCTCTATGGACTCTATGGACCAATCAGTGAATAGAGAGAGGGCTACGTCCTCAGTGGGAGGGCTGAAAGCAATGTCATAATCAAATGGTTGTGAATGGTTTAAGGCATGCCCAATAGTTTTAAGGCTTCCTGCCAGTAATGTATGCCTATTGAGGGTTTCCAGACTATTTGCACAAAGTGAAACAATGTGAAATTGTCTGGCTTTCAAGACTAGTGGACACAAGCCCTAGATCAGCAAATGGGTAACACTTTATATAAGCACACACAAATTCACCATTAACTAGTTGCTTATTAACATGCAAATTGGTAACATGCATCGGTAACAACATACCATTTGCTAGATATTACAAATCACTTGATACCATATTCTGAATGATCTTATTCTACCCATAATAGATCCTTAATCAATTTCTGCATTGTAAGTTCATAACATAAAATTACTGTTTATTTGAAATAAGTGATAAGTTGTTGTATATGAATTGTGATCTCAATATGGTTTGATCAGTATAAGGCTTCCAAGGTGGTAGTACAATAGGAGCATTCCCATTATTGAAAATACAACAATACTTAGAAAAGCATAATGCAGAGCAAAGCATCTTGGTGCCATAATTCATATAGAAGAACTAACATACTTACTATGAATAAGTAGTAATGCTTACTTAATGGTCTTTTTTCTGTTACTGACTTATATTACTTTACTGTTTATAATGTGGTGGGTTTTTTTTTTGGTACATCACTTTGGAAAAAGAAGTGTCTGTTAAAGGGGACATAATGGATGAATAGTTAGTAGTAGTATTGTATTGTAGAGTATTGTAAGTAGTTTTCTGCTGAATATAATAGAATATATTCAACTCTTAATTTATCAGAAATAGCTCAAGTACAATTTTATGGCCCATTGTGGCTAAATGGCACCCTCTTTGGCAACCACAATTAAACTACTATTGATTTGTTACAAGTGACATCACATGTAGGCTTTGTTCTAATATCCCATTTGTAGCAGCTCTTTATTACATCTCATTATACTAGTATATAAGAGAGTAGAATTATTGTTTTTTTATGTTCCTCAATAAATAAATAAATAGTGTATTTAGTGTTAATAGAATGTATGTGTGTTTATGTGTCTGTGCATGTGAGGGAAAAATAGTGGAAAAACTGACAGGCAAGCTGTTATTGCCTGTTATTGGCTGTTATTGTTGCTTCTTTGTTTATAAGTTTGATGGAAAAAAGTTGTTCTGGAGTCTGGTGGTTCTAGCCTTAAGATTGCAATATCGCTTGCCAGATGGTAGCAGCTGAAACAGTCCATGACTAGGATGGCTGGGATCTTTAGTGATTCTTTTGGCCTTCCTGATGCATCACCCATTATACATTATATAAGTTCTGGATGGAGGGAAATTTGCTGCCACAGATGCCTTGTGCTGTGCACACAACTCTATGCAGTGCTTTTCGTTTGGTGGCAGAGCAGCTTCCATACCATGCATTTATGTCTCCCGTCAGGAGACTCTCTATGGTTCCTATGTAAAAGGCTTTCAGGATCTTTGATCTCATTCCAAACTTTTTTAGTCGTCTGAGGTGGAAGAGACATTGTTGGGCTTTAACAATGTGGTCAGTGTGTCCATCCCAGGTGTTGCCGGGCTAGCCTTGCGGCCTTAAAGAGCAGAGCAGCGAGTCGATGTAGATGGTAAAAAGGCGTTTTATTTTCCACAGCAGCAAGGAAAATATATGCCAGGAGAAAAAAAAAGGAAAAGGAAAAAAAACTCCAAACCAAATTATCAATCAAAATACTAAACTTCTAAAATATAACAAAACAAAGTCAATAATGAAATCAATAGCAAAATACTTCTTCTGCAATTCACTTTTCTTTTAGGTCTCACAATAGCTCACCTCAACCCAACTGACCTGCTTCCAAGTTTGCCCTGGGTTTAATATGCTATGATCCTACTAATCCACACATTGTAAATCACTCATTTCTAAAAGCTTTCAAACATATACATCAATATATACATAAATACTTTGCATATTTTATAATAAACAATACGGTTACAAAACAAAATTACAACATTCCTAACACCAAAAATAACCACAAATCTTTAAAACAGACAAACACCCCTCTTCTCCCACAAACTTAAAACAGGCACGACTCAGGCCGACTCATGTTTGTAGTTACAATAAAAGACTGTGTTTGCTAAATGTGGGTATCCGTGGTGTTTGTTAGCCAAGAATGTGTGGTGCAAAATGGTAACGGGCAACAGTACCGTTACACCAGATAAGGTTTTCTGTGATGTTAACACCAAGAAACCTGAAGTTATCCATTTTATCCCTATCCATTTTAGAACCTTTAATGACAACGGGCTCCAACTGATCTCCAGAATCAGCTCTTTGGTCTTTGCAACATTGAGAGAAAGATTATTATCACCGCATTAAGTTGTAAATTTCACTCCTGTAGGCTGTCTCATCGTTGTTGGAAATCAGCCCAATTACTGTGATGTTATCAGCAAACCTAAAGACCATATTAGAGTTATACATATCACACAGTCATAAGTATACAGAGAGTACAGAAGAGGGCTCAGGATATTCTTGATGATGGTCAACAAGGTGGAAATGATGGAACTCATTCTCACCACCTGGCGCAGCCCTGACAGGAAGTCTATCCAGCTGCATAGACCAGTGTAAACCAAGACTCCTGAGCTTGCTGTCAAGTCTTCTCCCGAGAATGGTGCTAAATGCAATGCTATCTAGTCTTTTTGTGTTGTGGAGTTACAGTTACACTGTTTAACTCTCTTTTCCCTGTTCTGGTCTTGTGACATGAAATGCACAGCAGAAAAAACTGCTATCCAGGTCATCATAGAAACCTTTTAACCGGCATGCATTGATTGATCCTTATTAAACAACTCACTCACTTTAGCATCAAAATATTAATATTTTGGTATCGATCTGCCCATCCCTACAAAGCCTAACCCTACAGTCACACTAGCTGCAAAAGCAATCACTTGTCGCTGAGGAGGCGTTGCTAGCTCATGAAGAAGGCCGTGATTTGTCAGTAGTTGGTTGCTAATTTGCTAAAGCAAGTAGGTGGCTGATAGATACATCTTCCACCATAGACCATAGATGTATTTTCTGGTTACAAACCAATGTTTTCAGATTTAACAGTCATAATGTTTTGACTCGTTTTACTAAATATCAAGTCAGAAATCCATAACTTTTTAGTTTAACACAGAAATAGTGATCGTTGTGTTAGCTCCGCGATTTTGAATATTTTTTTTATCAAATTCAGTTTCAAAGTACCTGTTATGCATGTCTTCACTAGCATTTGCTGTTGCCAAGTCACATCACTCAACGTTTGCACAGAATAGAACCCTTTTAAAGCAACAGCATACTGGAGGCAGACAGTCATTCTAGGCTTAATAAATAACAATACTTACCTACCACTTAATTTCAATGACTGACTTGGTTCTTGATGAGGCAAACAAACATACTGGCTACAGATCTACCTTAACATAGAGGTTGCATTTTTTATTAAAACTCTGCCTAAAAGACCAGCTCATCACCAGATAACCTTCTAGCTTGTTAGCTGACAATAAAAGTTATGTTACTAGCCTGTTTACTGTAGAATAAAGCATTTGTCTGTAAAAATGCTTGTTACTGCTACAAAATTTTTGAACGTTAAGAGACACGGGATCGCTACTGTAGTTATATAAAATTTAACATACATCTGATAGATTATGTCAAAATTATAAACTGTAGAATTTTCTGTTGATCATTAGCATTGAGCATTAAAAGACACTGCTGAAATCAGTCAGTTTTGTATTTTTTCCATTTGTCTGGAGGGTTTCTGCCTCCAGGATTCCCTAAAAACACGTAACGCATGCTTTCATAGGCTTGCCACTGTCTGACAAACTTGCATCAGAGACACTTACCCGACAGGTGGTCTAAATGTCCGCAGTGACAAATTAGTGAAATATATGGAATACTCGTATTATTTACAAGGCTGACTCAATGTGAGATGTACTACTTTTTAGTGTTTTTACTCGATTTTAGAGTAGAGTAGAGTAGTAGAGTTACTGTGGGAATTCTGTAAGAACAAGTAATATGTGTGTGTTGAGTGCATACAAGAATAGAATAGTGCATGCAGTAGAGTGTGTGCTATAAAAAGAATGTACAAGAGATTTATGTGCATGACAGTAGACTTCTTTTGAAAACCATGTTGAAACTATGTTTGGAGCATCATCGTAAAAGGACAGAGACTGAGATCTCGTGTAGGATTGGCTCTGTTCCAGCTGCATCGTCTACTGTTAGGAGTATTTAAGGTAGACAGATAAGGTAAAAGGTTAGAATGGTTGAGGATCATCGATGTATAGCCATTGTCTCGGTGAACGCAATAAAGACTTGGTTGAACAAGACAAACTTCTCTGCTACTTTGGGTTTTTCTAAGAAACTTCTCCACATAATTTGGCGTCACGAACAATCAGTGTTTTAATTGGTCCCTTCTCCCCTTGGGAACGGAATATTTTTGCTTCCATTTAGATTGGTCTGGGTAAGTTTAATTATGGCATTATTTTTGGGTTTATAAATTTAGCTGTATATGGGGGCCACCACTGCAAAGAACATGTGTGGTAAGATATGTGGAGACTTTTTTGGCTTGTTCAATTGCCTTCACCGATTTTTCAGGTCTGTATATAGGTAACATTTTGTTCCATTCCTAACGCATATTGTGTTTGATATTTCTAACTCACATTGTGTTTAATATAATTGTTAAACAGGATGGTTTTTTCATCTTGGGCATGTTGTCTGTCTTGCGTCATTGTACCCTTGCCTCTAAGTCTCGTTTGTGTTCACTTCATAGCATGTGGAAGTGTTCACCTTTTGTCAGACGTAACGACCTCATAGCTTAGTTTAAATATAGGACAATAACGGAAGGAGGCGTTATGAGAAGTGTAAAGGAATAAGAAATAAAGGAATAATGGAAATAAAGGAATTGCGACATAGGGCGCAAACATGTGGGCTCTAAATTAATTCCGTTTTTTGGTATATGGTGTGGACTGTTATTAGTTGGCCACGAAATAATATTTCAGTCGCTGGTATTTTTTGTGAGTTTTCATTGATCGCGCCTGATGGCTCGCTGATTATGAGAGCGTGCTGCTATTAACAGTACCCCGGTCTGGCCTATGAATAAAGGAAGGAAAAGCCCTTGATCCGTGTCTTTATGTGTTAGAGTGACGGGATGTCTTCCCGTGATGCGAGTGTGGCTTATGCGCTTGAAAGTGTGTACTTGGCATGAGCAATAATCTTTGACATGGTGTGTCTTCTGTTCAAAGTTTTAAATAACACTTGGCCTGTTCACTTGGAGTGCAAGTTTCCAACTGTTGCATGTGGAGGTCAAGAGGTCACCTAGCCCCTCTTCTCTTTCCTATGTGATATGTATGTGGGTTGTAGCTGTCTCCGTGTGCATGGGAGTTTGTAAGGAGTGCCTTAGGTATGTGAAGTTAGGGTCAAGGGAATGTGCAACGTGAGGATATTTTTGCCTGCTGCCCTTTTCGTTTGTCTCTGACATGTGTCTTGTCCGTATTTTTTCTGTGGTATTGATTACTTATATACGGGACAGGTGTTCAGTTGGTCCAGCTATTTAGGCACAGCTGGAAAAGGGAGGATGAATGGAAGTTGGATATTATATATTACGAAAATAAGAATAGTAAGTTGGTATAAGAATAAGTAAATAAAATAAAGTAATAGATTTTAATATCTTAATTATTTATTCCAGATTTAAGTAATGGATCGATTTCAACAGCCTGAGCTGTTTACTTGCCATCATCGGTAGAACGAGTGGTAATTATTGGAATTCCCCTTGTGTGCTTGGTATAGATCAGGTAGACAACTTGGTGACATCTATAGCTTGTGTTGGTGATATTTTTAAATATAATAATACATAGTATACTGTTTCATAAGGGTGAAATGGAAAGTCAGATTGAGCAGGATTTTGCGCCGCTTGAGCAGGTGGTGCAGAATAATAAATTAGCGGAAGATCAGATATGGAAAGTTAGTGCTAAATGGGAAAAGCGCACAAAAAAAGATCAAGATCCATGGCCTCTACAGGGACCATTGGATTTACGAATCCTATTACAACTTGAAGGTAAAATAAGGGATTATAAATGTACTGAAGTCAGAGAAAAGAAAGATAAAAAGACAAAATGAATTGGAAATATTAAAGTTATTTGTTGACTTGAGTTGACCATGGGTACACAACCTAATATGTCAGATCAGGATGTGTTTAGTTATAATGTTAAACAATCAAAGGATAGTTCTGTCCAGCAAGGTTATCTGGAGGGACAAACTTCTAGTGGGACTCCATTGACAGTTATTTTGCAGGATCAGAATCAGGTTAATGTCGATAAATTGCATTCTTACGTCACTGCCCATACAGATGATGAGGAGGATGAGGAAGAGAATACTTTAGCATTTATGGCTCCACTGGTGGATAATAACATAAAGGACATGCATACACATAAGTCAGGAGTAGCTTCATCAAGGTTAGACACTAGTAAGAATATTTCTTCATCGGGCTCTCTGATGATGCCTATGATAGTGAAAGGAGGCTGTACATTTTATGACCCTTGGGGATTTGCGGACGTGCATGGTTTGATTTCGCATCTACCCTCGCTTCAGGATGGAGCAGGTGTATGGATACAACGTTTTGAGTCAGAGACACAGGGACATACACTTGCCATTGGGGACATTAAATAAATGACAATGAACTGAACAGAGGACTTTTCCGTCAGGCTGTACTTGATGCCCTTCCCACTCCAGTTAAGTCACAACTTGAAAATGACTGGCGCTTGCGCACCATGACAAAGGATGAGTTTCGCCAAGCTGTAACGCACTTTGTTACCCAGTACAGGAAGTCTGAGGACAGGCGTGAACAGCAGGACACTGAGGCTCAGCGAAAGCTTCTCATGAAACAACTGGAGGAACTGAAACATCCAAAAAAGGCTCAGGCAGTATTGACAGCTGCAGAACAGGCCCCTCCCGCTGCTCCATCTTCTCCTACTGTGAGTGCTTCACCTGTGTTTGTTCCACCAGTTTCACAGCCACAGTTCCAGCAGAGTCGCAATCCCATGACATTGCCCTTTGTGAGAAGGGCTGGAGGCTCTTTCAGAGGAAGAGTCCGAGGTCGCGGATGAGGTTACAGTCCAGCGATCCTCCAAAATGCGGGACTTGTGGTAATGTGGGACATATTTCCTTTTCCTGTCCAAATGCGTTGCGAAATCGCCAGCAAAATCCGGTGAGGGGGGCGTGTTTCAAACTGCTGCGGGCCCTAGCCAATCCCCACAGGGCGGTCCAGTAAATTTTGCGGTAGGTCAATATTGACTAGTTTCCGATTTGAGAACAGTTAAACGGGTAACTCAGAGGTCTGATGAAGAACCACATATCACTGCAACAATACAAGGTCATACATTACCATTTTTAGTTGATACAGGAGTTACTTATACTTGCATTAATACATCTTCCATTCCACACATTAAAGAAAAACATGAGTCAGGAAAGGTTGCAAGGACAATAGGGTTTGCAGGAGTGCAACAAGTGCAATTACTTCTTTTTTCTGAATTGGTAAAGGTGCAGGTAAAGCAATACACAACAGAAATGTCAATCTTACTTTCTTCCTCAACTCTAGTCAATGTCTTGGGGCGTGATGCTTTGTGTAAATTAGAATTAAAATAAAATGTATTTTCATAGGGAGTGGAAGCTGTTTATATGGCCTATGTTAAAGCAACAGGTATAACAATGGGATGGCCAATTGTAATTTTTACATCTCATACTATCTCTCAGTTTTGTTTAACACCTCAGCGTCAATTAAAGTATAACGATTTGTCCTTTTGCCCAGATGTCACAATTAGAACATGTGATATGGCAACAAATCCAGCAGACAGAATTCTGTTAGATTATGAGGGAACGCCTCATGAATGTGTGGCGGATTCTTTAGTCTTCTCAAAATTGTGCGCAGATTTGGAGAGTGAACCTCTTGAATCTGGCCTAGTATTTTTTGTGGATGGTTCCAGTCATAATTATGATAACAGAACATGTGCAGGAGTTAGTGTTATTCGATTAACAGATTCACAAGAACTGGAACAGAGAGGGTTTAAAAAATCAGATGGCTCTCCTATTCAACATTTAGATCAAATTCAATTGTTATTAACATCTATGATGTCACCTAAGCGTTTGGCTATTTGTAAATGTTGAGCACACAAGAAGGGTGAGGATTTAGTAAAATTCATTCAGGTCCACCCATAGAGGGAGGTGAACAAGAAAAAGAGTGTCCATTAACTTTTTGGTTACATAATACTGTATTTCCACCTTATCGGGCCAAAAGAAATTTGAAAGATTCAATGGCATCTCAGAAAAATTAGTGATAAACATGAGTCATATTTGGACAATAGTTGGTATGATTGAGCAAAGTATACTGCTGAGACTTACCATCTATCTGAAAATTGTTATGTATGTGCGCAAGCTCGACCGCCTATGATTGTTATTCCTGCGCCTCATCGTCCTTATGACGCAGTAGAATATTATGATAAGGAATGTAGAAAGTGTTCGCCTAAAGGTACGCAGTGTTCTATAGAATTGGATAATGTACGTGACTGTGTTAAGGATTTACCAGTAAGTGGATATGAATGTTTAATTGGGTTAGGAAGTAGGTCCTTTGAGGATTATAGAAGAACAGAAGTTCGTCAGTATGATTTTCATCGTCGTGACCTTTTTAAATCAAAAGCTTGTGATAGATTGAGTAGTTGGCCAGAAACCTCACCAACCACAATAAAGCGATATAGGTTAGGTGAAGGGTTCGATTTTGATTGTTATGCACGTAAAGGTATGTATAATGTAGGAATTTTTCAGGGTAAATGTAATATTACTTGGGCTATTGATTCAGCTCAATTATTTGTAGTACCGAAGGTTTCGAAGGAAAAAACTGAGGCCCGTCGACTTAAATATCGATATAGGTCTTATGTTCATCCTCAAGCTATGTTGGCACATCAGAATGTTTCTCTGGCAGATTATTGGTGGGCCTGTGGCCCAGAGTGGGGATTACATAATACATTGCCAGAAGATTGAAATGGGCTTTGTGCACGAGTTACTGCTATGCAGGATAGTTCAATTGTATATTCAGTGGATAATGATATATTGGGTAATGTCTCAACAGGAAATTTTTCACATTACAAAAATAGGAAAGAGCTGTTAAGCCATATGAAAAAGATCCTAATGTGTATTTGGATGCTATAGGTCAACCTAGAGGAATACCTCTGGAATATAAAAAATTAAGTGTTGAACTTGCAGCTAATGCTGGCTTGGATGCTTAGCCAATGGGTAGATCATTGGATAAAAACTACTTTTGGACCTTTTACTGCATGGTTTGTTAAAATAGCTGGAATGATTGGATGCATTCTTCTCATTGTTTCTCTTGTTTTCTGTTGTCTTATTCCCTGTCTGAGAACTTTGTTCGTAAGGATAGTGGAAGGACAGGTTAAGACTCAAATGGTCCTTTCGGGGCTGGTTGACGAAGAGGAGTGTGATGACTGCAAAGAAGAAATCTTGCCAAATGCGCCTCCATATGTTGTTCTGGATGCTGTTCTTCATAGAGTGAGGGACATTCCGCTTGTGGCTTGGTCACAGGGTCCACAGGAATTGGGCTCTGGGGAAATAAGGGCTTGAACTATGTCTCTGTTGATTGCGCCCTGGGTGTGTCGGAAATGGCATTCTGAGAATAAAAGGAACATGTCACCCCGAAAGGGAGGAGGTTGCAACTAAGGACATTGATTTGGAATATACCTTGGAATATATGGACTGTCAACAGCCCTGGCAGGAAGGATCAGTCTGCAGATAAGTTGGGTAGTGTAGATCCGGAAAACATTTACCTACGTATTTTGCTGTGCATACACTGCATACAACAGGAATAAAATTCACATACTCATATGCGTCATACTTCATGAAATTGCCATACATATACAACACAATAAAAGAAACTGATATTTGCATACATGGAGGAGAACATGTTGGGATACTTAATCATGAAATTTTCTTTCAGGTGTCATCGAGAGAAGAGTGATTAGAATAGCATTTTGCATGTCATATATATTTTAGGATTTTGTGTGAAATTTTTTTAAATTTAAAGTATGATTGAAGTAAGGTTAAAAGTAACATTTGCCCTTAAGGTTTGTTTCTGGAATTAGTTTGGAAATGATGTTTTGTGCCTTCTGTGAATACAGAATGATGTGAAAATGTGATCCGAGAGAATGTTAGGAGTGTGTAGTTAGAAGGATATTTTGGTGTTGCATGTTGTGTTTACTTGTATTATTGTGGAATTCTGTTAGGTTTCGAGAAATACTCAAAAAAGGGAGGTATGTGGGAATTCTGTAAGAACAAGTAATATGTGTGTGTTGAGTGCATACAAGAATAGAATAGTGCATGCAGTAGAGTGTGTGCTATAAAAAGAATGTACAAGAGATTTATGTGCATGACAGTAGACTTCTTTTGAAAACCATGTTGAAACCATGTTTGGAGCATCATCGTAAAAGGACAGAGACTGAGATCTCGTGTAGGATTGGCTCTGTTCCAGCTGCATCGTCTACTGTTAGGAGTATTTAAGGTAGACAGATAAGGTAAAAGGTTAGAATGGTTGAGGATCATCGATGTATAGCCATTCTCTCGGTGAACGCAATAAAGACTTGGTTGAACAAGACAAACTTCTCTGCTACTTTGGGTTTTTCTAAGAAACTTCTCCACATTACTTTATTTATCCCGAAGGAAATTAAGATGTATTAATGATTAGACGGGGGTTTTAAATGTATTAAGTAAGTGGGATATTATTTTTGTTTGTTTTTTTGTCTTGCTTTGGAAAGAATTGAGAGATTTTTTTTCTCTTTACATGTTCTCAAACATACCAGCCGACATATTTGCCCTTTCTCCCTCCATTGAAACCAAGCTCAATCCAAATTGAAAAAGAAAATAAAGTTTTATGTATGTTGTTAAGAAAATAAATGCTTGCCCTAGGAGGTTAGGAGGCTGAAGTAGCTATCCAAACTGTCTCTGCCTGCCTTGCTAGCATAACAGTAAAATGTAGGCTATGCAACTTGAGATATGTTAAAACCATAAAAAACTAATTCAACCTCCTGACCCTAACTGCCAGCCAGAGCAAGGTCCAGCAGTAATTCTTTTTCTCCATTGAGCTAGTCTCCCCTGAAAAATGAACATTAGCTATGTTTTGACAAAGCTAAGAAGAGTTAGGAGTGCTCATGTGTATGTGAGCAAGTCTGCTGTAAGCAGCACCCGCCTGAACGAAATAATCTTTAGATAGGCTGCGAGTTGGCTAAGTGTTTCTTCCTAGACTAACTAAACATAAGGGAGTTTTTTCTTGCCCCTGTTGCTCTTGGGTGCATCTTCTGTTAAGCACCATGAGACAATACTATTGTAAAAGGCTCTAAATGTCATGATCCTACTCCCTGCTACTCCGGCCACCCACTGGACTTTCTATGTACTGCTACCTCTGTGTCTTGTTTACCTCACCCATGTGCTCTTGTTTTGGTTGTCTGCCCTGCCCCTTTCTCCTCCCCTGCTTTGCACCCGCTCCTCATGTCTTTGATCTCCGTAATGAACCTCACCTGTCTCTTGTTTGTTAGATTGCTTTCCTCCCTATATATTCCCCAGTTGTTCCATTACACCTTGTCTGATTGTCTGACCGTGTACCTGTCGTAAGTGTCGCTTTTCTCAACGTCTATGTTCCCTGATTCCCATTCCGTGTTTTTTGCCCATCGGAGTTTTCTGAGTTTCTTCCCCTTGATTCTGTGGATTATTTTTACTGTGATTGGATCACTGTTTTTTGTTGGGACATTTATCTACCCGCTTTTGGATTACTGTTTTGTTTGTTGGATCTTCTGAGCGTTTCCCCCTTTGTGATTTTTTTGAAACTGTTAAAAAATTAATTTTTCGCAAATCTGCATTTGGGTTCGTCTGAGTTTCCAAGTACTTTACAGTACAATCAGACCAAAGAATGGACCCAGCGGATTTTGGACATGTGTCGGCGGTCGTCCAGCAGCATGGAGCTCTGCTCGGCCGCCAACAGACCCAGATACAGGATCTAGCGACAAGCCTCAGAGAGGTTATTGCCCAGAACCAACCACCCCAACTCTTCCCCGGGCAGTTGGAGTCTTCGGCAGCCGCACCATTAGTCTCCGCGACCCCAACCTATCACGAACCAAGACTTCCCCCACCCAAACGATACGCTGGAGAGCCGGGCACCTGTCATTCGTTTTTGTCTCAATGCACCCTCGTCTTCAGCCTCCAACCCGGTTCGTTCCCTACTGATCAGGCTAAGGTCGCCTACGTGATCACCCAACTGTCGGGGCGCGCCAGAGAGTGGGGTACGGCGGTCTGGGACAATGAGTCTCCTGTCTGCCACAATTTCCAGGAATTTTCTGCCGAGAAGAAGCGGGTGTTCGACCGCTCCAAACATGGACATGAAGTGGCCCGCGAACTTCTCCACCTGCGTCAGGGCTCTCGCTCCGTCTCGGATTTTGCTATTGACTTCCAGACTCTGGCGGTCTCGTCCGGATGGGGAAAGGAGGCGCTGTTCGACACCTTCTTAAATGGTCTCTCCGAGGAGTTGAAGGATGAGTTAGTTTTCCCATGATCTGCCCGACTCCTGTGAAGGATTAATCAACCTGGCCATCCGGATCGACACCAGACTTCAGCAGCGTCGACGCTTCAGGACACCCGGGGCTGCCAGGGGGGAACCCGCTCATTGTGCTACTTCCTCGACTCCTCCACCCGCTACTGTACCCACACCTGAGCCAATGCAAGTGGACCGGACACGCCTGACTCAGGAGGAGAGGCAACGAAGACTTCGTTCTCGTTTATGCTTGTACTGTGGCCAACCTGGACATTTTATTGCTACGTGCCCATTAAAAGCCAACGCTCACCCGTAAGAGGGGTACGGGTGAGCATGACACCGACTTCCCCCTCATCTGTCCAACGAACCCTCCTTCCTGCTATCCTCGCTTGGGAGGATCAACGACGAGAGACGGCGGTCCTCGTGGACTCCGGAGCAGAGGAGAGTTTTGTAGCCCTGGTGGCTAATGCATTGACGGGGGTTAGACTGGCCACCATCCGGCAGATTACCAGACCGGTGAGTCTCACCCTTTTTGGCTCACACCAGGAACTTATAAAATTTTATGTTATTAATTCCCCCGACACCCCAGTAGTTCTTGGACACCCCTGGCTAGTCAAGCACAATCCACACATTGACTGGGTGGGGAGACGTATTGTGGGGTGGTCCCTGTCCTGTCAGTCCTCGTGTCTTACCCTGGATCGGGTTCCCGTTAGGACTGTTCCCCTCCACATGGAAGAGTTCCCTGATCTGTCGGGAGTACCCCCTATGTACATGAACCTCAAGCCTGTCTTTAGTAAGTCCCGTGCCTCATCCTTGCCTCCACACCGACCCTATGACTGTGCCATCGACCTCCTCCCCGGTGCCTCACCTCCCAGGGGGCGCCTATACTCCCTTTCCCGTGCCGAGACGGAGGCGATGGATATGTACATTAAAGACTCTCTGGCAGCGGGCATTATTCGACTATTCGATTATATAAAGACGGCTCACTCCGGCCTTGCATTGACTATAGGGGTCTTAATAATGTTATGATAAAAAAACGTTACCCTCTCCCCCTCATGTCTACCGCCTTCGAACTGTTACAAGGGGCCAAGATTTTTACGAAATTAGATTTACGGAACGCTTATCACTTGGTCCGCATTCGTGAGGGAGACGAGTGGAAGACAGCCTTTAACACTGCGTCTGGGCATTACGAATATTTGGTAATGCCATTTGGACTTACTAATGCCCCTGCGGTTTTCCAGACTTTTGTCAATGATATTCTCAGAGACATGCTGAATTGTTTTGTTTTTGTCTTTCTTGATGATATTTTGATTTTTCCAAGTCCCTCCCTGAACACATCTCCCATGTTCGCACCGTCTTGCAACGTCTGCTGGACAATAAGCTATACGTTAAGGCGGAGAAGTAGAGTGGAGTGGCCTAACCCCATCAATCGCCGAGGCTTACAAAGTTTCCTCGGATTCGCCAATTTTTAGATTTGTTCGTAATTTTAGCACCGTAGTAGCCCCCCTCACCGCCCTGACCTCTTCTAAGACCAAGTTTGTTTGGTCTTCAGCCGCAGAGAGTGCGTTTCGGGAATTGAAAAGACGGTTCACATCCGCCCCAATCCTGACCCAACCCGACCCAGATCTACAATTCATTGTGGAGGTCGACGCCTCTGAGGTGGGCGTCGGAACCGTCCTTTCCCAACGCTCCACCAGTGACAATTGAATTCATCCCTGTGCTTTTTTTTCCCATCGGCTCTCCCCGGCGGAACAGAACTATGACGTGGGCGACAGAGAGTTACTGGCAGTCAAGCTAGCCTTGGAGGAATGGAGACATTGGCTGGAGGGAGTTCCGGTACCGTTTATTGTCTGGACAGATCACAAGAATTTACAATATATCAGCCAAGCCAAACGACTGAACCCCAGACAAGCACGATGGTCATTGTTTTTCTCCCGATTTAATTTCACTTTATCCTACCGTCCCGGCCATAAAAAGGCAAACCCGATTCCCCTTCTCGACAGTTTACCACCAGTAAAGACTTCCCAGATCCTGAACCTATTCTTCCACCTCACCGCATTGTAGGGGCAGCCCGTCTCGATATTGAAGCCGCGGTTATCGCGGCTCAAGCAGACGAGGCTGGCCCTAGCCAATGTCCCACTAACCGTCTCTTTGTTCCGAGCTCTGTACGCCCACAAGTCCTGCAATGGGGTCACTCTTCCCAACTCTCCTGTCACCCCGGGTCTAGGAGGACCCTTGCTTTCATTGGGAGGCGGTTCTGGTGGCCAGCACTGAGAGAAGACGTTAAACGCTTCGTCCAGTCCTGCCCAACGTGTGCCCAGAACAAGACCTCTACCCAGTCTCCTGCTGGTTTGCTGCAACCCCTTCCTGTGCCCCGACGACCCTGGTCCCACATCTCCCTGGATTTCGTAACAGGATTACCCCCTTCTGCCGGTAACAACACCATCCTCACCATTGTCGATCGGTTCTCTAAATCTGCCCATTTCGTTCCCCTGCCTGGCCTTCCATCGGCCAAAGAGACTGCTAACCTTTTGATTCAACACGTTTTCAGAATTCACGGACTACTGATAGAGGTGGTTTCGGATCAAGGCCCCCAGTTCACATCCGCCTTCTGGAAAGCCTTCTGTAAGCTACTGGTGGCCTCTGTCTGTCTGTCTTCCGGTTTTCACCCCCAGAGCAACGGCCAGACGGAGAGGGTGAATCAACTCCTGGAGACGATCCTGCGGTGTATGGTGTCCCAGAATCCGACCTCCTGGAGCCAGCAGCTTCCATGGGCTGAATATGCTATTAATTCTCATGTTTCTTCTGCCACAGGCCGTTCCCCCTTCGAGTGTTCGGTGGGCTACCAACCTCCGCTATTTCCCGATCAGGAGGAGGAGGTCGGAGTGCCGTCAGCCGAGACCTTCATCCGACGTTGCCGATGAACCTGGAAACGCGCCCGCGCCACTCTTCTTCGTTCGTCAGCAAGGATGAAGGTTCAGGCTGACAAGCATCGCTCCCGAGCACCGCAGTACCATCAGGGGCAATGTGTGTGGCTCTCTTCCCCTTGATTCTGTGGATTATTTTTACTGTGATTGGATCACTGTTTTTTGTTGGGACATTTATCTACCCGCTTTTGGATTACTGTTTTGTTTGTTGGATCTTCTGAGCGTTTCCCCCTTTGTGATTTTTTTGAAACTGTTAAAAAATACATTTTTCGTAAATCTGCATTTGGGTTCGTCTGAGTTTCCAAGTACTTTACACTAAAGCTGAATTGAATTTAACTGAATTGAACATTCCCTTAAAATCAATGAGGTGATTAGTAACAACTATTTCTCCTGTATGAGGAAGTTAGAGAGATTTTTTATTTTGACTTCACTGAGCCTTTCAAAGAGATACACCACTGTTTTGGCCAATTTATTAATTTTCCACCTCCTCTAGAGTTAAGTAATTCAGTTTTACCTTTCTTCGGTTCATCTAGCCGTATTTTTTGCTTCATGTTAACATTTAACATTGAATACTTTGAATGCCACTAGCATCTCAACCATTAGCATCTTGCTTAAAAGAGTTCATAGAATCCTTGTGTTTACCTATTTAAAACTTGACTCTTCTATAGTTACAAGGTGTACTAAGACTGAGGTGTACTAAGACTTGAATGTGGTGATTTTCTAATCTGGTATTCAGTTGTGGAAAGTAACGAAGCACAGATACTTTGTTACAGTACTTAAGTAATTTTTTTCACATATCTGTACTTTACTTGAGTAGAAATAATTATGATACTATGTTATTATAATAATGCTTTTACGTTTACTTCACTACATTCTGCAGCCTGTTACATTTTATTAGGCTATCACTTTTTTGCTGAAGTCGCCTAGGCTGCTTGGCTGCGTCGTTTAAACCAGTTTAAACCAGTCAGACACATTGTGTGAAGCCGATTCGCAGATTGCAACATTGATGGTTCTCATTCATCCCAATGGGTGACGTATAAAATGTCGAAACATTCTTGTCTGGGCCAGAGTGCCTTTTTTTCTGGGCTTATTACCATTGTTTGCTTACACTGACAGAAGTGTCTTGAGTGGACTCATTATTGTACTCCTTCCAATGACCAGTCTGATTAGTTCAGTTTAGCAAGCAAAGTTAGCTACATTTACCTTGGAGTTAGCAAGCTAACAAAGCTAACAGCTATCAACCAAAATTGTCCTCACTATCACGTTTGTAGGTGTACCAAGTTGACAATGCACATCAGACAGTTTGAATGACACAAATAGTTGAAAGCATTGCCCTCAAGCTCCATCTAAATGGTGTAGCTTCTTGCAGGGCACATGATTGACCTGCAGCTAAAATGCACCTCTGTTTTCCCCCACGATGGCACAAGGTGCTTGTTTGTGGGTGTCAACAGGGGTTTAACCAGACTTGCCCTCTGTATCTATGGAAGGCAGACTTGCCCTCTGTATCTATGGAGGGAAGGGAGTGTTTGTGAATGTGTGGGATACAGAGAGAAAGGCAAGACTGCATCATTTATTCACTTTATTCATATACTCAGAAGACATTTAGCTAACATTAACTTCCCACTGCTTTTGACCTCAATGGATTTTGTGCACGGAAGAAAAAAAATCCCAGAAGGACTTTTGTTCAGGATGGCCACTCTTTTCCAGTGGACATCTATTTTTGTGTAGTACAGTAGGCTGGATCGATATTAGGCATAAGTATTAACTGTATAGTGTACTTATACTAGTTTACTATCCAAAGTAATCTTAACTAATAAGCTCTCCATGCTCCTTGCCAGTTCGGGGTTCATTTTGTAGTTAGCTCGTACCTATAGCCTCATTACAATTGTTTACCAACATAAAAGCTAATTATCGGATATGATATATAACAGTCAACCATTCTGACACTCCCCTCTGCTCATAGAGAATGACTTCTAACTCTTGTGTAACCTCTTCTCTCATGGTGTTCTCAGGGTATTGGCCCCTCTGATTGAACTAACTTTGCCTTGAGAACACTTTGCCATGTCTGTATCTGTATCACTTACCAAATACATTCTGTCATTCACTCAACTCCTTTCCTCTATTTCCCTCTTTTCCCCTGTTACCTCTCCTAGCAGGACACCATGCATCCCTACCTGTCTGTCTATACTGGTGCAGCCCCACGCTCTCACCACTCTTGGTGCATTTTGTCCATATAAGGAGAGAGAGAGACTGGAATATACCATGTACACTCTAACTGTGGGGGTGACTACAGGAGGTAGCAAAGATGATAGAAAAGGAGAAAAGAGCAATTGTACTGATTCTGAGGGTGAGTAATATCACTGAATGGCAAGAGGAACAAAAATAGCATTAGAGTGGGAGAGAGAGAAAGTAAGAGAGAGAGAGAGCATGCTCCTGAATAATCCGAGGAGGGAGAGAAAAGGGGGCATAGAGCACATAGAAACAAGGGGGGCAGGGACAGGTGATTGCTGTTTAGTGGGCAGCTCTTTAGGATGGCAGTCAGATTTAGCTGAGAAGCAGGAATATCACAGCAGGTTATTTTGAGATACTGCCACATTAGCCCTTAGATGATGGAGAGAGAGCCCATCAGAAGATCAGGTAAAGGTCATGTAGCCATACACTTTATTGCAACCAACATGTTTAGCAAGATGAAAGAAGACTGTATGAGATATGAGACTGTATGATATATAAACTAGTCCTTACTGGATCAGATGGGCCAGAAAGCCATAAAAGTGTTGGCACCCTGTAACTTGTAACTGGGGATGCTCGAAGAGGCTTGGCAATGAAATAAACTCCATTTTTTCCCGTTGTTAGCCTCTTAGTTGTGCTGTATTTCACGGCAGATATTGACCAAAAATTAGGCCTAATGTGCTGTGAGATAAATATGGGACCAAAGAAATAAGCATAACCCTCCCACAGCAAGGGCATAAGTTACATTTCCTATAAAACACAGTTGTGTATTCTAATCTACATATAAACAATTGTCATTGTACAAATTCACTCACACACACACACCTTCTCAGCCCATATACAGCACACAAGGTGGGATAATTGACTCAAATCCCTGCCCTTAATATATAATGGAGTGGTTGAGCCTAAAGTACAGGGAGATAATTTCTGTGTATAAATATCTTAGACTTCCCCAATCTTTCACCAACACTGCATTTCAGACATTCAGACAGAAATTCAAGAAGTGAAAGCTCACAAATTTTTGTGATTTAGCCATCTGAGCGCCATCCCCTATGCAAGGATCCAGATTTGGGGTTTGGTTTTGTATTGAGTATCAGGGTGTCTAGAATGACATTCTCCTGTTGCACAGTACTGTTGCACAGTACAGTATCTACTTATTACTTACTTTTTTAGATACATCCAACTGAAATGACAGCATGAGTATAAAGTTAAAAGACAATGTACCTCTTATCACAAATATTGACTTCATTCAGCCTTTTACATTTACTTTTTTGTAAGGACCAGGAGTGGATGTCATGGATGATTTTTTTTTTCATTCAACTTTCAGAGACAGAATTACATTTCTTCAAAAGTTTGGTTCAAGGATATTGAGGATGATAAAGTGGGATGAGTGATGTGTGAAATGGCAGCATTAGCTTGAGTTTGAAGCTTTCCACTGATGTCTTTGAATGCCTGACGGTAATGAGCATGGTCATGTTCCACAATGAATCTTCTTAATTTTGTCCCTTTTTTTTTTTTTTGCAAAGAAGGCCATTTCAACATTTTTTTTTTAAATAATCCAGATGCATATTGAAACACTGATTGTGACAAATATTGAAAAATCATGGTGTGGTTTGAAGATTTAGATTCTATTAGAAATCCAGTAGAGTAAATCATAAACCCAAATGACCCTTGGGTTCATTGCTGGGCCACCCACAGACGAAAATATTCTTAGAGGGTGGGGGGTAATATTTGGAAATGCACAGAGCGAGTTTGTAAGTTAGTTTTAATTTCTAATATTGATTATGATATTTTTTGCTTTGCATCATCATAAAGTTTATTATGTTATACAGTTATATTATGCTGTATTTATATAGAAGTCTTTTTTAAAGAAAATGAATTCAAACACACACATACACACAGAAGACTTGAAACACCTAGTTTAAGTGGCATCGTGCCTTCCTAGAGTTAGAAATGATGTGATAGCATTGTATTCAGAGTAGCTTTCAGTGTTTTTTTAGCCTGGCTATTACAAGCCTATGGAGAGGTTATGTTACAGAAGAATAGGTTAAAAAATCTTAGCTCATAGAAATCCGAACAAAAATTCCCCACAGCTGATTATTTACATTCCTCTAATGGCACTGGAAAAGGTTGACAGGCAGTGCCTGTGGAGCAGTCCTGGTGTGGATGAAATCAAGGCCATACAATGCAAAGGCCATACAATACAAAGCACAATGGGCAAATTATCCTCTCCCCTCCTCTCATCTTCTCCACTCCTGGCTCCTAGTGTTCGCTATGAAAAGGAAATGTTCTTCTAGTGCTCTAGACCTGTTAGACATGGATCATTTATGTTCACAACAACATCACCACAACCAGCACAACCAGACTTCAGAGTTCTGGATACCTAGTTTATGTTATGTTATGTTGTTTGGGAATATACTACATGCTAAATTACTGAACACTGACACATACGGAAGAGAATGCCCCACATGTTTACACACACATACACAAAGACACACACACACAGACTCAAATGACACAGTCACCCACATATTCACACACACAAACATGCCCCAGAACACTCACCCACCCCCACTTTGTGAGCAGACTCTGAAATGTCTGTTGTAACCCAGGGGGAGGGGGCTTTGCTGGGTTGCTGGGGGTCTTTGTGTGAGAGGAGAGACAGTGAAGGAAAAAGGGAGGGAGAGGGGGAGAAAAAAACAGCAAGAGAGAGGAAGAAATGGACTGAATGAAAGGCAGGGAAAGATACAGTTAGAAATTAAAAAATCGGACACAGAACGGTGAAGAACAAACAATTGCTGTAGTTCTCATGGTTTATTGTTGCTAAGCAAAGCGCATCCTGAGTGTAGAGTGCAACATTGAATGAGAGAGCAAGGAGAGAACAAGACAGCGAGTGAGCAAGAGAGGAGCAATTCACTCACACATACACACACACACACGCGCATGCAGAGGGTGTGAGACTGGGAAGCTGAAGGAGCTAGCAGTGTGTGTAGGCTGGTTCGTCTGCAGGCTCTGAGCTGGAATAAAGGAGGCAGTGCTCTTTATCCTCCAACAGGACTCTTTCTTAGCTCCAGATTCACCGTTTATTGACCCAGTGTCTAATTCAGCTAAGAAGAAAAGAACAGCTGCAGAGATCCTATAGCACAACCAACCGGTAAGAACAACACAGCCAGCGGGTCTGTATGTATTAGGGTGTGTGTGTGTGTGTCAGTCATTATACCCCTATCTGCTCTTTACTTACAGCTCCATTCATTTCTTTGTTCTCCCTCTACTGACCATCTAAGATGTGATGAAGAGCAGCATGCTAACATATTTACATCAAATATGAGATGCAACGATTGTGTAGAGCTGGTAATATGGAAATGACAAATACTGTGGATGCTGTGGACAGAAGGATTATGTAAATGTGCATTGTGGTCCAGTGGCCTCTACAGTGTATAGAGGGTGTAGCGCAGTGTCCGTGCTGGAGCCGGTAGCTCAGACTGATATAACCCATAGCTGATTAGTCTGAAGAGTCCGGCTGCATTAAGCTGTTTCAAATGTCGAGGGAAAGGGGAATGATGCTGAGGAAGAGAGACATGCAGAGGGTACTGAAAGGAAGGGTAGCATGATGCAGGGGAAGGGCTGTGCTACTTTCAGTCAGCTGGGGCTTGTCCTCTTTCACCGCAGTGGGCGGTAGTGTAGCGATGGAAAATGCAGTCACATAGACACATACACACATACATATATATACATGCCATGTATCACTGTGTGTGTATACTGTCAGGCAAACCTTTAACACTCTTAGACCTATTTAGAGCCTGTTTGCATGGGGATGCTAAAATGTGAGCCAGGAGCACTACATGAGCACAAAAGATTTCATAACGTTAGTACATCCTTCAATCCTGTGGTACTCTGCATTTATGTGTGTATGTCAGTGAAAATGTTTCCCAGGCAGCACCATTTTACTGCATCAAAACAACATTTACAGGATCATCTAGCAAAAAGGAAAATACATAAGGCTAATGGTGATAGTGAAAACACTGGTGTCTGATTTTTATGTAACAAGCACTCCTCACACTCTGGGCTCAGAACAATAGCCTGGTATTTTTACTCAGAAAGATGTGTAGTGGAATCTATTGGTGTAACTGTAAATGAAAAAAGGAAGATTGAGGATGAGAGAAGGAAGAGAAAATAAGGATAAATAAAAAGAAAAGAACAGAGAGCATGTGAGAAGACAGATCAGATGGAGATATCACAGGAAGAAAAAGTAGGAGACAAGCTCTGCTGTCACCTCTGTGATATATAAAGAAAAGAAGGAGAAATTATATGGATACTGAGAGATAAGAAGAAGAAAAATGTACATGCCATTTATAGAGTAAGCATGTGTGTGCATGGGCAAAAGGAAGAACCACTGGGAAAAGGAAAATGCTTCACACAAAATTTTGTGGTGGATCAAGAAAACATGTGTGGTTACATTCCCAGATTTGTGGTATAATGGATTTAGATAAATATCATTTTAATATAGAGTAGATTATAGTACAATTATACCCACATGTTTCAGCATTCACTTATATAAAATAGGCCACCAATCATTTTAATGGAAATGGAAAATGGTTGATGGCAGGTCTGGACAAGAACAGATGTAGAGACAGACCTTTACTGTCAATCTACTGTAAAGACTGAGATGTTGGATTACAAAGACCTTATGTGGTGATGATGTCCTCTCATTCACATTAGTCTTAATTCTGCTCTGAAATCTTAGAAATCCCTAAGAAACTGCTTACAAAAAAAAGAGTTGTCCTGTAAGTGTTTATGTTGGTTTGGCCATTTTTGACATAGGTCTGTCGATGTGTTCACATCTCACCTACACAATCAGATGAGGCAGAAAATGTATTTACTTGTCTGTTGCTAGGACACTCCCTTTGAATATTTTGTCGAAGTCTCCTGATTGGTTGGTGCCGATGATGCAAGTTTCTCACCCCAGATCTTTCCATGTCGTCCATAGAAACATGCTCATCTCTATTCCTCCCTCCCAATATTTGACTTTCTCCCCATCTTTCTCTCAAATTCAACCTAAATTCTATCCATATACTCATCTCTGTCTTGTGTCTTTTATCTGATTCCTTGTCACCATTTTACCATTTGCCTCACCAGGGAAACAGGATTGAGCACTCAGCCTCTCTCTCTCTCTCTCTCTCACTCACACACACACACACACACACACACACACACATTCATAAAAACTTGAGGCTTGGTCCGGCTTTTCCCAAAGCTTTATTAAGTAAAACATGTTGTATGAACAGTACTCATATTCAGTCAGGTGGTGTATGGGTGTCTCTGTAGCTGCTCAAGGTGCTGTGGTCCATGTGTATCCACTGTATTCAGCCAAAGTCTGTGTGGTGCCAGGGTGTAATATTGTGTGCCTTGTGTGCCCTCTGTTTCAATTGGTGGTAAGTCCACTTAATGTGCGATATATTTCTATATATATATATACATATATATATATATATATGTATATGTATATATAGGATGGGTTGATCAAAACACCAGAGGGGTCTGTGTAGAGATAGGGGTTGAGAGGAGGAATGCTGCTCTCCTTCAGAGCATGTCGTGAAAATGCCTCATGCTAGCACTGGCAAAGAACCAAATGAGTGGCAAGCCTGAGTAATGCATATGTGTTCTAGGTCTGCTTGTGTATGAATGTTTGCTAAATATTATAACAGATAAGGAAAAGGTTTTGGAAAGCACAAAACCCAAATCCTACTGGTTCATGTTTTTTTTTCTTTGAATAGAATGTGCAATAGCTGTGCAACTAATAATGAAGAGAAATGCCTTTCTTGAACACAAGTTAGTTTTGTAAGAAAATGCAGCTAATATCAGAAAAAGCCCTAGGTGATAGCCTATGTATACATACGTGGCTACATCAAACTTTACCCTACCTCCAACATGAAAAACATAGACTTTAAATAGCGTGGGTGCACTTAGGGTGCACTTTACTTTGGCATTGTGCTGCAAGGTAGGTCTGCATAAACAGCACACAGACAGACTAAAGATGGATTTATACAGGTGCGTGAAGCTGGTTTGTGTGACGTCAAAATGACATGGCATTCACTGTCGTGCAACATTTTTGAGGGGAGTTTCGCAAGGTTGTGTATACACAAACATTTTTTGTAACTGGCACACGACAGCCCCAAAGCACACATTAGCTGGGCCATTCACAACATAGGCGACTACACAGAGATGCATGGGCCCTTTTTCACCGTCTTCTCTGATGAAGTATTCAACTCCCTGCTATCTGACACATAAACATTAACTTCTTAAAGCATAGATGAACAAATTTGAAAATCTTGATTGTTATCCTTCGTCTTAACATCACTCATGACATTTTTACTGACTATAACATTAAGACAAAAATTTTAAATACTTACAGAGAATGAATGCAAATACTCACCAGAAACGTTTAAGATTTATCCAATTTATTTCCAGTAAACATTGGTACAAGCCTGCCTATCATGTTGTTTACCTATTCAAAGCCATAGATTTTTTCGGCTCTGTGTAATGGCGACATCTACCGTTAAGGAGAATAATGGTGCTACTAGCCCGTCTGTCAAGCGCAGGTATGTATGGTTCGAGCACATAGATGACGTCACCCATGGTGCGTGCAGTGGCTTACATGGCAAGTACATCCGCACCTTAATCAGGGTGCTCTCCAAGTCATGCTGTCTTGCTGCATCTGTCTTTGTAATGTGGATCAGATTCTGCTGATTCTATCAGAAGTCTCTAGTATCTAGTCAGCCGGTGGCAAGTCCAGTGAGGGCATCGTTTTGCTTTGATTCTCACTCATTTTTATGTCTAACATGTAAAAGGTTTTGCAAAGTTCAGTCTGAAGCTCAAGGCAGGTCAATGAGTTAATTTGTGGAATTCACTGCATTAAGTGAACAGGTAGAGCAGGTCAGGGTTTTTAGCTTCTGAGGCAGGAGTTACCCAGGAGTTACCTTTAATTTTAATATGAACCTTATTTGTCAAAATTTCAGCAGCCCAACTGTGCCTTAATTCTGAGAAATATCCAAAAATCCAAGATGGAATACCCACACTAGCCATGTCTTTTCAGGGATTTCTTAATTCTACTTATGTGGAAATTCTGGATTTCTTAATTCTGCTGTTGTTGGAAAATCTCCCTAACCGTCCTAATCCTCATTGTTATGGTGAGAGCCAAATCATACTAAAAAGAAAGATCATGAACATTATTCATAGCCTGTTATACATTTAGCTCATCCATCTTATTTTGGGTCTCTTTTCCTACAGTAGTCTGCAAGATTTTGTCATTTCAGGTGAATCCATTGAAGTGAATTATGGCTTGAACTAATAGTATCTTGTCTCTTGTTTTTCTTTGCTAAGGTGGGAAGTGCTGATGCAGTGAGAGGTAACAGGGCACAGACCCCAGGTTGATGCAGTAAAGTGCACTTAAGAAAACTTAGAAGAAAAGGTAAGACATACAAATCAAAATAGGTGCACCTGCCATTATAAGTGATACACTCACTGAGGTTTAATCCCATTTCTACCATTCACCCTACCCATCTGTTTTGCTCAGTCATGTTTATGGTTAGGGGTTTTCTGATTGTCTAGGATAGAAAGATATAGTGAAGTGTGCAGGCTATACACAAAAGTTACGCAATGTGATTTATTAGATTTCAGATGCCCACTCACCTGATATGCAGGGTGAAAAATTCTATAGGCAGGACTACTCTACAAATAAGCTTTGTTTTGAGTGGCAAGAAGGTGTAGGGGTAGGGTTAAAGTAAGGAATGGGATCAGACCTCACACTGTATGGTGTGTGTGTGAGAGAGAGGTAGTCCTTGGCTTAAAAAAACTGTGCTGTTTCCATGGCCACCTAATGCAGATCAAACATTGTACATGCTGTCAGAGACGATGCCAGGCTATTCTGATGGTTCTAACTTCAGAACTTGATGACCCATAACAGTCACGTACACAAACAAATGTGCAATCACACACACACACACACACACACACACACATGAGCTATTGTGGATACATTTTTGGTAGAAATATAAGTGAGAAAGACATGATGAGGTCATCCAGAGGACACAGATTGTGGAACAAATTGCAAAGGTATGTAGACTCTGCCCTCAGATATTTGACTGGATACACAACATACCAGCAAATAAAACCTGAAATACAATATAACACTCCTAGTGCTTCAATAAAATCTATTTAAATTTTAGGCCAGCCATTTTTAAAAGATTACTTTAAAAAGTGACAGATAAATCATTGCAAAATTGAAAATCATTTGGTGGCATAGCCGGGTGTAAACTTACAGTAGTTGTGCCAATTCTATTTAGGCTAGAGTTTTGAAAATATAAGACTGGACAAAAGTGGGAAAAAGAATTTAGAACACTCCTTTCCTAAAGTAAAGACTCACTAATTTGAGAATGCAAAAAATCAACAAAATCAACAAAACAGCTTTTTGTTAATTTAATTCACTTAAATTAACAAAAAGCTGAATTATGAGAAGTTGGGGATTTTACTGTACCCTGTGTGCAGATAGTAAGTAGTACAGACACAAAGTGGTTTTGCTAATGGCTTCAGTTGTTACTATTTGATGTGCTTGTGATTGACTGTGATCAGTGTGTATAGAAAACATGTGCTAGTGATTGGCAGAATGACTTGATTTTGAGCCAGGTTGTGTTTTGGTAGAATAAATGGTGGAGCAGTGGTTATGTTGTTCAGTCAATTGGATGATTCCCAAACTTTACTGCAGGTCCATCTCACTTTGTTTCAAAACGTCTGCTAAATACTAGTCAACTTTAATTGAGAAATTGTTTAATGTGAAATGTAGGCTGAGGGCCAGATGTACAAAGAGGGGCACTGTTAATGTTGTTTCTTCGCAGAAGCCCTTATGCTATTCCCCCTCCATCCTATTTAGAAAACCTGAAGCTCATCTCATAGTTTGCGTTAGGTACCCGCCCTTTTTAAATGAGAAATCCAGTGTGAATCAATCAATAGCCCTAGTTGTTCAAGGTTGCTGAGTGCTGTCTGTAGGAAAAAGAACCAGAAAATTTTATACAACATAGGCTATAACATTAACTGAATGAGGCATAAGAAAATGTAACTGAAAGTGAGTTCATGTGCCCCATTTGGCTATTGTTAGCTGCCAAATCTATATTCAGTCTATGCTGTATCTGATTTTCTCATTCTTTTTCCTACCAACAGCACTCGGTGAGCTCAAACTACAGAGCTCAAACAACTATGGATTGATTCACGCTGGATTTCTCCCTTAAGTCATCTGTGCTGTGTCTTTAACATGTATGGGTGAATGAATCGAGAGGAACATGAAACTTTTAGTGATCAAAAACAGTGTCGTGGTAATTTCATCAGAGAGATGATCTTACTCCTCACACTTAAAGTGTGCTGCTATTAACAACTTCAAAGTCAAACTGGCATACAAAAGTGAATAATGTGAAAAAAATTAAAGTAGGATAGTAAATGGCAAATAACACAAAATCTTGCCTTTGATGTACAACTAAGTAAATGTTGTATTGCAGTACTCAGTGCTTTGAATACTGATTCCATTATTTCTGAATGCTTCCCAATTTGACCTCAGTCTGGATTACGCCTGCTTTCAAAAGGCGGAAAAGTTGTAATTGTAAAACAGGCACTCACAGCGTTAATATATATGGCATTATATCTCATCAATCACTGGTTAATGCTTCTACACCCATTTGTTCATGCCAGCCTCCCACATTTCTACTGACCTTCCCCTTAATGCATCTGCATTTATGACATGAGCCAAACCTGGCAGAAAGAGGATTCTGAAAGAAAAGAAAGCTTTTTGCTGCTTTGTACACATCACAATGGACGTTGTTTGCCCAAAATGTCCCTTAGCCCCCCTAATGCTGGCCTGATTCACCAAACTTCATGAAAATTCATCTCGGTTAAATTGCTTGCAGAGTTTTTGAGCTTTAAAGCAATTTGCTGTGACAAGTAGTTTTGACATTACATTTCTTAATACATTCTGCAGTTCTGTGTGTGTCCTTGCAGAGGCTAGGCAGGAGATCATGATCTGACTTCAGGTACAATTAATTGGCCTAGATTAGAAATCACAGTAAAATTCTGCATATTTTCCTCAAATACAAATGCAGAGGCAGGGGATTTCAGGGAATGTAGAAAAAAATAGTCAAATAACCCTGATTAATGTAGCTATTTAAAGGAGGTCCGGTATGAATCCATCCATAGTCCTTTTGTTTGAGGTCACTGAGTGTTAGCTGTAGGAAAAGGAATCAGAAAATTGATGAAACATAGACTGAATACCGAACCGGCATGCAGCTACCGTTAACTGAATGGGGCAAAGGAAAATTAAACTGAAAGTAAGTTACAGTGCCATATTTTGTGTTAGCCGCAGGTTCCTTATAATATTTGTTATATCAAATTTCCAACTGAAAGCACTCAGTGACTTTAAACAACATTCATTGATTCACACCAGCTTAAGGCCACAATGGTGGTAGGTGGGATTCAAACTCTCTGGAATAGAGTCTAGAGGACACAGACTACAGAAGATATGTGGATTCTTCCTTAGTGAAAGCAGAGAATTATGGAGTAGCAAATTAAAGGCTTTAACTTGTCCAGTGAAAAATTGCAGCATTTTCAGCAGAGAAGAGGCAACTGATAACAGAGAAGAAGATTCTTGGAAGTAAAAAAGAACTTTCATTGCCTTGCCCTTTCTTGGTGAAATGCCTCTTGGTGACAGCTCTGTTTGCAGGAGTGAGGACAAACAATGGAGACAATAGTTACCAAGATTACTAGCATGTTACCAATTGTGATTATCACCAATTGACCAATCCTAAGCTCCTCCCCATGTCACTACGTCACTACAATCAGGCCTGTCAGGCCCATCGGACAATCTCAGACAACTTCTCCCATCCCTGCATGAGGTTGGATATTAGGCTTACAGCTTTATCTTTAAAATATTTAATAATAGGATGGTGAAAATGTGTGTTTGGGGACCTGTAGAGCAATAGTCTACTGGCTGCGTTTTTTTTTTCTTCTCCCTTATTGACAGGCCTGTCAATAAGGGAGATCAGCGGTTACTCCAGAAGTTACCCAGTTTAGCCAGTAACCTGGCTTCGTAGTACACCCCCCTGACCTGTCGAAATCAAAATAATTCAAAACAGGGAAACATTGAAAAGTCACACAATCACGTTGACTACTGAAGTTTTTATTGCTGTGAATGTTTTTAAGTGATAACGTTAGTATTAGGCTATCTAAGATCCACCACAGGGGCAGCAGGTGAAATGGATTTACACAGGTGTCTCATGCTTCTGCCGTTCTGTTTTGGCCAAACTTGTCCGAGGTAGCAATACATAACAATCGATGGGCGGGACTTGGTCAATTGTCATTAAGATCTGATCACATAGGTTTTTATTTTTATAAATCCAGATTTTCAGAATCTTTGTGAGGGGTTCACGAGCTTTACATGACTACATCACTAATTCTCTCTATCTGTGAGCAGATAGGTGGGGTTCTATGGACACAAATACAGTGTCTTCAATCTGTTGTGTCTTGACTAGTCCAAAAACACAAAAGCTGGAGGGCAAACTCTTAAAATGGAGAACCTTAAACTTAAATACTGCATGCTTCAAAATGGAGAACTTTTTCAAGAAGGGTATTTTTTGAGGAACCATGAAACAAAACATGCAACCACATGCAGGCACTCAAGTACACACACACACACACACACACACACACAAACACATAACCTTGCTCTCAGATAAAGGAAGCTGGTTTACCGAAACTTAAACCTACACACAAACCCCATCCCCCATATATGCAAGCATGCACATATCCCTAAATAATACACAGCAGCACCAAACATACCACATCCTTTTCAAAATAAAGCCTCGAAAAGAGAAGTGTGCTGCACAGAAAGAAGACAAAATGAAACTCTACTGCGTCAAGAAACATTACTTTACTTGAAAAGGACTCTGAAAGGAAGAAGAAATTTGAGACTAAAATAAAAGAGAAGCAGAGGAAAAGAAGATAAGGCTAAGAATTAGAGCGAAGTGGAGAAGACCACAAATACAAGTTTTGGGTATGTTTGAGTTTGTGTTTCATTTTTAGGATAATTGGCTGTGGTATGTCAATTGGAAGTATTTCAAGAAGGTGTTATTTCAATAAAACCATTATCAGGTGGCTGATATTTTGTTGTCAAATCACATAAGCACAAAAATAGTTTTTGCAGAAAATATTTTCCTGTTCCAAGATGAAAAAAATACTGCTTACATATAGGCCTAATTTCATCCTTTGTGTAATTATCACAATAACAAAATAAACAGATATGCAGGTGCTAAAGTGTTAGTGTCTGGTGTATGTACTTGGAATGTGTTGCCTTGAAGACCAACTCCTCCGTTTGTGAAAAAAACCTCTTATCTCAAGATGGTTGGTTTTCACTGCATAAAACTTTGGCCGATCCCATGTCTAGTGATATATGCTTAGCTGAGATGTGCCAGTAGTATTTTGAGTTTTGAAAATGAAATCATAGTTTAGACAAAAGCTTGTCTGCGATTTAAAAAATCATCACCAATCCATATCAGTGCTCTTTTCAGTGGTAACTATAACAACTTCAGTAAGCGATGGTTGAACTAAAATATAATGGAATACAATGGAATCAGCTGTTTACAAGCTCACCGTTGTATCCAAAGAAAAAAAAGCATAGTAACAGAACAGGTTAGCTTCTTTTAAAGCTAAACTGCGTGTTTTCTCTATGTTTTGAGTGCATGCTCATTGTCTACATGCAGAAGTTGCAACTAGTTGATAAATGGGAGAATGGCATTTGAGGTATCCCAACTTGGCGGAGGCAACTCCACTCCTATGCCCATATCGGGACACACACGGCAGCAATGCCCTGCTGCATTGTGGTAGGCTATGTGCAGTTTAAGCTGTTCATAGAGTTCCATAGACCCATGGTCATTTGGTTCATATAAATTATTATTTAGTCAGAATTTATGGCATCAGTTAGTAATTAGGAACTATTATTAGGAACTATTATAGTATGACAGGTGGAAGAGGTGTCTTGTCTAAATGGATTCAGTGGATTTGAATGCATTTATGTGGTGTTTATATTACATAGGCTACGATTAGGCAACTCACACACAGTTTGAATCAGATGGTGTGACAAACACAGGGGTAAGAGCACTGTTTTGTTTGTGAATTCCTGCCTGCACTGATTTAAACACAGAGTGACTCACAGTATTCCTCAGTCATCTTGTTGTGATAGTTCCTCCTTGCAGGAATAATATCAGTTTCCTTGTATTCTTGGTGGCATAGCAGCAAGGTTGCCAACTCTCACGCATCTGGCGTGACTGTCACGCATTCAACATCAGTCTCATGCATATGGATGGACTGTAATTTCTGCATTACTTTTTACAAAACCATATTCATTTCAAAGAGATACTTCAGTTTGACTAAATGAGTGCTCGGAAGCGGTCTCCCTAGCTTAGCCTACCTCTTTAAAGTAAACCTATGAAAATGCACCAAATGCAGGAAAGTAAATCTGCTTTCTTCAAAATGTTTTCTTTCTCCCAGACCCCTGCCATGCAAATATGAATGAAGAACCGATTACATGACAAAACAAGCTCAAACATGCCAAAAGAGTTGGGGTACACTACAGGACACACATGCAGAAAAAAAAAACATTTTGAAATGACCATTTACAACTGACCAAAGATGGTAACCCTGTAGCAGGTCCGAAATGTGTGCTTGGAGGCTGGATTATTTTTACAGTCATTGTATGAGAGCTAATTGTAGTGCAAGGCCTGCCTTGGGCAATATTCTGTACTTAACGACATGGGACAAGTGAGAGATGGGCTGTGATACTTGCATTGGGCATGCTACTGTCATTGATAATGTAATGTCTTATTGAGGAAAGCAGTGGAGGTGTAGTGTAGTGATAGTCTTGTTTGGGGTGTATTTGTGTGTGCGTGTGTGTGTGTGTGTGTGTGTGTGTGTGTGTGCATTAAGTAATAGGCAGAGGTCAATTTCAGTGATAATCAATATGACATTTGGATTTAATGAACGAAATATCTCATGAAATATCTAACGTAAGCCAACCTTTATGGCGGGTTACTTTTGTGAGCATTGTTTTGAGAAAGCGTTTTGGATTGTGGATTATGGATGTGACATGTCTAACTACACAAACTACAGGAAGCATGGCTGAAAAAAACAATGAAGACATTGGCTGGGTTTCAATGTCCTCCCTGTGAACTAAGCCTTGAGCCTACATGGACTTAACTAACACTGTTTAGTGAATGAGTTTGCAAGGTTGTGAGTGCTCTCCTTGCTGTTTGCATGATTGGAACACCACCTGCGATAAATGTAAATTAACAACACTAAAGTTGCATTGCAACCACGCTTCTATTTCCATTTCTTGTTGATTGTAAGTTGTTTACAGGTGCTTTTTTGACATTTCATGCTTCTCCACTGTTTCACGTCACAACGCTACAAACTGTGGGTATATCGTTTAGCAAAATCTGCATGTGGTGCCAAGGGTATAACCAAGCCCTTGTGTACTTCAGATTTTGACGTGGGACACCACTAAACTCTCGTGACCTTACAGTCCATTTACCTTTACATTTACATTTATGCATTTAGCAGATGCTTTAATTTAAAGTGGGGTGTGACATAGGGCTTTAAGAGGGTATTAAGTTAGATGGGAGCAGATCCATCAATTACCCTGTAGGCCAACATTAGTACTCTGAAAGGGTAGCCAGTGGAGCTCAGTAAACAGAAGTGTGACAGATTCTTTTTGGCTGGTTGAAAACCAGATGTGTAGCTGGATCATCTGTAGTGGTCTCACAGCCCAGGCTGGAAGACCTGGTAAGAGAGCATTGCAATAGTCAAGGCGAGAGATAACCAAAGTCTGTACCAGGAGCTGGGTTGCTGGGTTAGGTACTGATTGGCCTGATAAAACTTATAACTGATAACTGAAACTGATAAACTTTTCCTCTAAAACATTAACAATAAACAATAAACAATTGACTTAAATGTATGGAGGTGTGCTGTTAAAACTAATTGAGCATACACATTGCTGTATGCCCCCTTGTCAATCTGGAAATTACCTCACATTTTAGAGACATCTTGAGTCCATTTATCCCTTCTTTAAACAGTGTAATACAGCCATGTACCAGCCACGTTTTCTTTACAGTAGAAGACTGGTAAATAAGTGAATTTTCTTTGTTTCCTATAACAGTGGTGCAGAAGCTGGTCTTTAGTGAGACTGTCCCATTCACTTCACTCACTGAAATCAGTCAGAATCAGAAAGACGTAGCCTAGCCAACTACACTACTCACAGCCTACTCTCTGATGGCTATCTCTGCAATGCTAAATTCAGCTTGCATTCATCATCACACTCTTATGGGGTACCCCTTACAAATACACAAAGATACAGTTTATGGCTTTATGTCTCTGTCCATGCTATTTTTGGTTTGTGTTGTGTGAGCCTTTAATTCCTAATGCCTGCTTGTTGCTACAGCGTATATAGTATAGCCTCAGACATACTCTCTCTCTCCATCAAAAAACACACACATAAATATACAGACCAAGAGACAGAAGTATGCAGCTGCACTGTGTATGTCTTGTCTTTCTGCTCAGGTGTTCTGGCCATGGGGAACCTCATTAAGGTCCTTGGCAAGGATTTAGAGAACTGTCCACATTTTTTCCTGGACTTTGAAAGTAAGTCTTTGCTTGGGGTAGTATCCTGTACTGTTTTGTGTTGTGTTGTGTATGTATTGTGTACTGTGTTTGTGTGCTTTGTGGGAGACTGGGTTCCAGAGAAAGTTGGTGAAGAGCTGATGTTAAGGGTGTGTTTTTGGACTCCACTTCCAAAGGTTTCTTTACAGTGTCAACCATCTGTAAAAACACAACTGAGATCATAAAATGAAAAGATTTTTTTTCTGTGCTATGCTGATTAGTCATTATACAAAGTCTGGTCTCTGACATGTTCAGTCTATTTCAGCTGGGGACCAACAGTTGGAGGAGAGGCTAAGCAACTGTTGCTACCCATCACCTGGAGCAAGCTTGCACTGTTTTCTTTTCCTACCCAACACATACACACACACACACACACACACACACACACATTCTATTACCCAATCATGGATAAAAGCTTCCAGCCTTACCGTCAAGTGTCAGGCCGGTTGATGAGTTTCTGTGACTCAAATTGGTGTGGTTTGTGCAGCACAAAGGATGTTGCCAGACATCTGCTGACTTGTTTAAGGCTGATTCAACATGTTGAATCAGCAGAAATGTGTAATGGTAATGGGGATCACGCTCATTGACTGCATGCTTTCAAATTATAGTATAGTATAGTCAGTATAGTATAGTCAGTATAGTCACAATGCGTTGATAAAGTAGCATTTACATGCACAGCATATTCAGAATAAGGATAATACTCATGGTTAAAGGAAGATTCCAGGAAAGGGGATTGATATTGGAGAACCATTTTACTACTGCCAGCCAATGGTATGTAGAGGTATTTCCTCTTGCGCAGGTGCAGAATGTACATGATTGTTAACCGTCGGTGCAGCACATATTTTCCTGTTAAGCAGCGGCCAGTCGGTATTGTCATCAATTCTCTGAAGTGTAATAGTATTCACTATTACACACACATTCTCTATCCTAGTTCCACACCCTCACCCAAATCCTTTCCGATCTCTGTGTTCCAGGGGAGTGATGGGAAATCTCCTGAAGGTGCTGGCTTGTGCTGAGAATGAGCATGGTCCCATAGTTTACCTTGACTTTGAACGTGAGATACCATCATTTTTGTTTTTGTTGCTTTACTTTACACATTGTTATTTTATCTTCATTCCTTCTCACTTTCAGTTTGATCATGTCTTTATGTGCATCATATTATGTTCCAGTATTCTGTTTTCAAAACAGCACGTAATCAGGTATCATCACATTCACATTCTGGGTTCTGGGTTCAAGATCAGTGTTCATTGAATTGAACATTGGATTTTATAATCTGAAATTGTTGAAAGTAATCTTTTGCTATAAAGTTTAAAACTCCCCCAAAGAAGGGGTAAATCCAGCCTCAACAGTACTTTGACATGATATGTGAATCCTCTAAAATTCTAGTAAACTCATCCGACGAGATTTGAAATCAGTTTTGCGTTTTGGTGTTACAGAATGAAATAGACCCCACCTTCCCCTAGTTTGTGTGAAAACACAGCAAGAAACATGCACTGTTGCTGAAAAACACAAATTGCATACAAATGCCAAGCATTCATTTTCAAGCTTTTGTGGAATTTTTAGATCATTGTTGGATTTTAACACTCCCTAATGCAATCAATTATTTAGTTTTAGCCACCAAACAAGGACCCTTAAAGTGAGTTTTCTATTAATTTTACCATCCTTTTTATGATCCTTCTTCATCAATTTTTATCTCTGTGTTGTTGTTTGTGTGTCTGTGTATATATGTGTATATTATAACTCTTTAACATTTCTCTTAACAGATTTCTTCTAATCATACCTTTGACCCACAGCACTTCTCTTTCCTTTATACATGCATGTTCACTTTGAATAACTTCAGTAATGCTTAGCCAGCCAGAGAGCCTAATAACCAAATCATGCCATGTAAACCATGTAAAGCTTTCCAAAATGCTGTTTCATCTGATCTGTCTTTCTAACTGTTCATCACCCAAGGTCCATCGCCTTTAACCAACCCCTAACCCATAATCTCAATAAGGATTTCAACAGCTCCAACAGTTTGAACATCTGTACATAGCCAACAGGCCTAAGTGACAATCTATAGTCACAGCAGTTTGTGTAGAGTACATCAAATATGTGTGACAGAGAAATGTACATAATGACATAGTCTAAAGTTTATTTATCCATTTGTTTTTGTACATTTTGAAACTGGAACTATATTCCAACATTTGGAAAAAAAAATATTTTTATAAAAGGTCATTGTTGTATCTAGGATCCACTGTTCTAATTATTACTTACTAGGTGAAACACAGTACACAGTTCAATCATCATCATCCCTTAACAGCTATACTTGTTTCAGCCCTAGGTAAATTTCAGCTCTATTTATGATCTCAGGCTTTGTTTTTCATGTCAAATTACAGTATTTGGTTTATGTTGTACAATTTTTTTTTTCCTTCTGACAGCACTGGTGACCCCAAACTACAGGACTATACATAGGTTGAAAAGCTCTGGAATATTGCTTTTAAAGACATACTTCGTGTCCCATCCATATAGGGAAGGAAAGTGAAACACAGCGATCCTAGCAGTAGTGTTCCTAACACGAGAGCCATCCCATAGAAAATCCCATTTCTAAAAAAAGACAACATCGTACTTGAACACCAAAAATATTTTTCATTGTATTTATTGAGATAATCTCCTAAATGTGAAAGTGTCAGAAATGGACTACACACAATTAGCATGTTCCTTGTGTATTAGTATAATAAGCTTGGACAATGGCTTTGAATATAAGGCACACACTACCAACTTCTTCTGTGAGTAGTACCTCAACACCAATTGTGTAACATAGAAGGTAAAATCCCACGATAAACATCATTACAAACCTCATTACAAAAATTGTTTGGTGAGTCTGGCAAATCGATGTTTGAAGTGGTGAAGGCACTCCCGGCTTCCAGTGTAGTTCCCTACACCACATTAGAGTAATTTGAAACAAAATTGAAAAAAAAATGTAGAATGATAGCCCTAATCAGTAGAGTTGCCAGACATACATATCATATAGAAGCCACTGCCTTAAGTTTGGAGTGTGAACTCAGATATAATTTTTGGAAAAGACATTCGTTGCCAAACGTTGCCAGCAGGGGGCGATGAGATTACTTTCCCTCCCTATTTATACATTGAAAAGGGTGTGTGCCAGAACTGAACAACACTGTTCTGACTGCTTATTAACCTGGGGTGTGTTGTCCAACAATGTCGTTGCTCCCTTCCTTAGCAAGTTTGTTGGTTTAGACTACAGACTTATGATACTATTGTTTCTCTACAGCATTGTGCAAACTAAGTAACTAACTACATTGGTAACTTCGGTAGCACGATGCATCATTAAATGACACAACAAGATGTTTTCCAGTGGCATAGTATGGACAATCCATTGTAAATTAGATCGGTGCTTCTTTCAGACTATTAGCTTGGCTCTGTAGAAGAACTATAGTACTGTAGGCCTATGTTCACGAGACTTCTTCTTTATCTTTTTGCAACTTAACTGGCCCTTTGATACATTATCCCTACCTATACAGCATGAAAGATCTCACTTTAACTACACTTCAAAGTCTGTGTTGGGGCGTAAAAATGCTACTTGTGTTTTAAAAACAGGTTCTTATAATATCCCACAGAACTGTTTCAGATTACAACATCAATACAATTAAATAACAAGATTTCTAAAATAAAGTCACATTTAGATTTTAACCCAGAACTTAGCCAAGACCTAAAACACACCCTGTAACAATATCTTGTCACTGGATCTTTTCTGTCCACTATATTTTTCAGTGGTATAGAATATCAACAAGCCAAGCAAGCTATTCTTCATGTAAAATGAGCATTCTGCCATCACCAAATATGCCTTATATTTCCTGGTAAACTTGAAGCTTGAAACTGGCTAGTCTACACCACTGTTGGCATATGAATAATCCTGTTTTGATAATAGTAATTTGATAATAGTAGCCTATCCTTAATTGGCGTAACATTTTTAGTTCCAAATAATTTATGTTGCTCCTGTTATCTATTCCACAAAAATGGAACACAGATCCACAGACAACATTTGCAGTGCCATGTTTTCCACCACAAAAGCATCTGAATACTCACCAAAAGCTTCTGGTTCAAACATTGTTCAACTTCCATAGGTGGTTGGTGATTTTGGGGGAGCAGTCAGACTAGGGCTGTTATGTAATTCAACCCTCATTGTATTTTGATGGTTCAGTGCTAATATCTTTGATCCCCCCCACTCAGATGCCCAGCCCACTGAGGCAGAAACAGCAGTGTGGAATCAGGTGAGCGCAATTCTGGAGGAGGCCCATGGTATATTGGCAGAGCTGCAGTCCTACAATGGGGCAGGACAGGAAATACGAGAGGTGAGGGATTTCAGCTTTTGATTTTAATTACTAATATGCCATAACTGACAGACTTAACCATATACATGGCAGTGTGACAATTGTTTTTGGTAGTTTGTGGCCAGTGCAGTTATCATTAACCCAGTAACCCACCAGGCATGATAGGTAGATGGATGGATGGATGGATAGTCCTTAAGATTTAATCCTTAACCATTCTATAGTATCTTGTATGGCACATAGACTCCAACTGAAGGTGCAATAGAAATATCACATTATCACCTGAAGAAATGAAATGGTGTTTTTTAATTTGGCTGACAGGGTGTGTGTTATGTTGGTAACTATAACAGCCTTAGTAAGTGATGGTTGAATTAGTGAGCAACAATGGAATCAGCTGTTTACAAGCTCACCGTTGTCAGTAACCAAAGAAAATAGCACAGTAACAGAACAGCTTAGCTTCTTTTAAAACCAAACCATTTCCTTTATATTTTGAACAGGCATGATTTGCAGCTGGGTGATAAATGGGATAACAGCCTTCGAGGTGTCCTCAGGTGTCTCCACTGGCGTGTCGTGGAGTTCTTTGCCCCCACCTCGTCCATTATTTCATTGTATCAGGACACCTAGACGGTTCTTATCCCAAACATAGCCTATCTACCAGATTTAAATCACTGTGATCATACTGTGATCATAGGCAAAAGTAGTATTATCACTTCTGTATCGAAAGAAGTAGTGCTAAACTATAAATGTAATTAGACTGTACTAATGTACTAATATAAAATATAATTGTGTAAAAAGAAATACAAAATTAACTATGTAGATACTTAATAATTATGAGGGGATAATGAATAACATGACATTTGTATATCAGAAAATAATGCACATTTGAGAAGTTAATGAGGCTATAATGCCATTGCACCTCGAAGTCAAAAGCAGGTTGTCATAAATGTAAATGTAAATACAAGTTATGTCTTTTAATATAGAATATGTTATTTGGCATTATTATGCAACATGGCATTATTATACATTTTCATATGGCAGCCCTTAAAAAAAGGCTGCCGTGGCCCCTATTTGAGGCGCCTATGGTTCTTAATCTTTAGAGAATCCCTTCCTTAGAGTCTCTCCCAAATTTCATGCTTTTACAGCAAAGTGATCGATTCTTGTGAAAACTGGCCCTTAACTGCTTCACTATCAGGAAGATCAAGAGAATCATTAAAGGCCCCAACCATCCTATTTATGCTTTCAGCTGCTACCATCTGGCAAGCAATATTGGGCTTGGACCTCCAGACTCCAGAAAAGTTAAGCTAGGAACAAACATCCCAAGTTTTAATCCCAATATTGATACGATGGATCATGCAGGTCAGTCATAGGTAATCCAAGGTAATCAATAGTCGCGGTGTTCAGTCGCGGTGTTCACATTAAGTGTATTTTGGTGACAGATTTGGAACGTTGTGATTCCATTGTTGATGCAATTATGACTGAGCCAGATATTATTTCAACCAGTCCATTCCACTGGTCTCTATGATACACTGACAGCACAATCAATTGATTCCCAATAGTACCACAATGAGTCTGTACATTTGCCCTGGTCATTCGCATTCTAATCGTAATAAACTGAAAATGTTGGGAGGTCTGTCCTTGCTTTAGTGATCCACAGTGAACAAAGACAACCTAAGATAGTGTCAGTTTAGTCTTGGAACAGACATTCACATGCTCTCTCTCTCACACACACAAACACACTTTTGTAGTTTGAGGAGCCAAAACACAATAATTTTTACTGCATGAGATGTAGAAGAAGTCTTCAATCCTGAATCTTGAATGTTAAGCAACCGGGAGAAACTGTAATCTCTCTACCTCTTTCTATTCCTCAACCTTTTTGTTCACCTTTCTTCTCTCTTTAACTATGCTCTCTTTATCTGTCTCTGTCAGGCCATTCAAAATCCAGGTGATCTACAGCTGCAGGAAAAGGCATGGAATGCTGTCTGTCCTCTGGTTGCTAAACTGAAACGTTTCTATGAGTTTTCCCTCCGTCTGGGTAAGAGGAAAACCATATATCCTTTGCTCTTGAGTAACCTTTTCTAACAAAAGATGCCTTCCTCACTTTCTTTGCTGCTGTCAACTTTGTAAGTGTTCCCATGACAACAGGGCTAGAAATGGCTATTGAAACTCCATATTATGGTGTTTTTCCACTGACCAGCTTGGTTCGGTTCAAGTCTACTAGCAGCAGGAGATGAACAATGCACAGCGTTAATGGCATTTACAGGCTGCTCTGGGTAATGCAAGGGAGACAAGGGAGTTTGAAGCAACATTGGGAGGGAAGAGATTGCAGCAACTGCAGCAATCAATCACGCCTTCCTCACTACACTAGGCCAGCTTGTGCAGGCATTCAGTACCCAGCATGGCCCTGTCCCTCGCCTCTGGACTAGATCTCATCTGGACTAATTTGACATCTATTTATGAAAAAGAATATTTATTAACTTACATATAATTTGTTTATTTGGTCACATTCTAAAAAAGTATTTTATAACTTGACATACTTTGTGTTTACTATTTATATTTACTCTAAGCACTTAGGAAGCCTGCCGAAACTATTCTCAACTACTACATGCACTCTACAGATCTTCTTCTTGTAGTTCTGCTGCTCAGCAGTTAGTTGCTCAGTGTCTGGGAACGGTTGTAAAAGGCAGTTTTGGAGGGGATAGGCTCCCAGGCTCGACAGCATGTATACCACCGATGTCCCCTATGTGAGCAGGAAAGAGGTTACCATGGCTGGCCAACTCCGACAATCTTAACACACTAGCATCATGCAAGCTTCCTGGCAGCCATGCAAAAGAAATTCCAGAAAATGCCTTTCCTATCTACAACGCCTTGAAGTATTATGGAGTTACAACCAGTTACAACATTTAGGCAATACTTCAGTTGTAGTGGAAAACAGTTGGGTTGAAACCAAACTGAGTAGAGTAGACCTGAACTGAACCTAACCAAGCTGTACCACTCAGTAGAAAACCCCCATTAGAGGCCTATCTACTACAGCGGGCCTGAAGTGCTCTACTGCTTAACTAATCATTGTCATTGTAGTCTAAATATTATTCATACAAGAGTTTATGCACACTGAAGGAGGAATGAAACATCTGCTTAATTTATGATGAAATGGTGGCTGCCACCAACAGGGAAAATTAAGCATGTCTCCATCTGATGGAGAAAATGAAACTAAGCTTGTGATGCATCTCCATGCATATGGAAAGAAATTCAGTCTTTTCAGTCATTAATTTCTTTCAGTTGCCAAAACAATGTCATGGTCCAAGGTATTTGTCGTGTTTGGGTAAAATGAATAAATATACCATCGCTGTTGGATGAATACTTAACAGTCCATTTTTGTTCATTCATTTTTTTGAAAAATGTTAGTCATCATGTTGGTCTGTCAATTTTAGACATATTTAACATGTAATGACATGATATAAAACCATCTTTGACAGCATGATGTTCAGTTATTTAGATAACACATGTTTTTTCCAACTTTAAATTTTTGGATATACATGTTTTTCACCCAACAGAGACAATATGAAATAGTATAATGTAGTTTTAATAATGGACACTTCGGTTTCTTCTCTCATTGTACACACAGAGAATGCCCTACGCAGCCTGCTGGAAGCACTCACAAGTCCACCTTATGCCCCTATGCAGCATCTGGAACGTGAGCAGGCACTGGCAAAGCAGTTCGCCGAGATCCTCCACTTCACTCTTAGCTTTGATGAGCTCAAGGCGAGACAGACATACCCTGAGTATCCACACACCAACACCAGAAGACTAAAGGAAACAGTATAGTACAGAAAATTCAAATTAGATACAGACACACAAACACACACAGCAAAAACTGCTGTATAACCTAGTATTATTTATTTCATATTAATATTTTAAAACTAAACAGACTTACTAATATTTTATTCCTAATACAGAGCCAAAATGGTAAATCTAAGTATACTTGTATACTAAGTTGTCTAGCGGTGTGTTGCACTAATTGTCTTTTTAAGTAGGCTACAAGTATAATTGCGTTTTGGGGAAAAATATTTTTACAGTGCAGGTCTAAGCAAAAGCATTGTGAAATCTGTGTCTTTACAGATGACAAATCCTGCCATTCAAAACGACTTTAGCTACTATAGGAGGACCATCAGTAGGAACCGACTAAACAATCAACAGGTGAGCTGAGCGTATCATAATGACCAAGTTCAAACAACACTGTTTATCTTGTACAGTAGGGCTCTTTAAAGCATTGTCAAACTGCTGTCTTACCTGGAGACTAGCCTAATGGTATAATAGCAATGCGCTGAGCTAGAATGTTAACAGGCATGCTTATCTTTGTTGAGGTCAAAGACTATTTTCTTTCACTAATATGTGAGGTGATTTTGCAATTATTTCTGATGTCTGACAGCTGGATGCTGAGAATGAGGTTAACAATGAAATGGCCAATCGGATGTCCCTGTTTTATGCTGAAGCTACACCCATGCTGAAGACGCTGAGCAATGCCACAACAAAGTTTGTCTCAGAGGTGAGATTGAATCTTCTATTGGACATCCTAACACTCAGTTTATGTGGTGCTGGACCCACTTAAATGCTTATAAAAGGCTTAGACTAACCTTTCTAACCTTTCTAAACTACTGTCTAACCTGGTCTAAAAATCTAGTTGGCTTTGCTTTTATAACAAATAGACTTACTTCAACTGCAAAAATATTTTTCCCAAATATTAGACAAAATAACAACATAGACATGGCAGCCAGCGTGTTAAGCAACTTTGCTTGTTTCAACTTTCAAAGAGCTATGGCGACAGACAAGGTAATAAACATTACTAGTGCAAATGGTGTGTCATTCTCAGAGATGGGAAGTAATGAACAAGTACTGCACTTCAGTAGCATTTTCAGCTATCTGTACTTTATTGAATATCTGTTTTTCTGACCACTTTTAACCCCCAACAGAAATATCTGTACTTTTTTTTACTTTTTCAAAACAGACTTGATACTTTGTCTTAATGCATTTGGGGGGAAGTTATCAATATTCTTAATTCACAGTAATGCTGTGCCTTCTCAAAATCAAAGTCGATTCCAACATGGATGAGAAAATAATAGTGGGGATGCTGTTGATTTTGATGCCAGAGATAAAAAAAAGTGATAAATCTATATGAAAACATTTTTGTTGAATTTAGTGCTTTTACAGAAAATGTCAAAAATGCTCACTTCAATTAGACTTACCAATGTTCTATGCTCTGACATTTCTCCATAATGGACTGGAAGTGTAACAGTTAAGGAAAGTGAAACAGAATGTTGCCATAACCAATCAGCTGATCTGTTAGTTAACAGACTACCTTTTTTGCACAAGCTATTATCTATCTTAATTATTAAAATTACTATGAGAGCAATGATAAACAGTGCTTTGTTGTCACATTATTGCTATCTTCAATAACTATCATGTTAACAATCATGTTATTGCTATCTTCAAGGTAGCTGTGTAATAAGTGGGACAGTGTTCTGCAAGGCGGACATTATCGTGGAATAACTCCCGCATCACTCTGTTGGGAGTTATTCCACGATAGAATGCCTCACAGAATGTTATCCCTTACTTGTTGCAATACTGGTTACTGGGGCCCTGGTTGGGCTTGTAAAAGCCCCTGATGTCTCAACGTCCTAATAATGTCTCTGGCAGCGTCTAACCTTGTTTTGGAAATGACTTCTTAGATCTAGGGAAATATAGACCAGAGGACCCTAGAACTAGGGAGAATGTGAAATGCAGTAGGCAATGTACAGTACAGTATGTGCCATATAAATCCGAGGAGGACCCTGAGAACATGGGAAGATAAGTGTCATTGTGTATTCTGTGCAGTACTCAGTAATGAGTATACTATTTCGCACGAGGAAGTTTCATTTTAGAGGTTATAATACAGTGAATACAAAGGTCACACTATACTATGTATTTTTTGTTTCAGAACAAGACACTGCCCATTGAAGACACAACAGATTGTCTTAGCACTATGGCATGTGTGTGTCGTGTCATGTTGGAAACGCCGTGAGTATTCCGCTGTGCAATGCGATGTTGTATGACATTTTGACAGAACTTTTGACACTGGGCCTGTTTCTATTATTGTTGCTCGCGTTGCATTGCTTGGCTAGTTTGAAAGGGGAATCTGTGCAAATATAATGGCATATTTAATGGACCCAATGTGAGAACATTGAATGCGTCATGATAACCTGATGCTCATTTGCAGTTAGGCACGGTATAGTTTTGCTCTTAAGTTCCTGTTAAAGATATTTAGGCCCTGTGATATTTTACAACTGCAAAATTTACGAAAATGCAAAAATCCATTATTTTGCATGCACAGGTTGTGTAATGTTCAAGGGCTCAAGTCCTCATAATGGTGTAACTAGGGTTTAAAAACATCTTTTTAATAATGGTAGATGAATGAGGTCCAATGCTAGTAAGGCTATAATGCACTAGGAGTATGCTTTACTACGATTGATCTGGACTTTGTGTGTGCAGTGAATACCGATGCCGCTTTACCAATACGGACACCATGCTCTTCTGTATGCGAGTCATGGTGGGTGTCATCATACTTTATGACCACGTCCATCCAGTGGGAGCCTTCGCCAAGACCTCCAAGATTGATGTAAGTGATGCCACCTTTTTTAACACAAATGAATCCATGAATGAATGAACTGATAATACAGTATTAAGATTGCAAGTGAAGAGTTCAAATGCATCTCCTGTTGTTAGATGCCTTCTTAGCCCACACAGCCTGGGTGCTTGGCTCTGGTAATATTTCAGGCCTTCCCTGAAAATATAATGTCTGGGTGACAGCATATGTTGCTCAAAACCTACATATATTATTTCAGCATTACTTTTGACTCTCCAGGGGGTATACTACAATCCGTAGGTAGGAGATCCATGGTGACTCCCAGAGCTACCCAGGTTTACCAGTACCATCTCGCTTAGTAGTACAGGGCCCGGACGAGTAAGCTGTCAATAACAAAGGCACTAATGCACCCCTATACAACCATAAATCCTGCCTTTTCAACTGACCATTAAAATGCAAGTGTGGCTGAGCAGGAGTTACGTCGCTTGACTTAACTAAAACAAGCAGGATGACTCGTCTCCTCTGTAACCCGGAGGATCCAAGAGTCCATGAATTCCAAGAAAGAATGACAATATTTTATTTGTGTAACCACAGGACAGTTTCCACATCTTTTAGGTCTATCTCAAATGAGCTCAGGGCCAAATAAGACTATTAAACCTCTGGATCATGCCTAAATAAAGTATTCTTTGCATGGTAGAGTCAAAGATACATTAACTGTCTTTGGCAGACTTTTCAGCATTCATGGCTGGAGTGTCAAGGTGTGTTCAGAGACAATTGCCATTTTTTGAACTCATGAACCCATAAAATGATTTTCATGACAGAATTAACTCTTGTATACACACAGTGCCACAAGAATCTTGGTAATGTATTGGTAAAGTATTTTTATGTAATAAATAATAGACTAGCATTATTTAATTTTTACAGCTATTTACAATTCAAACTTTTTTGTACCAAGGTTCCAAATTTTCAGTGAGTGCACATTCCCCCCAAAATAATGATGTTCCCCAGTTTCAACAGTTGATTTGTTGTCTGCACTATTCTCTATCAAATGTATGGCTTGCCTGTTTTGAAAATAATAGTATTTTGTTTTAGTAAAATAGTATATGATAATAATATGTTAATTGACATTTTACCAAACATCCCACCTTTTTTGGAATGGGGTTTGTATTTCACTACAAAACTACGTCAGGGTACTCTCTGAAAGCTTCAGATTCCACAACTAGAAATTCTAGCAACCAATCAGCATGTAGAAATTGAAGGCAGAATCACTAGGTTTAAAGTTCAAAGGATGCAGATCGGAGGGGTCCAGACTCTGTACAAAGTGAGAGAGGGGGTGACTGGTGTGGTGGTGTGGACAGAGAAAAGAAGGGTATGTACCCTCTTATTTGGCTAGACTGCAGACTTCAAAAGTCTTCTGCATTTTCCTTTAAACTAGAATTGTAAAGCATCATTTTGCTAAGCTAGACTTCTTAGATGGTGACTTCTAACTTGGGGCTGAACTTCTCTAGTTTGTACGTGGCTTTAGTCTTCAGTAAATATGTTTGAGGTGTCTGACCTGACTTCCCAGTACACAGCAACAATCATTGATGTTTACAACCTTTTTATGAGTGCTTATGAATTTATTTACACATTTTTGATTCATTGTCAACATTTGCTCTCTGCTTTCCCAGTACTCATCCTCCTGTAAACCATGTAGAATGTAGATTCTTTTGAGGTGCCTGGAACACATTTGTTACATGGTTAAACAGGTACAGATAATTGTTTAACTTCAGAACAGCAACATGTCTATCAAAACAAATGTAAATGAACTTTCTTTGCAGATGAAGGGCTGCATCAAGGTGCTGAAAGAGCAGCCTTCAAATAGTGTGGAGGGCCTTCTTAATGCTCTAAGGTAACTTAATGTATTGCTGTAATGCTTCATGAACTGCATAATATAAGGACCCAAATATACCATAGGTTAAAGAAGTAAAACAAAAAGAATGCATGTACTTGTATTTTTAAGTAGTAAAATCAACTGTTCTGTCCTATCAAACAATGGAAACGTGTAGTTGATTATGTGTGCAATATAACAGAAACTATTGACTTCTTTGAATGTAAGGTTAATTGAGTATACAGTTGCTTAAAGCCATTACCCATGAGTAATTCTCTCAACAGGTATACAACACGACATTTAAATGATGACAGCACCTCAAAACAAATTAGAGCGCTGCTCCAATGAGACAGCATGGAAGAAAAAGCGAGCAACACATGAAGAGAGATAGAAATGCTGGAACATGCTACTTGTGGGTGACCCAACCTCAGAAAACTGTTTGTTTACAAACGTGAAAACATGAAACCATAGCTAAACCAATAACCTGGAAAAAGTAAAAAGTATATATATTGTCAAGCATTCATCATCATGCCTCTCATTTTGTATTCACAAACACGGGGGGAAAAGAATGTAAAATATATTAAGGTCTCAAAACAGACACAAAGAGATCCAGAAGACAATAAATATAATTATTTAAACAATTTATATGGCTCTGTTTAGGATAAAGATGTCAAAAAGCTACAAAATGTACAAACCCAAAGGCATTAAACTTTAGCCACTAGACACAGAAAGGTGAATAAAAGTAACAGTCTTGCTCTCAAAGATTTTACAGATTGAGAGTAAAGATTCAAAACCCTCTTCCCGTCTCTATATCACTGCAAGTAGACGAGAGAGCAAGTCAGGAGTTGAGTTCATATTATTTAGAATCATCTGCTGATATAAACACGTCCTCCATGACTCTTATGGGTGACCTTTTGACCTCTGACAGAGTTCTGGGATCTGCAGGGTTTAGTTATTGTTCTCTCCAGCACACCACCTCATTATACCATTATCTCAGACAAAGAAATATGATATTAGTCTTTCTTGACATTTGTGTTGTTGTTTTACTGCTGATATATTTTCAAAAGTGCACAACAGACTTATTTCAGATTTTCTATTAGAGATTCTCAGAGCACCTACGAATACTGATAACAATATTTAGAAACAGCAAGATGTTTTTCACTTAAAGGTTAAAGGTCAAGAGGCTTTAAAAAAAAAAAAAAAAAAGGCACTCCCCCTATAGTCGCTGATTGTTTTGTGTCTTAGATAGGAACCAGCAATGATCAGTTTCAAAGACTTTTTTTTTTTCAAAGATGATCTTGCAAGCATGGTTTTCACCAAGACCATACGGGGAACCAAGAGAGCCTTGCATATTGTAACTTAAAAAAGGCCTAACTAAAAGTACTCTCATCCTTAAGACAGGTTTATATTACTGTCAGTGCTGTTGCTACACAGAGGCTCTATGCACTGTGTGCCCTCCTCCAAGTCCTTCACTGATGCTTGGCATGAATTTTCCAAATTTCTAACGGAGTCATGCCAATTGTATGGTGTCTATTTTTCAGTAAAATCAGCACACGCCAGCAAGCAGTAATTTTATGGGTAGAGAACACAAAAACTGGCCAGCAGGAACCACTCAAATACCTTTGTGTATTTTGATTAGAAGAAGGTTGTTGAATTATACCATCTATTTTTTGGTAAATTTCACAAAAATGATGCAAGAAAGGCTCAAACAAAATACAATAATATGTAAACTGTGGCGTGTGTCACTCCAACTACTGTTTAGGTGTGCTACGCAGACACAAGACACATAACTTTGAAAGATTCACAATGACATTGAGGCAACAGCATACCTATAGCATTGGGTCAAAAGAGAACCAGGAAGCTGGCTATATGGCTAAGTTATGCAGCACCTCCACCATGGTCCATCACTGTGTCACTCAGCTGTAGTCCTCACTTAGCCCTGTTGTGCCAGCAAGAGTGGTCTGGTTTCTGTTTTTTAGGCCAGTTAACCCTCTCTCTGTCATCCAGTGCATTTGCACACATAAACACAGAAACTAGAACTAAACTAGAAAAAATAGAAAGTGGGATATGGAATAAATGCAAGGAGCTATTAAGAGAATATGCTTATATCTCTCTCTCACACAAACACACACATGCAAATATATGCACACCATATACACATGCAGGAGGATGTGTAACATTTTGGTGTAAATACGGGAGAGCGTTGAAAGAAATTTCCATCAGGCAACTAAGAAATCTAAACAAATGTGCTTATGATTAACTAGAGATTATGTCCTTTAGTATGAAGCAATTTTTTATTACATCGTGAAATGTGGGTATTTGAAATAAGACAGATAATGTGATTTTCAAAATAAGGAGAGTTTACACAGTACTGTACTTTGGATGGCAGTAGTCCTTAGTCCCACTTCATTTGATCATATTTTCTATACAGGGATATGTTAAAAGGCATATTCTGTATAAATCTCTAGATGGCATGCTGCAAAAGGTCTGATAAGATGTGTAAATTAATTTGTTGAAGTGTTTTTAATTCATTTTTATTTGTTCTTTGAACTTGACTGGATTAAGTGTTGGGTATGTGACTCTCAGAACCATGTATTTGGCTTGTGCCAGCAGACATGCCATAGTCCAGATTTTCAACTTTATGTTTTGGCAGACACAGCTAGAGTGTGAGTGTATGTGTGTGTGCAGGTGTATGTGTGTGAGAGGGGTGGGGGTGCTGCCCATTTGCTTGTTATTTTGTACATTTTGTGCAACAATAAACTTATTGTTCATTTATTACCTTTAACTTGACATTATTACATTGTAATTGAAGCATTGCCTTCTAATTGTGTGGATTACACTTGAATTTCCTCTTTGTGGTATCATTAGTTCATCTAATTGAATCTAATTATACAGCTCAAATCAGAATAGTAAAATCATAATTAGAACTTTGAGTTCACTGATCACTGAAGACACATATAGGATCACCACCACAAATAGTCATAAGTTGTCAGCATCATCTAGTATCCAGAATCCAGAATCACTGGAAGTGAATGGGACCAGTTAGGCTATAGCTCCCCCCACAGGTCACCGAAGCCCACTGGTCCCAATCACCTCCATCGGCCTCAAGTTTGGCATGAGCTCTAAAATTCTAAGGGCGTTTTACAGGGACCACTGGAAGCATTACTGGATACTGCAGTCATCAAATCCAAGGCACTGCAAATGGCTGTGCATACAGCTCAAGATGTCTATGGATGTAAGCTACCCTCAATCCAGGACTTGCACAGCAGCAGATGCAGTAAATCCAAAAGAAAGGATACCAGCCCTCCTAACCATAGTCTGTTCCAGTTGCCATCATCTGGCAAATGCTATCGTAGCCTCAAACTCTGGGTTTGCAAACTCCAGAACACCTTGTTTTCCTCCCACTTCACAATTAAGCTTATAGATAGACAGGAACAAAAGGGGAGGGAAAGCCCATGCCTGTCTGTGACAAATACACAAATACATATTCATTCCCAAACACATGCATACCACTCACTTTGTTCATCCACTCCTTTCACAACTTTAAACACCTAGTTGTTTATTTTTATTTAACTTTTTAAAACTTTTTTTTAATAACTTATTTAACAACTGAACAATGAACAATATGGCCCATACATTTATCAAAATAAAAATGGCTAAAGACAAGGCCTATTCTGCAAACAGATTATTTTCAGGAAGTTTTAATGTTTTCAAAGAAGGCTACACTGACCAGCTCAAAGCAATAAAGACCAGCTCACAATGAAACAGGGATTATTTTAATTAAAAACCTGCGTGTCCATGCTAAAAAAAAACTGAACTGTAGGCAACAAGCAATAGTTTGACCCTGCTGAATCATTAGGCATCACTAACAGTGTAATTTGTAATAATAATGATCATATGAAATGTATATTGTATAAAATGGACACCACAAGGTGGATAATTCTGTTAGAACACATTGTATTATGAATTCCTCATAACTTAAAATATCAAGAGTTCAGATACAAAACCTTCTAAGATCCTTCGCGATGAATTTACAGAAATATATTTACATAATTTTGATAAACCTTATTATCAGTCCAATACCAATTGGATTGTTTTGCCTTGATAATAACATTCCAATCGCAGTTTGATAGAGATTACTTGGAAATTATCATTTAAATAAGTTAATTTTGCATATTTATGAAGACGGACTTAGAGGGTTGGTCATCTGAACTCTTCATGTGTTAATTAAAAGCAAAAAGTTAGACAGCGCTTGTATACAATAAAAATTCTAATTCCTTGAGTTTCTAAATATATGGTCCCCTCCTCAACAGATTACCGTCTACCATGGTGCACTGCTTTGGATACAGCAGAAGACAAGAGACAAATTTTATTTGAAGCACTTATAGTCTGACTATCCTTTTACCTATTCAAATAAAATCTAAGATCAAGAATGTCATGAGATGAAAATGCGCATAGTAACAGAGCACAAGAATATTACTGTGCTGATTGTCCACATAATCACTGCTCACTACTTGTTTGCTGTGGTGCATCTTCCTCTGACTTGGTTCTTTTAGGACCTGGAGTTGGAGTTACAGACCTTGCCTGAGTGAAAACCTTTGTTGATGACAAAGGACCATCATTAGCGTGCTGGTAAAACTGCAGATCTGAAGTTGATTCTGATCTCCGTTTCTTCCTTACATGATACTGGTGGGCTTTAGACTTCAGATGAGCTAGAGGAACAAAACAAAAAACTAATTCTGAATCACATATCGCATTGGATACCTATGGAAACCAGAGATGAGGAAGGCCAATATGTAAGCCATGCCATGGAACTGTCAAGGTTGGCAAGAAAGTTCTGCAATTTTAGCCTAAACCATTGGGTGGTCAAGACAATTGCTTTCTATGCTTTTTATATATTTTATATATTTTATATATTTTATATGGTTTTCATGAAGCCTTGACCTGTCTAATTGTTTTAACACATTCCCCTAGCCATGAGTGAAAAACATTCAGGCTCAACCAATTACTAACTAATGGCTGTAGTATGCCTCACATGCTTCTGAGAAATTGGCATGAATACTCACCTGCTAGGCTCTACAAATGCAAAGTAATATAATCATGCTACTTTGTATAGGCTTAGCCAGTATTCAACATATAGTTAGCTATAGCTAACTTGAACAGCAACACTTTAGATTAGGGTGCACATATTCTTTATTAACTAGCAGCTTTTTAACATGCAAATTAGTAACATGCTAGTCATTTGTTAGCTTTTACCAGTCACTTATTAATACCTTGTTCTAAATGACCTTATTCTACTCATAACAGATTATTAACCAAGAATTTCTACAATATTAACTCCTAATTACTGTTCATTTGTAGTTAGTAAGTTATATGTTGCATATGAATTATGATCTTAATCTGCCTTGGTTAGTATGGGGCTTATAAAGCAGTAGTACAACAGGAACAGTTATTCGCCTTCAATTATATTTAGAAAAGATGGCCTTTTCATCAGAACAAAACCCAAAACTACATGTAGACAAGAAAAGGAAAGGACTCTTTCACCCCCTTCAGTCCATCACTTTTGTCAATTCTCATCAATACTTTTTCATTAATTCTTTTTTTGTCTTTAAAAAAAGCACTTCTTACATCCACACTACAAGCAGAATCAAAAGCTTGTATGTTTTCTCCTGCTAAATCAATTGATTCTTGTGTTCTTGCTGCACTGTGCATGTGTAGCTGTTATAATACACAGAGCACCCACATTTTACCATAGTTGGTCCATAATATTTTCAAGGGTGTTCATGAGTGACCAAAATGACAGATTACCGTCATTTCCCAAATATAAGACGCACTGAGAATAAACCGCACAACAGTTTATGTAAATCTAAAAAATAAAATTATATATTAACTGCAACCGTGTATTAACCCTAGTTTAACCAGCTTATAACCAGCAATGCCCAAGTCATTAGCAAATAAGCATCACAATTAAGTGACAGATCAATTAAAATGGCATCGGATGGGCATGTAACAGATTTGCCAAAAGACCTGGATAAGCAAATTCGTTAGCACTTTCCTGGATAAGCAAATTCCTCAACCAAGAGCATTATCTGCGAACATTAGCTTTTTTACTGTACTTACATTGCTACCATTTGCATTCAGCACTCATTTATTCTTTTATTTTTTTGGTCCGCCACCACTCCTCATCAGAGGACAACAAAACAGACAAAACTGGACACAATTAGACTGATTATACAGACAGATGCAAATGGGCGGGCAGGTGGACAGACAGAAGACAGCGGTTAAGGATTTTTAACACTCACACCAACCTGACCCACCATGACAGCCAACCGGCTCTGCCTGACCCGTAAAATTACACACTGATTTTTAACCCAACCCGACTAACACTAACCCTAACCCACTAAAACGGAGAGAAAAACAAAAAAAAGAAACCAATGAGTCTACTTTGTGATTTGCAATAGCCAAGAGAAAAACACATGGTAACCTAGGCCTACTTACAAGAGGAATTTTCTCATCTTGCTAGAATTTCCCATTGGGAAGTGCCGTTTAAAAAACATTACAGTTTTCGCCATATGTTGACCATAAAAAGAATATCACTCAGGTCCTCTGTGAACTTGTGTTAGAAGGAGAGAGAGAAGGAAATGAGTCTATTGCCTAACTATATTCTGTGTTACTCATTTATTGCACTTCATTGTAAAAGAATGATAGCCTATAGGATAAGTGTTAGGAAATGCATGGCAGGCACCTGCATGAAGTTGGCACCCCATATGTTGAAAATATGAATAAAAGTATTTTGATTCTGATATTCTGATTATGATATTCAACATTTAATTGCACCCCATCAACATCCAAATGACTAAAAAATTAATGGAATCGTTTGTGCTTCGTTTGTACACGACAAAATTAACACTTGTGCACACAAAATTAACGCTTGTGCACAAACCGCCTTCATGATATTCAACATTAAACAGGTTGGTGACATCAACATCCAAATGACTCCAAAACGGTTGGAATCATTTGTGCTTCGTTTGTAGATTCATTGATAGCAAGTCCTTCTAGACATTGTTTGTGTGATTATTATGGATAATTAAAGCAAAAGAAAACCCCAAATTCAATTGAGAGCGTGAGGGGGTAGAGAGAGAATGTACAGTGTGTGCGTGTGGGCTCGTAGGGCAACTGTTGCCATCCCCTGTTCTATATACTTTTATCAATTTTAAATTGTTTTAAACAATATTCATAACTTAGGGAGTGTTTGTTTGTAATAAGCCTACCCCTCCACTCCAGGTCTCCAATGATGATCTTTTCACAAAGCTCACATGTGTGGTGGCTCCTCTTGTTCCTCTGCTCTACCCCATCCAGCCTCATTGGCTCAATCAAAGGCTTCTCACCCTGTCACAGAGAAGAAATGCCAAAAAGGATATTGAAGCCAATAAAGTTATTTTGTTATAAAGTTATCAACTAAATAAACTCCTCTAGTTCCGACACCCTGTTTTGGTGAAAACGGTCACCTTCACTGAGACATCTACTGGCTCATTAGGGACAAACAGAAAAGGTAACTCTTGGGGAGCAACTCTTGGCTCTTGTTTTAAATCCTGCATGTGCCAGTAGGTGGCAACGCCACATAATGGTATGCAGAGCCATATGTACAATGTATTACTGAATATAAGGCTAATATGTAATGTGTCAAGAAGTTATGAAAGTGTGTGTAGGTACAGCAGTAGAAAGGGGGGGGTATTGGGATCTTGACGTGTTCTTCCTTTCCATGGAGCTCCGCCTACAGCTTTTGGGTAGGGTAATGCAACAAACCATGCAAAATAAAATAACAGAGTTGCTGAGCGCCTCTTTAAAGCATCAATTTAATTTTGACATGTTATATCTTATGGGGAAAAAAAAAACAATGCAAAGTCCATGTAAGTGACAATGGCCGCCGATCTAAACAGTTATATGGTTTTAGGGAACGAGGCAGACTTGAAGAACTTCACAACACAAATGAGGAGCTCCTCAGCCAAGTTCATCACGTCCGTATAATAACACACTTAATAACACACAAGGTCATTATCCCACTTATCACCCAGTTGCCAAGTTGTGTGTGTAAAGATTAGCTGGGAATTTAAAACAGATAAAAAAATGTGCAGTTTGGTTTTAAAGAAACCTGTTCAGTTGCAATACTTTCTTTTCTTTTCCCTAGAAGACTGAATCTATATGCATGTATGGTGGAAATATTTTTGGTCCATTCTAAAACTATGCCAAAGCCTCGTTATATAATGGGAAACACTGGCTCTTTTCTGGAGGTCGAAACATACATTCACATAGACATACCTTCTGAAGGCTCTCTAGAATATGCAGAGCAGGGGTGAGGACTGCTTCCTCCCATTGTGACAAATCTGTCACATTAAGACCATAAACTGGAGGCACATTGGAACCTGGCCCTAAGGAACAGAAGATGGTTCAGTAACAGTTGTGGACAGACTATGTTGTAATTGTTAATTGTAGTTGTCTGAGCACCTGTCCATCTTAAGAGCATTAACTGACTTCATGACTGGTTGAATCATGCCAGTTCAGGGTACCCCCAGGATTATTTAACTTAAATTTAAAACCATTTTAAGACCACTTCTAACGAAATGTATGACCAAACTTGCATCCATACTGGCATGCATATAGATGAAATAACACAAACATGTCATAACTGTACTTATTAACTTACTAAGGAAAACTCTGTAAGGTGTGCTTGTGCACATACATCTTTGGATCTATGCATGCAAACAAAACATAAGATCCTACTGCCTTTTAAGACTTTTTGACATTTCCATGCCACTTAAAAAAGGTTACTTCAGCAATAAAGGCCAAATTATAGGATTGACTGTACCGTTTTATTCATTTTGTATATTTATTCAATTTTGGAAACATAGCAAATGAACAAGGCATAAAGTTCTTGTTACATATAATTATTTTATTTGAAATGATGAATGTGTTGCTTAAACTTTGCTTCCATTTAAAAAGTCACCTTTTGTAGCAATTACAGCCTGGGAGACATTAGGCATTCTAGCTTTTAATTTGTCCAAGTAATCTGATGACACTGCACCCCATGCTTTCAAGAGCATCTCTGACAAGATTTAGACAATGGACTCCATAGCACGCAGTCAGGTTTCTCCCACAAAAGCTCCATAATAAAGAAACTTGTTCTGGATACTCCATACAGAAGTCAGCTGTCAAAATTCAGACCAACTGATTTTCTATAATGTTGCTGGAATAGTTTGTAGGGGTGTATGCTGCACGGTCACCTTCACTGAGACATCTACTGACACATTAGGGACAGTGTCTTACTACATAAAATGAAAAGGAGGGCCAAAAAAGCACTACCTGTGTATAACAAAATACATTTTGTTGCCTGTTGTTGGAGATAAAAAACGTGTGCCATCACCTTAAGATTTGCATTTGATGCCTGCATTATTACCCTCAACAATTCTGACATTACAGCAACAAGCCCCCTGCTAACAATGAAGTTAATGCTAACCCCACTTTTTTGCATCCGTCCCGTCTTGTTGTGTGCAGTTTGCCCTGCAGTTTTTTTATGTACAGAGCTCCCCCTGGAGTTGCTGATTTTTCAAAAAATGAACTACGTTGTAAAGTCTCACCAATACATGTGGATTTGTTTGCAAATCAAAGAACAGACCCCTTCTGAAGCAATGTAATACTGTCGGCAGACAATCGTTCCAGTCTTAATAAATATTACTTTACCTTCCACTTAATTTCAACGACTTTGACTTGGCTCTTGTCGAGGCAAACAAACTAGTGTCTACAGATCTAACTGAACACAGGGATCTTATTTATTTATTACAAGTCTGCCATAAAGCCCTGCTCATCACCAAATAACCTCCTAGCTTGTTAGCTGACAACACTAGGTAATGTTACTAGTCTGTTTACCATAGGATAAAGCATTTTCTGTAAAAAGTGCTTGTTACCACTACAATTTTTTTAAACACTAAAAGTCACACAGGATCTCTATTGTTGTTAGATAGGATTCAATATACATCTGATAGATTATGTCAAAATTGTAAAATGTAGGATTACCTGAAAACGTCAGTTTTGCATTGGTTCTGATAGCGCCTGGAGTCTTTCTACTTCCACTAGCTGTTTTTGGAATATTGGCAAATGGAATGTTTGCAAACAATAAAGGGGTCTACATAGGAATCAGCGATGATCATTTTCAAAGAGTTATGCTGACTGACAAGGTAATAACAGCAATTTTGGTTTCATTAAGTTTTTCATTTCTTTTGACATTGGCTCTTTGCTAAAAATCTGCAAGTGTAGTAATTGCACGAATAAGCGCTAAAGGGTGGCATCAGATTGACTATAAAGCTGGAAAATTAACATAAACAGCATAAAATGTTCCTTTCAGACTTTACACAGAGACCCTGCAGGTACTCTTAGTTTCTCTTGATTTGTTATGCCCAAGTCCATAGGCCATATGGATTGAATCCTTTCATGAGACTCATGACAAAATCTTGAGTTTAATAAGAGGCTTAATAAGGGATAGAGTAGGCCTAATGAAAGGTGAAAGACTTGTGGACTAAAAACTGCAGGAAATTTGCTGGTTTTATGCAATTTTACCTTTGACATCAGAATTCCTGTTGACATGTCCAGTGACAGGCCAAGCAGCCAATGAGAGTGATTCCCATTAACGATGGCACGGATGCGGATTCAACAACTGCAGTTGAACTGGCCCCAACGAGCCAGCCATGCTTCACAAACAGCTCAAATTTGGCTCAGACACTCTTTGACAGGCCCTACATCATCAGACATCCAGGCATCATCAGACATCTAACACATCCAAAGGTAGCACTGAGGGATGTGGAAATATAAAAATGCTAACATGCTAACATGATAACTAGCTTGTATAAAGTAAAACCTTAATGCTTTTGTAGTGTTCAGACCTGCAAACTCATCAGAGAAAAAAAGGTGACCGTGTCCGGGGGGGAGGTGGGGGGATTGGCCAACACCGACACTGTGAACTGTTAGGCGCATGACACTAAAATAAGAAAACAACAAAAGAACCAAAACAAAAATTATTTTTTACTGAAAAACATTTACTTTTTCATTCTTAGCCTGGACAAGGGTTTCACAAACACACACGCACGCAAACGCCATGGAGGGAAACTGAAAAACATTCATTTTCTTTAATGAAAAACATACTGAAAAATAGTATGTTTTACTGAAAAACATTTTTTTTTTTTCTTCTTAGCCTAGACAAGGGTTTCACAAGCTCGATTTCGTTGTTTGTCTGCATGCCTCCTTCTGGCCAGAGCCTCCTCTTCTGCCTTTGTTCTTCTGGCTGCGGCAGCGCTTGAGGATGGCTGGCTTTGTCCTTACTTCCAGCCGACAGGATGTTTCGACACATCTTCTGATCCACTGGCCCATACTTTATGTCTTCTCTATTGAACATTTCTACTGCAGTCTTCTTTTGGGTCAGCATGGTGTGTGCTACGTACAATGAGTCCTCCTCATTCAGCTCCCTCATTCTAAAATGGAAAATCACAGGATAAATTAGCCAATCTCATCGAACCACGGACTGATTGGTGTTTTCAAGATATAAGGCTACACTAATTCTGAGCTGGCCTGGGTGGGATTTAACATGAATATTGTATGAAGGCTGTAGCACACAATGCAATGCAAAGATTTCAAATGACAGCTTTGGACGCAAAATGTAGCCCTTTATTATACAGAACATTATACAGTTTGGTGCATTAGCCTTGCACGTTCGCCAGATTCTAAATAGACATTGTTTACAAGTAATGCGGCACATCCAGTGCAACAAGACGTCAAATTACTTTATGTTACACTGTATTACTCTCGCATCAGCTGTTGTCTAAAGTCACATCTACCCACAACAACACATATCCACATCAAAAACACTTTAAAAGTAGGGCTACACTTGGGCTACATCCAGCTGACTTGAATGACTGCTGCGCACACAACAACCTCCATAACGTGTCGTTAATCAGGGTAGCTCAGAATTGGAGTAGTAGCCAGGGCAGAGCACCTGGCTTAAGTTAGGGGCTAATGATAAGGTTACAATCCAAGTTGGCTATCTGAAATACTATATACTTACGTAGCAAGCTAAATGGTTAACTTTAGTTAGCAAAACGGTCAGACAATGCAGGAATTAACATTACAACTAGCTAAATAATGTTAGATGGCTAGAAAATGTGCTATCTTGCTAACGGAAATTCCAGCATTGGATCCACTTGTATTGCTTGCTATTAAGCATTTTGCTCGAAGCATAGGCTAACTGTATGAAAAAAAAAACACTAGCTGACGTTATTTTACTTAAGCAAACAAATATCTGTTGTTTAGCTCCAAAAAGACTGCCTTACCTTGAATTCAATTTCCAGAGTTTCCACATTAGGTCAGGTGTCTCTTGACAGGCGCAAACACAGATGGCAGTGTGTTTCAAGATCCTGAAACAAGCGCTGAGATTCCGATTGGCCCAGAAAAAATGTCATTTATAAGAATTGTCCAATAATGGCCTACATGGCACGCAAACCCACCCCCACCTCCCTCTCTTGACAGGCGCGAGCTCAGTTGAGATTCCGATCGGCCCAGGTGGCAATTAACGCAGCCCCCCCCCCCCCCCAAAAAAAAAAAACACTAAAGCTAAGCCTACCTATTTTTATTTCTCACAGCTGACATGGAGTGTTATTAACTGGTTCAAACATCAATTTTAGGATGGAACACAAAACCGCAAAAACATTCTGAACAAACAAATTGGAGAAAAAAAAAACTCAAAGACCTGCTTTTATGACTGTTATGACTGTATGCACTGAAAATGAAACCTATTCCTACCAATGTAATCCATCAATGTATGCTGCAGTGGTCCTTGTAGTAAATCAGCAGGTTCACCAAGAAATACAGAAAACCACTAGTAAATACAGAAGGCTTCTCTTGTAGAAGATAGAATCCCAGTTACTCACTCTTAAGGAAGCGATTTCGAACCCATTTGTTCTGCTTCCGAGCATAACGCCGAGTTGCTATTTTCAAGGCTTCAACACCTGTGGATCATACAGAAAAAAGGGAAATGGTTTGAGAATGAAGAAAAATGGCAAAATCAAAACCCCTATTCCAAATATATCTCTGCATCATATTCTGTAAAACTGTCTATCAGAGAGGATGGCCATTATTAGAACTGACATGAACATGTGAGCAGAAATTAGTAATGTTTTCCCTTTTGTGACTTTGTGAGTAACAACAATTTTATGAGATCAGTTGCGATTAAAATGTTGAAGAGGAGCTGCACACATAGGAAGTAAGTGAGTGTCTGCTTATTTAGTTCTGTGCCTATTTTGCTAACTTGAAGCTGCTTCTGGATTACTTGTCTTGTAGGAAACCACCTGATTTGTAATAAACCTACAAGCCATCAGAAGGTGTGAACTACTAGCACTGCTGGGTTATCAGAGATTAATTGGTCGTTGGCCACTCCTATCAGGCCTATTGTTTCCGTCTGACTCTTGGTGGGCGGTCTCAGCTGGGTGCAGTCAATCATCATTCTTAATAGCAGGAGTGACATTGAAGACCAGCGTGTCTACCTGCACGTGTCCACCGAGCAAGGACACAGACCCAATTAAAAAATTAACATGTCATTTTCAAAAATTACCATGACATTTTGGCAACGGCACCGGTCAAAATATATCTGTGTGTTGTCTATCGTCCTCCAGGCTAAATGGGGGATTTCCTTGAGGAACTCGACACTCTGCTTTCTTCTATCCCTGAGCATGACTGTCCTATGCTTGTTCTCGGTGATATGAACATCCACTTAGACAATCGAGGCTCTGCAGACTTCCTATCTCTGATGGACTCCTTTGAGCTACAGCGGATTTGCAGTCCTCCAACTCACAAAGCCGGTAAGGAACTTGATCTCTTGACATCCTACTGGACAAGCTGACCAACATGGGTATTGATGGCACAGTGCACTCCTGGTTCAAATCCTATCTTACTGGACATATGACAACGTATCATGGCTAGGACAGACACTGGCACTTCACCAACTCACCACAGGAGTACCCTAAGGATCTGTGCTGGGGCCCCTTCTCTTCGCCCTGTACACCACCTCACTAGGCTCAATCATCCACTCCCATGGCTTCTCTTATCACTGCTATGCTGATGATACCCAGTTCTATCTATCTCTCTATCTGTCCTTTCCGGCTGACGACACAGTGTCAACACAGGACATCACCTCCAACTAAATCTCTCCAAAACTGAACTGCTGGTCCTCCCAGCCAAACAAGCCATACATCACAACATCAGCATCAAGATCAACTCCCTGTCTGTTTCTCCCACCAACTGGCAAGAAACCTAGGTGTCATGATCGATGACCAGCTAACCTTTGCAGATCACGTTGCCTCTGTGGCTCGGTCGTGCTGTTTTTCCCTATTCAACATAAGGAAGATCAGGCCGCACCCAAATTCAAGGCACTTATGGTGGCCTACAGGGTGATGGGCTCTGTTCCCATCTACCTGAATACTCTCCTGAAGCCCTATGTCATCCGCCGACCGCTTCGCTCCTCTAAGGAACGTTTTCTAGCACAGCCAACACCTTGTGCAGGTCAATCCAGACTCTTCTCATGTTTGGCTCCATGATGGTGGAATGACCTTCCAAGTGCTACCAGATCAACTGATACCCTCTCCACCTTCAAGAAAGTCTTGAAGACCCAACTCTTCCAATCTCCTGGCGTAAATTTTGAGAATGCACTTAACAACTTATACTTAATTTATACTGCACTTTATTACACTATTGCACTTTCAACTTAAAATCAACTTTCAACTCAAACAGTTTTTATGTTAGCAATATACACTCTTTTTAGTTTCTTTCATTGTGTTGTAGTTTCAATGTTATCCTCTTTTGTAAGTCGCTTTGGATGAAAGTGTCTGCTAAATGCTTAAATGTAAATGTTAATCATTTGATAGAAAAAAGTAAAGTGGACAAGAGACATCCCTTTTTTTAGTTATGTAAAAGAACTTAAGTGTGTTAAATGTATTTAGTTTTTTTAAATAATACAACCTACAATAAACCAATGTTGACTACATTTTGCAACATTTGAAAATGACAACTCACTATTCCTGGTGTTAAGGAAAGAAATACACTTTATTATATTCATAAATGTCTGTCTGATTTGTAATGTGAACATTGAAGATTCCCAAAGCTAATTAGAGAGCAAAATGACGATGAGTTTTTAACATAGTTTTTCATATAAAGTAAGTTGGAGTTCATCTCATGACTGTTGAATCAGAGAATTTGTAAGTTTGTAACTCCAATGACTACAGCCTGTCAGTTTGCATTTGTGACATCACTGAAGATAATGCTAGTCTTACCAGGATTCACAAGCATATGAGCAACAAGTGTCGTAGAAACTTTGGACTACTCTTTGCTATGAAAAGGCAGCGCACATCATGACCAAGCATTAGCAATTGGTTTAAGCAGAAAGTATCAGCCCACCAGGAAGCAAACATATTCCAATGGATAGGTTTCTGACACTTTGCACAAGGTAAAACGTTGTGAACATGTTTGATGCATCAAGCTAATTCAGCATGGCCAGAGCTGAGCTCTAAGAGCTCTATGACTTCTGGCCCGTGATCAGGCTAGTGCAGTTAGAAGTGCAACTTAAAAAAGATGGTCCAAAGTAGTGAGAGTAGCATTTACAGGCAGATGTGTCTAGAGGAAAATACAGTCTACTCCAAGGGATTATGGCTTCAAAAAGATGTCATGTGTGAACAACTGTTCAGCTGATTTTTCAGATCTGAACATACATAATACTAATTCAGCTCACCTTTCTTCTTCAGTCTATTGAGCTCCTCCTGGCTAGTCTCTCGGTCTGCGGTGAGGTACTCATGGAACTCCTTGAAACCAATGGATTGGAAAATTCCATGCTGGTAGTCCTGACTTTGTTTAAGTGCAAAGCAGAAAAGATACATGACACAGCAGAATGTAATGACATGTACTATATCTACATTTCCTAAAGGACACACCCAAGGTCATCCTTGCCGTAACACGACAAAAAAAATGTTGATATGTAGGCATATATATACCATCAGTCCATAGACTGCTCTCCATAGACTTTAGCTAGAGCTTGGTCAGCCAGTTTGCACAGAAGACCATTTCTGGTGTGAATAAATAGAGGCACACACACCACAAACCCAGACCACGCTTATAGAATGCGCAGAATGCGATTACTGTGTGAATGAAGCATTATGGCGTTTGGAGCTTCACCAAAGTGCAAGCAGGTCTCAAAAAATTTGAATATTGTAGAAAAGTTCATTAATTTCAGGTCGCCAGGTAAAAAGTGAAAATCATACATTATATAAATTCATTACACATTTACATTTACATTTAGGCATTTAGCAGACGCTTTTATCCAAAGCGACTTACAAAAGAGGATAACATTCAAGCTACAACACAATGAAAGAACGAACAAGGGGTGCATATTGCTAACATAGAAACTGCACCATTTTAAGTTGAAAGAGCAATAGTGCAGAGAAATTAAATTGTTAAGTGCATTCTCAAAGTTTACGCCAGGAGATATTCTTGGAAGAGCTGGGTCTTCACGAGTTTCTTGAAGGTGGAGAGGGTATCAGTTGATCTGGTAGCACTTGGGAGGTCATTCCACCAGCGCAGAACCAGATATGAGAAGAGTCTGGATTGACCTGCACAAGGTGTTGGCCATGCTAGAAAATGTTCCTTAGAGGAGCGAAGCGGTCGTCGGGTGACATGGGGCTTCAGGAGAGAATTCAGGTAGATGGGAGCAGAGCCATCATTCACCCTGAAGGCCATCATAAGTGCCTTGAATTTAATGCGAGCAGCCAAGGGTAACCAGTGAAGTTCAATGAACAGAGGTGTGACGTGTGCCCTTTTTGGCTGGATAAAGACCAGACGTGCAGCTGCATTCTGGATCATCTGTAGCGGTCTCACTGCACAGGCTGGTAGGCCTGATAGGAGGACATTGAAGTAGTCAAGCCGAGAGATAACCAGGGTCTGTACCAGGAGCTGGGTTGCATGTTGGGTTAGGTACGGCCTGATCTTCCTTTTGTTGAATATGGAAAAACGGCACGACCGAGCCACAGAGGCAACGTGATCTTCAAAGGTCAGTTGGTCATCAATCATGACACCCAGGTTTCTTGCCACTTTGGTGAGAGAAACAGACAGGGAGTTGGTCTTGATGCTGATGTCGTGATGTATGGCTTGCTTGGCTGGGAGGACCAGCAGTTCAGTTTTTATGCACATAAAGTGAAATATTGCAAGCAAATATTTGTGTTCATTTTGATGGCTGTTGCTTATAGCTAATGAAAGCTTCATATACAACTGAACCAAAACAGGGATTTTTAATACATGAACGTATGCCGTCTGAAAAGTATATTCATGTGCACTAAATACCTGTTTGGGCCTCCTTTTGCATGAATTACTGCCTCAGTGTGGCATGGCATGAAGTTAACCTGCATGTGGCACTGCTAAGGTGTTATGGAGGCCCAGGTTTCTTTAATACCAGCTTTCAGCTCATCTGCATTGTTGCATCTCATATCTCTGATCTTCCTAAAACAGCCACATAGACAACAGTATGACAGCTAGTTAAATTAGACTAAGTCTAAATTGCCGATGCTATTTTAAATTTACTTACTACCCACATTCCTTTTCAGGTCATAACTTTATCTTAACACAGCTGTTAATTAGTCCATGGATTTTTGGCACTGTAACTTCTCCTCCTCACTCTATCTATCTGTTGCCCGGCCTGTCCGATGTTTAGCTACTCCGCAGCATCCTTTAGCGGTTATGACACGTGTAACACATGTAGACAGCTGGCTGGTGTGGAGGCGAGGGTCACTAGAGGAGCTAGAAAGCCGCTTCCACACATTAGATAAGATAAGTAAGTAGATTAGTACAAATGGTAAATGGACTGCATTTATGTAGCGTTTTTCTACTCCTACGAGTACTCAAAGCGCTTTACATTGTATGCCTCACATTCTCCCATTCACACACATGCACTCCATACACCGGGGGCGGAGGCTGCCATGCAAGGTGCCAACCTGCCACCGGGAGCAATTTGGGGTTCAGTATCTTGCTCAAGGACACTTTGATGGGGTCAGCCAGAGGGGGGCACGAACCTGCAACCCCCCGGTTGCTGAACGGCACCTCTACCATCTCGCCACCATCTCCCCAAGTACAGATGCATCAGAGAGCTCAACCCCTAGCAAGTTAGCTAGCAAACCCACGGCATCTGGGTTACGGTGAGGGAATCTAGTTGCAGGAACGAAGCCCCATGCACACCACCAACAACTTCATGTTTCTAATCGATTATCTTCCCTGAGTAACTCTCCCAAATACAGTGAAAGTCTGGTAATTGGCGCTTCTACAATGCGTAATGTGAAACTAGTGACTTCAACCTCTGGAGCTGCAGCACGTGACACTGAAGCCTATTTGAAAGTTCGGGCAGCTAAACAAGTACTGAAAAAACAAGATAGGTGTTGATGGCCCTTATAATGAGATAAACGAAAAAAGAGCTTAAAAGTGAAGGTAGTGAAATCACCCTGAAAATAGCTTAAGGCCCATAGGGTTAACAAAATACATTTCTGCAGTTGGCCCAAACAGCTCTTGCCATTTATAATTATAACATTAAGGGTTTTGCATATATTTGCAGTTACTCAGTGGGTGTCTGAATGGGAATGTGTAAGCCTACATGTCTCCAAGAGTGTCAATCAGGTAATGTCTGATTGTGCAGTTTACTACATTGGGACAGTTATATCATGAGAAGGTCATAATGGGTCACTTCTTTGAAAACTGCCCAATGCTGACCTTTCCAGTGGCTGTAGATTGATGAATGTTTTTTTTCCCTCTAAAGTGTCTGTAAGTGTTCTTTGTTTAAAGTTATTCTCCTGTAGCCTGCAGGGCTTCAGGAACATTCAAGTGTGCATATACAAACCAGTTTTTCTTGACCATCTTTTTATTGTAGCCCAGGTGGAAGTGCTGCAGTTCAGTGATAAGGCCTTGCAAGAGCATTTCCTCAACCCGCTGATCCAAGCGTTCATCCAGAGCTGTGAACGTAGGGCAGAAGAGGTAGTGGGGCTCAGAGGCACCTCTGACAAGCATGATAAGTACTACATTCGCTATTCTACAGAATAATTAACAAAAATTGCTTGAAACCATATAAGTTCTTGACAGTGGTGTGCATACAAATAATTTAAAATAACTGAACAAAATAACAGTAGTTATGAACATTATTATTTGGTGCATTATCAAACCTAAGCTAAGTTGGTTCAGCACATAGTAGCACGGTAAATTCTTGTGAAGAATAGACAGTAGGCCAGGGTAGTATCAAACCTATTAAAATCTAAAACAGTAGTAAAAACAGTAGAAAAATGGCTCTCGGCCACATTGATTTTGTCAAAGTAGCAAAAAAAAGGGGAAAAAAATTGGAGACCCCTGTAGCATGTCAGCTAGGTGCAGATGTAAGGTATGAAAACACAGATTTTCTATAGCTATTATAAGTGCTATTAATAAAATGATCATGAAGTTCAAGGTCATTTACTGTAAGTTTAAATGAACAACCTGCAAATATTTAACCTGTATACATCCTTGTTAGCTAACAAGTCGAGTCTGCTTGTCAGTAGTGTAGCAACCAAACGTTACACACCAAAAGTATAACAAAAATTGCATATTGCAAGACACGTCTCTCCTATAATCCAATAAAGATTCTGCTCAATTTGTTTGTGAATATTTATTTATACTGATACAATAGAAAACATAAATCAACATCTGCAGCAGCCTACTGATTTCCACTAACACCTTACATAGAAACAAAGTTAATCTCACCAAAATCCTGTAATGTTAGGTTCAAGCCAGCAAATTCACACCCAAGACCAAGGCCTACAAACATCACATACAATGCAATGACACTGGCACACCACTTTTTTTATTATCTTCTAAATAACAATTTATTATAATTATGTCTGTCATTTTATTCTGATTTGTCTAAGCTCGGAAAGTAATGCTGAGTTGGGCAATAAAAATGAGGACGACGCCTCCTAATTCAATGGAGATATCGGATCAGTATCAGGTATGGAACTGAAAAAGTCAGATTGGTGCATCCCTAATAACATAATTAGTGTTCATTTCACTACTGATGGTCAATTAAAATGATTTGTATACACATCACTGTCCAAGACCTAGACGGAAAGACATACAAACATAGTCATTCATTCATTCATTCATTTATTTATTTATTTGTTTAAAGGAATACTGCGCAAGCCTGTGATTCTTTACCTCAGGAGCTCACCCTACAGTCACCCTTTTTTAAAATAGCAACAATGTTGTAAATTCCTGCCAATACATATGGATTTGTCAAAAGAGTTTAGTTGTAGGCAACTGGACTTCTTTATTGAGCTTGACAACGTTTCGTCTGTTACAACAGACTTCCTCAGGTCTAATTCTGGTGTGGGAAGAGGTACTATTTATCTCTGGAGGAACCTCTTGGGCCAACCCCTTGGTCCAGGTGTGAATTGGCCTGAGAGTTGTTCTCACAGAGTCCAGTGGAGTACATATGGATTTGTTTGCAAATGAAAGAATAGGAACCAGCAATGCTGATTTCCGTACAGCTATGTTGACTGACAAGTTAATAAACACAATTTTGGTTCATTCAGTTTTGGTTTCATTTGACGGCTCGCCGTCAAAGACCTGCAAGTGAAATATATGGTAGAGGCAGCTAAGAGAGCCTTCATTCACCCCATAATGAGCCATTTAACCATCTAAGTTACTATGAAGCTGGAAAAAAAGTGTGAAATGTTGCCTGGTGCGCCTTTAATTTGTATGTATCTCAAAAATGGGGTGTGTCTTACTGTGGCTAATTTTTGCAAAAGGTGGCTTTTCAAATAAGAGCAATTATTTAAGAGCACATTCTTAATTTCACACTCCATGTCCTATTCACTTGCTCTATGTCATAGTCACACAAATGGAAAACAAAGAAAGAGATCCTAAACTCTTGAAGAGCAGTGTATCTGTGTGCACTCACTTTGCATATCAGCGTGCAGCCAGAAGATGCAGGGGTCAGGGAATCTAAGTGGCCCCCCAAGAAGGCTTCCACCCTCCTGCTCTCTCTGCTGCTCTAGTAGCCTGCTGTGAGCCACCCCTGTTTCTTCAAACACTTGCAGGCTCCTGACACACACAGAGAAAATGGAAACGCATGTAATTGTTTTCAAAACTTTACACACATAACCCAGAGGGAACATAAATAGAAAGAGAGACATGATAGGGGCAAATGTTTATCAATAAGCCACAGGCCAGGGTTGGTCATAGTGCCATAGGAATCCAGACATGCCAATTAGGTTTTGCATGTTGACATCTAAATTTACATTTGTTAAACAACCTTTTTCAGATTTTCCAGTTTAAAATCCCATACAGTACAAACGACGATCTGCAAAACCTGACCAAATTTCTGAGCTCTAGCCTATAAAGGAGTAGCCTACCTCCTGACAAGACATTGTTTCTCACTGGACTGAAAGAAAGAAGTAAACCGTGACCAAGAAATACTTGCTAATTTTGTGTCAAAATATACCGGTAGATGCATAAAATTGGGTGCAGTGGGAATGCACTTTGAGTGTGTTCATCTGCGTGAGCGAAAGCAAACCCGCTCCAGCTGCCTGTTGCTGTAGGTAGGCTAGAATTAACGATAGCCTATTTAAATGATGTATAAAACATGGATTTTTGCAACTATTCATGGAAACATCTGGTATAGGTTGAGAGAAGAATGTGGATTAGGCCCTCTGACCCCAAAAGCATCTGACATGACTGGGCTTAAAGCCAAAGAAGTTTTAGAGAGGTAAAAAAAACTAAACGGCTGAAACGGCTACAATATAAATGCGAAGAAAAACAGAACTTGGGAAAAAATAAAACAAATGAGCCACACCCCTTCTCCTATCAAAAAAGGCAGTAATTGAGCAACTGAGAAGACACACAGTCTGATTGTGATGGGAGTGGATCTTTGCACAAGTACCTTAACACTTTACAGAGATAAATATACAATCCAGCATTACACAAGTGTATAACGGCAACAAACAGACAGTAAGCCTTTACAAGTCCTGTCCACTACATTTCTGCTCTCATTCTTGCTACTGTGAAAAAAAAAAAAATGTGCATACCAAGTAGGCCCTATAAGCATGTAGTTCTGCACCACAGAGTTGAACAAATAAATTTTGTTTGTTAAAGTTTGTTTGTTCTACAGAATAAATAGAATGAATGATTGAATTTAGACTGAGAAATCGAGAAATAAAGTCAACAAGATTGAGGCAGGGAATTTTCTCCCTTTCATGGCAATACAGCCTGTACAGGTGTGTTCCCTCATGCACGTTCAGCTGTGAGAAATATAGCCTAAGTTAGTGCTCTGCAGAGCTGATTTAGTTTCCGAGAACTAGAACGCTTCAAATTTTAAAACTCCACAGATACACTTGCATAGATTAGATTCAACTGCCAACCATTCATGCAAAATGAGATTAACTGCATATCGCAGATGAACAGCTCTTGAGTGGTTGATGCTTTTGATTCATGCAAGCATTGTATTGGCATTGCACACCCCCTCTGAATTTGCATGATTCACAAGGACCGGAAAATCTGGAATTCTGAATTAATCTGGAAAAATCACATGTATGAACATTATGAAATGGTACCATGCATTATCACTCAAACTGAGTTAGTCTCTTTTTTTCAGAAGTGCAGAAAATGCATTAAGATTTGAACTGAAAAGTTGTGAAATATTTTTTTAAATATCAAATCATAAATATCAGCATTATTTTTCTTTTTGGAGGGACACACATGACTCGTGGCATATCATTGCGTGCATACATGATGTTTTCAGAGGCTAGATGTGTTCACATTATTCAGATTTACACCTTGCAATCTTGCGAGTATCATGAGGATGCAAAATGGCTGCCATCTCGGGGTCCACCTCTGTCAGCCGTTTATGCAACTCCAAAGCTCCCTGTCTCTGCGAGGCTGTCTTTGGGTCCAGCGATCGCAGTTCCTGACCTTCATTGCTCTGCTTTCATAGAGCAGGAGGAGGGAATGGGAGAGGCAAGATATGGGGAAGCATTTAGACCATAGTGAAATGGTAACAACATATTCACACTCGCACTTTACCTCACCAGCACTGTAGACAGTGGCAGAGTGACATAGTATATCTCTTTTCCCCAATAAGAGATAATAACTATGGAATACAGAACACAGTAAAAATAAATGACGTGAAAAATAACTTTATGGTATAGTGGTATAGTTACTTAAAAAGATTAATTATACCATCTACTTCCTGCTTCCAAAACTGTTCTCTTCACTAGTAATTTCTTTTAAGCCTGATTCAATTTTATTTTTACAGCACAATTTACAATAGAATTGTGACAAGTTGTCAGAACATGTCTGCAAACACTCATCACTCAACATTAGCTTCATTTTAACTCTGGATATTTTTCTAAAAAAGTTCAATTGTCATTTGTAGCCCAATTATTTCTGAAACCAAACAAATGCTGAAAAGGTGGAAGCATTCAGACCACTCTGATTTGCAATAAAGCAAAACCGCAAATTTACAATAAGCAAAACTCTCATAAAAAGAAAAAATATTAGCTTCAAGTTGCGCACTAAAAATGAAAGCATTACATTTTTACATCTCAAAAAGTGGTCACACAGACACAAAAAGTAAAATCTTACTCCAGTGTCCACCAGCACCTTCCATAGAAGCGACTCAATGTAGTAGTTGGTTCCTCCCACAACTATAGGCAGCTTCTGACGCTGGTGCAGGTCTTCTATGTGCATTATTAAGGAGTTTACAAAGTAGAACCATTCCTTTATTTCTCATCACTGCCCTACCTTTACTCTGTATGTCATCTTTACACTCAGATTATATTGCCTTCATGCTTATGATTTGGCACATATCCACATAGAACTCTGCCACTGTTAGAAGGTGGGACATAATAAGTAGGCTGGGCAGATCAGAGAATAACTGAATGAGTGGCCACATGATCATTAAAATAATGAGGTCAGGATTCAATAACAATGCTTATGTGGCTACTGGAGTAAAATTAATCACGTGGGCTGTACTGAATCAGTGTTATGGAATTATAAAATTAACCCAGTTGAATGTCCAAGAAAGTGACTTTTGTCCACCCCTGTATGGCTGCACCGCAATATCTTGTAGGCAGAAAGATTAACAGATATTATGAAGTATGAATAACTTTTTACCCTGAAAGATGAAAATGTTTTGAGTGTTTATACATTACATTTATCTGATACCAATGTCAATCTTACAAGGCCAACATGTCTTACTAGTCGGGGATACTTTTAATATGTTCCTAGCAGAACTTTCATAGTGGGTTGTTAAATTCTATGTTTACACTGGAATCGTGTTTTTTTTTTACCCACTAACAGTCAAAAGCCTTGCAATCCTCCACACCACACCACTGTCAGTGTTTGAAGGATATGAGTTGTAGAGCACTGTTTCTGAAGTCCACCACAGTGTAGTTGCTAACCAGTGGGTCCAAGAAGCTTATCATGTGATGGGGACATTGAACACGCTCCTCAGCAGTGACTTTATTGGTAATAATGTCCAGTCCCTTATAGACCTAGAGTCCAGAAAAGATGAAGAGAGAAACAGGGTAAAAACAGAGCAAGAAAAATGAAGTTCTTGCTGAAAGGAAAATCTGGCTCAAACTTGGTCTTGAAAGGAAAGACCGACATGGCAACCAAGGGTATATACTATAGGTACTCTAGATAAATTGGAGACTCCAAGACTCAAATTTAATACCAGTTTAACTATGTTAATCTTCTCTACTGTATAACATGTAACATTAACTGTTTATCGTTATGTTTCCTTACTGATACAGTGCCACTCATTAGATCTATTTTTTCATCCCTTTGGTCTTTCCTTTATCTGAATGATGACAGTCTATCCAGGGTGAGAAAAGATAGCTCATAGCCTACACATTGAATGGCTCACTGACATGCTTTTTAGAATGTATGTCTTTTTAAAAGATATTTAAAATAATATTTGTCCTCAATCAAATAAGGGCTTCACTGAAAGGAACTGAACTGAAAAAAACATACCAAATGACTTAGCATCAGCAATCACTCTATGCAGGTGAATCCAGAGTGTTCCAAAAAAGCCCAAAATGTAACTTATTGTATAATAGGGCAAACTATAAGTTAAGTGTAGCTTCAGTGATTAGCGTAGAAAAGGGAGGTGGGAATGTATAGTTAGGACAAATAAGATCATTTTTCAGAGATGCTTTTTGGATGTGTCTTCTTAAGAACTATGTGCCACGAAAATTTTGTGTATAGTTTTCAAGTAATTTTGCAAAAACTAGGAGTAATGTCATGAAAACAGCTTCAATAAATTAGGAGGCTCTTGAGATGTCTTGTGGGTATTTGCTGCAGCCTTACATTATGAAACAGTTGTATGGTTTTTTATTTGCTTTTTTATGGTTTTTTATTTGCTTTGCAGAGCAACAATTATGATTCATTACGCAAATTTAATCAGCATATAGAGCTCCTTTATCAGTTCAGGCACCTCTCACTCTGCTTCTGTCCTCCCTATCTATAATAATGCATCACAGATGGGTCTCATTTGCCCTGGGAATAATCATTAAAGATAAGAAAAATAGTCATTGAATTGGTCTACATGTGTTCTAAATGTTCACAATAGTCTGACTGGGTTCTGGAATCTGGAAAAGATTCTTGCCACTTTATGTTGAAATAACACCTTGCAACCTATGCAACTGATGATATGCCAATTTGTGATTTCTCCTAGATTTTTTAAATGTAAACCATGCAGACGAATACATCACACTACCCAGCAGTACCCAGTACAACATGCTAGTCCACTGTATGGACACTGTAAATAATCTGTAATAATTTGACATGGTTTTGAATTCAGTGGCAGGATTTCCCGATTGTACGGTGCCTATCAAATGTTTTAAACTCAGCACTTTGCCTGCGGACAGTGCTTAAGGTCCTTCCACACCAAGGCGGAATTTCCACGCATAATTTTGCTGATTGACAACCCCAGCTGTTCTAATGAGTCTGTTCACAGCAAAGGGGGGAAAAAAAAATCACTGCAGAAAAAAATATCAGATCAGGCTGTTTGATGCAGAATTTCGCCAGCAAAAGAGTGAAAGAGTGTTTGACTGATCAGATACAGATTTAACTGTGTTTTACTATAAAATAAGACTCGAGGACTTGTATGCATGGTAAAAATGGTTAAATCTTCCGGAAATTGCACAGAGTTCACACAGGAATCACTTTAGATCCATTGCTTCAGTAGCTAATATTGAATAATAGGCTAAGCACGTGTTAATAGGCAGGCCAGCTAAATGTTAATGTTCACCAATGTTAGCATGGCTAACTAATGTTGTGTCTTAAGAAATAAATGCACATCACTATATTTGTCTAAATAATATGCTCTTGTATTTTTCTGCCAAACACAAGAATTTGCTAAACACAAGTTTGGTGACTGAAGTTAGCCAATGTTAATTATGCAAGATGCAAGAAGGCAGTGGCTGGTTTGTTTTGTGTAAAGTCAAGTTGACGTTAACATTCACTGTTGCTAGCTTGGTTAATGCAGGTGAATATCAACTTCATTTCGGGCAGGTAGGCAAACATGCATTCAACAAGTGTTTTACACCATGAAAATCTACCACACATTTCTAGCTGATGTTTGGGCTGCCCAAGCTCTCATTTAAAGTCTAAGAGACCATATATACTATTTGAAGCGGAGAGCATGGGCCGCATGGATCCTGCATGTGGGGTGCATGGTATAATTTGTTGACATGCATTTTAAATAAAAACGGACCAAAAAAACTTGTTCAACAATATAAATGTATGTTTATATTTTCTGTACAGGTGTTAGTTTTGAGGTGGCCAAAATCTGCTTTGCTCTGCATTTGTCTGAAAGTCTCTGTGCTAAGGGGTGAGTAGCCTACATAGATTCTTTTTTTCCCCCATTTCACTGACTTAAATTTCACTTAATTAGAGTGATGATGTGTGATTTCTATACACATATATGGGACAGGCAAAAAACTGATTATCCAGTAGTAGATCCCTTACTTTGGAACAGTGCTTGGCAGCAATCAATGATGTAGCTAGCAGCCATTAAACCTGATCAAGCATGCTTCGTTGACTTTGAGACAGTTTATGTTGTCAAACATGATGCCACCAGCAAACCAGATGACGCAGGGATCGTCTTGGAAGGCCAGCAGGTACTGCAGGATCTGGACAGTGTTGCGTTAGCTGTTGCCATATTGTTTGGCTTAATTTATGCTCTGAACCTCAACTACCCCGCAGATCTGAAGTACTCTTTTGAAGTGCTCCAGAAAATTGCACCATGCTTGCTAAGAAAGTTCAAGTTCTCAAAAACTCTGAATATACTGTTGCAATGGACCATTACTGAAACACACTCATGCATGTTTTGTACCTTTTTTATGTACTTTTTCAGGGACCATTTCTCGTGGGGTCATGTTGTCCAAAATGTGCTTATGTGCTCTAATGCCTCCTTTTATTTTTTATTTTACAGTAACTGTGTGTCTTCACCAGGCTAAATATTTAGTTTAAAACATCAAGCTCACCACCATCTGGATCAATGTATGCGCTGAACCTGAACTACCCTGCGCATCTGAGGTGCCCTTTTGAATTTTGATCGCGCTGGAACCCACCATGCTCTCTAAGAAAATATTACGCAAATATTGCTGTGGCAGACATTGAGGCTTCAGGAGTCTCACATGTTTAGATAGTGGTTCCTGGATGCCCGTGAGTGAAATAAATTCTCCCGTAAGTCATGCAATTGTGCAAACTTCATTTGCAAGTGGGAGAAGCGGTCAGAGCAAGTGGCAGAATCACAAAAGTGAGTGAAGATGACACGGGGGAGCAAGGGAGAGAGAGAGTGTGTGTGAGCATCAGTCCTGTGTAGAATTTTTGCAGGTATAGCTTAGCAGACGACCTCTGTCTCTCTCATCAAATAATTTCATCATTTAAATGAAAGCTTCTTGCAGTGCAAATGAAAAAAGCATTTCCTTTATTTCAGGCCTATATGTAAAACACCATATTGTTGAATATTGTTGAAATCTAGCAGTTGAAGAAGTTGGCAACCATAAATGCAAACTTCACTTTCAACACGTCTGAAGTGGAAAATATAACGCGATTCTATGCATTGGTTAGTGACGTGACACTAATGCATTTGTCTGTAAGTTACTTGACAGATTTAGAATGGATGGGCATTTTGTATGACCTTTAGGGGCGTCCGCACAAACCAGCCAAATCGATAGTTTTGGTGAGCTTGCTAATTCACTAAGACAAGAAGGATTATGGATAAAACTTTTCCAAAAGAAATGGATGACTGGAGGTTGGAGGAGGAATATCTTCTGTGAGTCAGGATGAGAGGGAGGGAGACTGTTTCATCGGTCTCATAGATTTGTTCTGTTTCAGTCGGTACAGGTATAAGCTACGTTTATGCAAAGACATTTCCGAAGCTGACCAATTAGCCTACTATTGGCCCACTCTAGTCGTGATGTTAAATACTGCATGAGAACAGTTTTTTCTTGCATTCAGTTAGGGCCTACTATTGTACTTTGTCTGAAACTACACCAAAAAACAGTATTTATCAAGCACAATATATTTTTTTTTCTCTAAATCTACTCATCCTACTTCCAATGTGCACCTGAATGGTCTTCACAGCCTACATGACATGAGAACATGTTTTCTGGTAGCATATTCAGACCATTCTCTTTGAGTCTAAAAATTGCACAAAAGCCTCTACAACCTTGAAACATTTTTTGAGGCAGAAACCCCCAAACCCCTGCTACCATGCAGGTAAACAGCTTACAATCGAAAACGCCCGGGTTACGCTTTAACACTAAAAACGCGGTGATATAGATAAATTTAAAGCCACCACCATCGTACCACTACCAAAGAAATCCCCAGCCTCATCACTAAATGACTACAGACTCATAGCACTCACTCCCATTATGATGAAGTGCTTTGAAAGGCTGGTCTATAACATCCAGCCTTCCTACTACTCTCAACCCCTATCCGTTTGCTTACCACCCCAAGTGCTTCACTGATAACGCCATAGCAACAGCACTCCACCTATGCCTGGCTCATCTGGAAAACAAAAACAGTCACATACAGATACTGTTCATCGACTTCAGCTCCACCTTCAACACCTAGTGAACAAACTGAGTGCAGTAGGCATCAGGACTTCACTGTGCAACTGGCTACTGGACTCTCACACAAACAGACCACAGACAAGAGAGTAAGAGTTGGCAAAAACTCCAGAGACCATCATAAAGACCGGGGTCCCGCAGCATGTGTGCTGTCTCCATTGCTGTTCACACTGATGACCCATGACTGCTGTGCCAGCTTCACATTGGACCACATCATCAAGTTCGCTGATGATACAACAGTGTGGGTCTCATCAGTGACGACGATGACTCAGCATACAGAGAGGTACTCATAAATCATCGACTCATAAATTGGTGTGACAAGAATAACCTACTACTCAACGTAAACAAAATGAAAGAAATAACTGTGGATTTAAAAAAAAAAAAAAACAACCAACACACCCCCACTCATCATCAATGGCAGTGCTGAGGAGTCTGTGAAAACCACAAAGTTCCTGCACATCACATGACCTCACATAGACCATCAACACCACCTCCCTGATCAAGAAAGACACAGACACAACTTCATTTCCTGCACAGGATGAGAAGAGCAGACCTCCCCACTTTTGCACACACCACCTTCTACAGGGGTGCTATTGAGAGCATCCTTACCAGCAGCCTCTCTGTCATGGCAGCTGCTCAGCTGGGGATAAGGAGGCACTACAGAACATGGTGAGGACTGCAGAAAAGATCATCAGATCACTCAAACCGTTCTCCCTCCTACCATCTTGAAAGCGCTACCGCAGCATGCAGAGCCACACAGGTAGACTGGGAAACAGCTTCTTTCCACAAGCCATCATGCTTATCAACACACTAAAGAAAATTCAATGAACATTCCATGATCATGTTACTGACATAAAAAACAAACCCTATACACACTGATATCAATGCTGCCCTCAGCACTCTTGCACTTTATATTTCGCACCTTACATATTGCACCTACACCTTACTGCAGCTTTACATATTGCACACTCATGGTACACATTTCACTTCACCTTACCTCACCAGCTACCAAGAAGAGCTTGTTGGAAGCCTATGTGTTTACCTGTATGTGTTATGTCAATTTATTATTGATGTCTGTATTATTTATTCATTGAATTTGTTGATGATTTCCGTCCTGTTTAATACTTGTTACATAGTGAATTGACAATAAAGTACACTTTGACTTTGACTTTAAATCCAAGGGATTAAGGAGCATCATGTAGGCTACCTTCTTATACCCCTCCTATCGGAAAGTAGCGGTATTGTCGAAATAGTCAATTTCAAGTCACCCCTAGAAACTACATGTAACGTACAGCACATTTTTCCATATAGGAAACGTTAGGTGACACGGGTGTCAATGCAATATGCCATGTCCTCACCTGACTCTAACGTACACTAAGCCACTTACCTGCATAGAATCGGCACTTATTATTTCGCCTTGTAGTTGTTTACCAATTTCAATGGCCAGTTTAGATTTGCCAGTGCCAGTTGCTCCAAGAATCACGACCAAGGGTGGAACGATAGTTTTCTTGAGGGCTTTTTGCATGCCAAATGTGGAAGCCGCCATGACAGTCAGTTCTAGCAGTGAGATCAGAGCCATAGAGTTTTCTCTACCGGTCTGAACTGAGCCCGTTTACGGAGAGTCCGTTCATTTCTTTTACTGTCTATGGTTCACGCTCCTCTTCTTCTTCTGGTTTTATGGCGGTTGGCAGCCAGGTTATATTGAGCATTGCCGCCACCATCTGGATTGGAGTGTGAATCAAGAGTTTACGGTCTCTCTCAAAGACGAAAAAGAAGGAAAAAAGGAAAGGGAAAAAAAATAGATTCTCCTAATCAGCTTTTCAGACAACTACATGGGTTGTAATATGCTCTGAAGACTGTACTCAGTTTGGTTTTCCTCTAGTTGTGCAACCAGTCTTTGTCTACAGGTGATTCTATAATATTTGGGGTACATTTCACAGTGAAAAAAAGTGAAAACTCAATGTTGTTTCTAATGGTGGGTCAAGTTAGCATACTCTCTCAGGATAATGTATTCAAAGTAGCAAAGTTTAAAAATGTTTAAAAATTGTAACATTATTTTGATTGGAGAAATTCAAGGCAAAGTCACTTAGTTTTAAACGCTACAATAGCCTAGTACATAATAATGAAGAAATTTGTGATTCTGTTTATTAGGATGGTGTGCTTGTCTTTGAGTCTTAGTCCTGCCGATGTTCTTTGTGTCCAGAATTCCTTAATATGCCTCCAGTCAACTAGGTGGGAATAAATGGGAATGAGTGTTTGTGTGTCTGAAAAAAAACTCTCAAAGCTCAAAACCATGTTTCCTTTCTGTTCAGTGGATTGATTACCTGTTGTAATAGCTTCTCTTCATCTGACCCTGTATTTGGAATTTCCTCTGGCCCTTCCTCATTCTCTTCCTCTGTCCCTTTCGGTGTCCTCTGTCCTGTTTCCTTGAGTCCTTACCTTTTCCTTTCCTTCTCCTTGTACATACTGTATCCTCTTACCATTTGTGGATTTGAGAAACAGTCAAAAATCTGAATGGATAAACAAATTTATGTAGATGTCCTTGTGCTTGGGTGCCATTACGTGAGATGTACGGTCTTAATCAGTTGCAATTTCTCACTGACCAATGAGCATCCACTGGCTAAATGGTATCATGTTGAAAAACATAAATGCCATGAGTAACTTTTTATTTAAATTCTAATGCACAGAGAAATTAAATTGGTAAAAAGGTGAAAACAACAAATTTACCTGTTTAGTTCAATAGACCATTGATTTTGCACTTACCCAGTTTAGAACTGTTGCTTATGGATGTTTACTGGTTAACCCTCAAAATGGCACCGATGTATGTGTGGGTATCATATCTGCAAGGGGCGTGGCTAACGTATCGGTTAAAACATTCCGATTGGAACCTGGCGGTTCAGTCCGCTAATTTGATTGGCTGGAAGGCTTTTTGGGGTCTGATTATATGGCCAAGTTTTTATTGAAAGACCCAGAGCGGAGGACCCGAAGATGAACACGTTAGCAAGCGTCTATCCCTGAAATTATCACAAGTTACATTAGCTTGTTATATCAAATAAAACTTGAATGAAATCCCCAAATCTAGCTACTTAAACACTAATGTAGGATATATCAATCACCTGCCATTTTATAGGATGAAATGAAGAAAAACTGAATGTCATTGCAGTACTATAAATGGCATTTTACCCCTATTTCTTTTTAAAGATAGGATGACTTACCTTTCTAGCACAGACTTCACTCAATTAAACTAGACCGTCGTCATGAATTATATGATGTCATTGTCCAAAACACTGTTAATCCTTGACCAAGGAATTAAATACACAACATAAGTTTGTGTGTGTGATCAACATCTCCAGTTAGTCCAACATGTCAGCTGAGTCAAATCTGCTAGGCTATTAAATGTGTTAGCTAGCTAATGCTTCTTCCACAAAGTAGCAACATTAGACATTAATTTATGAGTAAATGATCATTTAAAATTAAATTGACATTGAATGTAGGCCTAATCTGTGCATTTAGAAAACAATTACCACTAAGACAAGAGTAACAAACATATTAGAGAGTAAACAAGTGTGTTTAAGTTTATTGAATGAAATATTTTACAATGTGTTTGTTCGTAAATATTCATTTAGTAAAATCAAGTTTTGGTGTCCACATCATGTGGTTAGATGATAGGTGCCTGTCACAGAGGATCACTGAATGCTGTGGTTGTTTGCTTACACTGAGGCCTGCTGTAGTGTAATAGAATAAAAACAAACAAATGTTGTGATTCCCAAAATCAAATACCAGTCCGCAACCAGACACAGTATTCTGTTCTGCCACAACAATTTACCACACACAAGTATATTGCCATACATACATTGCTACAACATGGCTAAACTAACATGTAGATAACTGGGACACACACCAGACATTACGAACTTGTCATTTATTCCACCATTTAGATCACACACAAAATCTTGTCGGGGTACTTGGATAATGCCCGGGCGTTACAGGGACATACAGTCAGGATGTTACAGACTGGTCTATCTTTCAGGATTCATCCATTAGTACTGATGAACTGACAGACGTTGTAAGCAGTTATATTTCTTTTTGTATGGGCAGCGTAATACCAACTTAAACCCTTGTTTCCTACCCTAATAACAAACTGATTTCCAAAGAATTGAAAAATCTGGAAAAAAACATATGTTTTTAAAGTGGGGACAAAATTGCATATGCTGAAAGAAGGAAAGTTGTGTGGACCGAATTGCCAAATGCAAATACAAAATTAAGACAATATTCTCAAAGAGTCAAAGTTTAATGAGTCTGACCTCAGATCTGTGTGGAATAGCATGAAACTAATGACAGGTCTAAACAGCAGTTGCAGTAGCAATACTTTGTATTTAAAAGGTTTTGCCTCTGATGTGCAGCTGGTAGACAAATTAGATCATTTTTTCTGAGATTTTTGAATGATGACTTTAATGATAAAATAATAGACATGCAGGAAAGGGTTAGAGGCATATCTGCTTTCAGTACTGATGTTGCTGCAGTCAGAAAGCTGTTTGAGCATACTAAAGTAATGAAAAGCCCTGGCCTTTGGTCGCATGCTTAGGTCCTATGCGCAGCTGAGTGTAATATTTCAATTTATCTTCACGCAGTCCCTTTAGATGCAATCTATTCCAAAAAATTGGAAACATGCCTTTAGTCAAGTGTGGCAAACCCAAGGTCCTCAATGACTTTACACTTACCTCATTGGTGAAGTAATTTGAGAAACTGGTTAAGTGGGAATTAATGAAGCAGGTGGAGCAAGAGACACACCTGACATATTTCATTTCATTTCACTTTGACGGGTAAAGTTTTGAGGTAACTTTCTGTGAGTAACCTTGACACTCTATGCAAAGATGTCAGGCTAACTTAAAATTGACTTATGCAATTGATTTAAAATTAAGAACACATGGAGTTAACAAACAGCTAGATTGGTTAAAACAAAATATTTTTTCCTTTTTGTAAAATGTGACTTCCAAGTTGAAAGTGGGCTTAAATGGTACATGGGCTTATTAGGTGCTCTTACCCTAGCCAACATGTTTTTTTGTCTGCCAGATCATATTTAGAGGTTGTTTTACTGCACATTTTGCTGGTTTAACTCCTCTTATTTCAAGTCACTGTATCTTAGAACTTCTGCAGAACAGGGTTTATTTCATCCTAACATGCCCCATAGTGTTTACCCTATATATTATATTTAAAAGAGTTAAAGAAGTGTCTTTTAAAATGATCAATCACTCTCAAACATCTCTTTTTATCAGCTGGCCCAGAGGACCAGAGCACTTGTTTTGGTCCTCTCCTTACTTGTGCCCTTTAGCCATACCTCTGTGCATTGTCCAACATAATCCCACTTGATTTTCTCTTCTGTCTCCTTCTTTTCATGATATATTGTTTAGCTTATTCTCGTAGCAAATGCAACCAATTCTATATTATCAGCGTTAAATTTTCAACCCTGCATTACTGGAGGAACTCAAAAGGGCCACTTGTGTGTGAATGTGTAAGAATGATCAGCCTTTGCTATTAGAAAAGACCTTTTAATATCTTTTCATAACAGATGCTGTGGTTTGGTAAAAAACTAAATCTGACAAGATTTTGCTGCATTGAGGGATAAACATTAAACTTTAAATAATCAAAAACAGAACTATTTACAAATAAAGAACTGTGATTTCATGTCTAAATACATTTTCAGTTTTGTGTCTGGAACACCAAATATGTAACCATTTTGCATTTTGAGAGGTTACTGTAACATGTAAACAGATGATATCACACATCTGCATATAGCAGACTATACCTGTCGGACCATGTGTGCATGTGTTATTGATCTCATGCCACGTAAACAGCATCAGTGAACTCTGACACACATTTTGCCTAGAGGTTACTGTAACATTATGTAAACAGATGATATCACACATCTGCAAAGGGCAGACCTGTCTGACCATGTGTGCATGTGTCATTGATCCCATGCCACATAAACAGTGCCAGTGGACTCTGACACATATGGGCAGAGGTTCCCAAGATTTGGCATCCGTGAGATTTTGCAGGAATGGTACAGTTTTAAATTAGACATATTCTTGCAGTGTCACAAAAATAAGGCTGTTAGCAGGGAATTTTCCCATGCACAGTTGAAGGCAGAACTCTCTCACTAAGCAGATACAAAACTTAGTTTTACAGGAAAAAATTTCAAAACAAAACAAAGCAATGGCAGCAATCCAAAACAGAATATAGGTCTATAACCTCTAATGGCTAACTAAGATCATAAAGTGCTGTGGAGGGTGGTGAGGTCAGCAGAACATACCACCAGGAATACACTACCCAAATACGACATTAACATCAGGAGACAGTCCTTAGCCAAAAAAATCATCAGGGACACTAACCTCTTCTCTGGTTAGGGAAACATTACCTTCATCTGAAAACTGGCAAAATGAGAAAAAGATTTGCAATCTATCCTGAGGACTATTGAAGATAGTATCCTCATCTTCAACAAGGACATCACGTGGACCACATGAGCACATGGCATGATAGCAATCATTTAATGAACTTCATAGAACCACATTGCAAAAACAAACTTTATGGATACTTCTACTGTTACTGGCTCCTTCATTAAGTATATGATCAACTGTTGTTTAACACAAATGACTAATCTGCACATCACATGGTGGCTGCTCTATGCATTTAGGTATGTAGATTTGTGACTATAACGCTAACTTATTAACTGATGGGGGCACAGAAAACCAAAACTGAAAATTTACATTAAAATTGTGTGATTGTGATTGTTTGTTTTTGTTGCTGTTAATATTCAGAGATGCTACATGTATTTTGTGTACCTATTTATTTTATTTATTTATTTAGCTGATATTATACCACCAGACACCTTGACAATAACCAGGAACCAAAATGCAGCATTTTGAAAGCTGGAAGCCAGCTGCTGTAAGAAGGAATATTTTTGTGTGCTGTTGCATGCTGTTGACACTTTGATCAGGCAAGGACAGTCTGAACTTGTACACGTTACGTTTCGTTACTCGTTATTTGTTTTGGTGTGAGAGCCTGGAGAGCTATGGTAGTGTGTGAGAGTAACTTTTCAGTGGCATGGTACCCTTGCCATGCAGTCATCATTAGCCAGATGTTGTTAGGCCTACACTACATAGTAGGGTAGGCTAGATCAGCTACCACGCAGATATTAACTGAAAATAAATCTCACTCCGACCTTACTTGCGACAGCAAATAAGCTCATGGCACTCGGAGTGGAGCTGGAGCCCCGCCCGATCATACGAGTTTGAGGACAGGGTAAGGTCTGGTGGCTACGTGGAAAGGAATGAATGTCGATGAGGGAGTGGTGTGACGTCCCTCCTTTCAATGAAAAGTTGCTGCTATGAAGTTCACTGGTAGGCTGTGAAGAAGATTTGTAATCATATATGCAGGCTACTACACAATTAAGTGTTGTTTTTCGTTTGTTAACGTCGACGCATTATATTGCAGTTAGACTATTTCTATACAGTGCGTTATATCATTTATTTCTCAAAGTGGGCTATGGCTAGAGGAGAAGGAGTTGAACAGTCAAGTGCTAGTTTGTTAAGTAACGTGAACGTAAAATCGGCCCCTGCCGGCATCAAGTTAGCGGAAAAGGTAAGTAACTATATCATCCAAATATCATATTAAATGAACTCGCTGGGGATTATGTGGTACACTGGCTAACTTCACACGTAGAAACTTGAATTGGGCCACTTGCAAATCTATATATAGGTCGTTACTTACTAATCTTGATTGAGAGTTCCCTGAAGTGAGGGATATTTAACGTTAAAGTTATCCTGTTGCTTTACCGTTAATATCCCAACGAACGTAAATTTGGAACGTGAGCAAACACAAAGCCGGAATGATTATTACCCAGTAATTTCTTAAGTGCATGTTTGCACAAGTTGAATGAAAAGGTTTCATTGACGTATATAGTCGCATGCGTCATTTATGTTTTCCTTTGCATAAAGAGGGTTATGACACAAATAAACGTTATGTACTCCAGAAAGATCTTTTAGCTAGCCGTATTAATGGACCAGGTCACGTCCCATCAAGGCAATTACAAACCAGGAGATCCATACTGCACCTTAGAGTTCATTAGGAATAGTTTGGAAGCATCTGCAAAAAATACATTCAGGCAATTAGACTTATAATCAAAATTATCTTCATAAATTTAACAAAATAATTTGATCACATGAAAGACAGATAGTCCTGTTTGAAGTTGCCTGTGGCTATGCACTATGCAGTTCTGTAGTCCCTCAAGGTGAGGTCAGAAGCAATAACAGAATAACCTTACCCATTAGGCTATAACCAAAAAGATGTGTTGCCATACTAGTACACTTAACTATGCTATTTTTGTTGGTTGTAAAGTTTTCAGGTTGCTAAATTGTCAGTTTTGCCTAAACTTCTCATCAATGGGTTGGTGTGCACTGTTACTGTGACACTCCTGTCTTTTATTTTGCAGCAAAAGCAGAGAACTAGTCTTTCCATTTGCAATAAACTCTGCTATGCCATTGGTGGAGCACCATATCAAATCACAGGATGTGCTCTTGGCTTTTTCCTGCAGATATACTTGCTGGATGTGGCTCAGGTAGGTTGTTACAAATATTAGTCTCTCTTCTGTTAGGGGCCAGTCGCATCAGCAAATGGAGAAAAACGTAGAGTGTAACATACCATGTTTGACGTGTTGCTAGGACCTTTGGGCTTCAAAGCCCTCTCACAGTTTCCACCACAGCAGACACACACCTAAGCATACACCTTTAAGGTTCTGAGGTCCCACTCTTCTCCTGTAAAACTGACCTGAATATCAACAAACTTTTCGGATTTCAATGTAGCATCTGATGTCTTTATCTCAGTTATGTTTTTACAAGTGTACTCTGATGTGCTTTCGTTCCCTTTATAGCTGGATCCGTTTTCTGCCTCCATTATCCTATTTGTTGGTCGGGCATGGGATGCCATAACAGACCCAACCATAGGCTTCCTGGTCAGTCGGACCCCCTGGACAAGATTTGGCCGTATGATACCCTGGTAAGTGTCCCTTTCACTATATCCAGACTAATGCGGAATCATACAAATCTGCAAACAAAATGGGGGATATTAAAACATAAGCAATCTCCATCCACACAGGGGTCTCCACTCCAATGGGAATCCATTACTATTAACGGTTCTCTGGAGACTACTCTTGACAGTACATGCCCATTTGCGCTGGTGAAATAGTAGTTTACCTCTGCATATCTAGTTCATTTTTGCATTGTAGAAACTGATTTTAACTAAATAGCATAGACAATAAGATTAGCAACACGTTCAATCTGATATTTATGCTGGTAACATTAGCAGTAATGGCTAATTTCACATAGTTATCTTCCCAGAATTGATCATGTGAATGAGTCATATGATGGATGCATAACCAATCGGAGCTTATTGTGGCTGTCTCAAATTGCGCACTGGAATGTAGTGCACAGCGTGCACTGAGCATTTACTGCCATAATGTGCATTTTCGATGTTAAGCGGTCCAGATGGATCATGTCTTTATAACACTAGGCAGAGGTCATGGACGGAACCGCTGTTTAAATCACTAACTCAAACAAATATCATAAATAGATTGATGACTTTAGTCGGAGCGTGACATGAGTAGCCTGGTGCTTGAAACATGAGGAAAATACTTTTATTACCATTGTTTAAACACGGTTACTTCCACCATTGTATCAGAGTTGGCCTCCATTAAACAAATTGGAAACACCGGTCAACAGCCCCACCCCTTCCATTACATAGCCAAGATAGAGGTTGTTTAGTGCAAGTAGCGTCCATCGTTTCACTACGTTTTTTCACTACGCCTACGTTTTTTGGCCGTTATGAATGCGTCACCCAGGTACTTTCAGTGCACTGAGTTTTGCCATGTTTGTCAGTTTGAACACACTATGCAGTAAAACATAGTGTTCAAAGTGTGCAATTCGAGACAACGCCTGTTTCATATGCTTGTGGATTCAGGTGTCAAAAAACAAAACAAAAAAAATTTTGTCAGGACGTCTGTTGATGGAGAAACCATTTCCATCCACTTAAGTCTCATTTTGCCCCATTCGCAGCAAGAATTATTCCACTACTTTTTGGTATTGTTGATATTTTGATATTGTTGATTTATGTTTAAGCATACCTTTCTGAATGGATGTAAAGGAATAACCATGGTACTGCTAATATCAGGGAGTCATCACACTGCAATTTTGTTCCCGAGGGTCATTTTTGTGTACTTCTACATTTACTCTACACCCATACACACACACACACTCATAAACACACATATATACTCAGACACACACTCAGACATAAAAAACGCCCTGGCTGAGGTCTGTGGTCACTTTGTATGGTCAGAAATCAACATATAGTATGTAATGGAGCTGAGGCCATTGTTGTGTTACAGACCCAAAACTGCATCTAGTCGCACAACCAGAGAATACAGGGAGGAGATTGTTAGGAAACCCAGTAGATCTGAGGTGTTGAAAAGAGGCATCATGAGATTTCATACTACAGACTACAGGCAAGAAAAGTCCTGTCTGGAAGTCTGTTTTGCCGCCTCAAGCTCAGAAGGAGGACATTCACATTTTTGAAGTATGCAGTGACGAGGGTGGGGAGTATACCGATTGGGCAGACAGCAGTGGTGTGTTGTGGGTTGGACCAATCAAATCTTCAACCCGTTCTCCCTTTTAGAGTATGTAAAGCATTTTAAAGTGGGTTACTACAGTTCATGGGATTGTGGGTGTGGGAGGAATTTCTGAGCTGCATTCTGTCCAGTGCTGGACAATTAAAGTTTTGTTAATTTTAATCAGATAGGATTATAGAGCTTGACAGGAAATGTGTTTGTGAGACAGAGATATGGGGAAGGCTTGGGAAATTACCCCAGTTTCAAATTAAACCAAGGTCCCCAGGTTTATTTTATGGTTGCCTTGGCATACCATAAATGGACAGAAGTGGAAAACAATTTTGCCAGTAATGGTAATAATAGTAATAATAATCTGTAACAGTTGAATTTCCCATACTCTGTCTGGATTAACTATAGTTTGAAAAATCACAATAAACTCATTGAACTGCATAATAATTTAATTGGTACACTTCCTGCAGTGGTGATTTGTGCTATTAGCCTCTGGTGTCAGTTCAGTATCTCCCAGTGACGTAAATATTTTAGGAAACTTGGAAATGTGGTCATCCTACAAAGTGTAGGTGACATGTTTACTGACAGACTACTCTTCTGGTATAGGTTCATTCTTGTCCAACCTGCCTGGTTTGCCAAGTTACCTCAGACTATGGAAAGACTCTGCATGGAGTTATGTGTCTTACATTTTCTATGTAATATTATATTCTGGGGTATTAATAATTGGGGTACATGTTTGCATTGACCCCCCCATTTCTTAGCTATTTTACTCCTCAGAGAAGTAATGCCTTTTATGCCTTTTATTATTTGCATACTGTTGAAACCAGATATTTACATACACTTCAGAGAAAAGATACACTTTATTTCTTTATTGTTGAATTTTAAATCGGAGTAAACTTTTTCTGTTTTAGGACAGTAAATATTACCATATGTTTTGTATTTGTTAAATGTAAATAAGAAATTTGTATTACATTCATCATAGATTTACATACACTTAGTATCTGAAACTGTGACCTTAAAACTGTGTATCACTTGAGCGAGAGACTTGGACAGACTGGACATCCTTCCATAAGCCTCTCTCAATAGTTTGTTTGTTGAAATTTTGGCCCATTCCTATTGACAGAACTGGTGTAACTGGATCCGTTTTTACACCTTCTTGTATGCCTTTTCAGTGTTGTACACGGATTTCTTTTATGAAATATATAAAACACTACAGAATTTTGTGAGCTTTCAAATAAAAAAAGCAACAGAGTTAATCTACAGAGTGGACCAGATCTACAAAGAGTTAGGAGGAATGCTTGACAACCTAAAAAAATGTGATTAGATACATCTTCACCTCAACATTTCCTAAACACAACAGGTGGTGGCCCACTGTTGTAACTTGTAGCTCTGTGTCTTTGTTTTGTGTCCATTTAGTTTTATGTCCAGTTATTTATTGTCTATTTGGAAGACCCATTTACAGCTTTAACTTACTGACCGATGTCTTGACATATTGCTTCAATATATTTACATAATTTTCTGATGATGTCACCTACTTTGTGAAGAAAACCAGTCCCTCCTTCAACAAAGCAGCCCCAAAACATGATGCTGCCACCACCATACTTCACATTTGGGATGGTGTCTGAGTGTCTTGGTGGTCCGAGGCTTGTAAAGTTAAGCATAATATACTGTTTAGTATTAAGGCCATTGCTTTAAAACCACCATCAAATCGCCAGACTACAGTTTGCAACTGTACATGGGGACAAAGGTCCTAATTTTTGGAGGCGTGTCCTGTGGTCTGAAACTGTTTGGCCATAATGATGAATGGTGCATTTGAGAAAAAAGGGGGAAGCTTCTAAGCCTCAGAATACCATCCTAAACATGAAGTATGGGGCTGGTAGCATCTGTGGGCCTGCTTTGCTGCAGGGGGGACTGGTGTACATCACAAAATAGATAGCATCATAATAGCAAATTATAGCAAATTATGTGGTTATATGGAAGCATCATCTGAAGACATCAGCCAGGAAGTTAATAATTGGGTGTAAATCTCTTACAAATGGACAATTACCCCAAGCATACCTACAATGAATAACAAAGTGGCTTAAGGACAACCAAGACAAAATATTGGAGTGGCCACCACAAAGCCTTGATTTCATTTCTATAGAAAATGTGTGTGCAACTCTGAAAAGGCATGTGCATACAAGAAGGCCTAAAAATCTGGCCCAGTTACACCAGTTCTGTCATGAGGGCCGATATACCAGCAAACTATTGTGAGAAGCTTGTGGAAGGATACCCAAAACTTATGGCCCAAGTGAAACAGCTTTAAGGGCATTCAATACTGAGGAAGTGTATGCAAGTTTTTGATTTGTATTACCTGATCTCTTTTACAATCCTTTATTTCTTTATTCTGACACGTAACAAATACAAAAAAATCACAATATTTACTGACCTTAAACAGAAAAAAAAACGTAAATTTAATGTTTAACAGTGAAGAAGTTTTTGTGTCTTTTTCTGAAGTGTATGTAACTATCTGGTTTCAACTGTGTATAGGAAATTTGTACAGAGTATTTAGAAACACAGAAAATGTAAGAAAAGAGTAAAAGAGTAAGCTGTTAACAGAGTCATTGTTCCACACCCAGATCACCAATGGACATGTCCAGCTTACCAGAAACAAACATTTGCAAATGTGACAGGGGTCTCGAGATCAGCTTCTGACTTCACCTTTGCTCACCCAAAAGAGACGCTGTGACCCAAGCATATTGGCAAGGCATAATGAGTTGGGGCCACCCAAAACATGTTTAAGTGTCTTGTGACCATTATACACCGAGGTGGGAATTCTTCCCTAGTTTGCCTCATTGGGATTCTTTGGGTATCATCGTTTGACCATTGGCCTTTCCCATTTTGACCAAGGTGAGATCAGCAGTTGATCTCGAGACCCCATTACATCTGGATCTGCCAACAGCTTATGGCAGGCTAGGCATGTATGTCTATTAGTGATCTGAGTGTGGAATAGTGACTTGGCCAACAGCTTATCTCTTGTGTCTTGTTAGGTGGCGCTAAAACAAAACTTGGGGTGCTTATTACCTTTGCGGTATGTGGTCATTTTCAGGGTCTTTCTCAAACTTTTTCAGCCCACATGTGTCAACCATTTATTCCTATAAGAATTTCTTCTATATATTTGCTGTGAGCCTTTCAGGATAGACCCTATTTACTCTAAAATAATTTAATTACTAATTAAATTTGAGTGTGTATTTCTTGTACATGTCTGTTGACCCAACTGTTTGCATTTGCAGGATCCTAATGTCTACTCCAATCGCTATTACTGCCTATTTCCTCATCTGGTACGTGCCTGACCTTGACCAGGGCAAGGTAGTTTGGTACCTGGTGTGGTACTGCCTCTTCCAGACATTGCAGACAGTAAGTAATCTATGTAGTTGTTTTACTACTTAAGTTGACATCATTGATTTTCATACAGATTAAGTGCTGAAAGTATTCCTGTGTTGAAAATATATTCCTGTGTGCCCTCATCTAGTGTTTCCATGTGCCGTATTCTGCCCTTACAATGTTCATCAGTCCTGAACAGAAAGAGAGGGACTCAGCCACCGCCTATAGTAAGTAATGATGGCATCCCACATTGTCTACATGTTTAGGTTGCCCACAGAGGATGCAAAGTGTAAACCATGAAATAATAAATCTGAAATGGTATCATCTCCCATATCAAATGAAATATGACACTGGTTAATCAGAAAATGAGTCAGTGTATGCCAGTGTTTTCTGCTAATGCTGAATACCATCTAACCCCTGTTAGGAATGACTGTGGAGGTTTTGGGTACAGTTATTGGCACAGGCATCCAGGGGCAGATAGTGGGCATGGCCAATGCCCCTTGCATCAACGCTACCCTGGCCCCACTGGATGCTGATCAAAATGCCAGCCGTCTTGGACATCCCTCTGTGATGTCTCTTGACCTCACCCACACAGTAAGATACACCATCTGGTGATGACCAGAGCTCTGCAGTTCTTTTTTTTCTCTCTGATATTGCCTAGACAGAATGAGATCTAGTAAGTTAAATGGCACTTAAGGTATTTCAAACCATAGTCCTGTGGTTTGAGGTTATAAGGAAGAATGAGAAATCAGATTTGCAAACCGGCAGTTAACATTAACTCAGGGGCAAGGACGCTTATCCTTACCTTTATCAGTTAATGTTAGCTGCCGTTTTGCTATTCTGTCTTTGTTGTACAACATTTTCTCATATTTTTCCCTACCACCAGCACTTGATAACCTTGTACAACAGGTCTATGGTTAAAAACATGTGCCTGAATACCCCTTTACCACTTTAACACACCGTTTCACAGTGTTGATGTTCTACAACTTCTACAACTTTGACAAGGACTATAACAGAAAATTGTTGTAATGAGTGTGTATGAATTTTGTTTCTGCTTGCTTTCTGGTTGATATTAATTTGTCCAACAGAGGGAAGCCTACATGATCGCTTCGGGCATCATCTGTGCACTTTATGTTCTGTGTGCTGTGGTTCTGTTCTTCGGTGTAAAAGAGTGCAAAGGTACGTACAGCCAGTTAATCTCTCCATGTGCCAACCATGTGCCTTCCTGACACATTAGCTATAAGCCAAACTCAATCAGTTTGATTTAGTATGATGAGTAATTATTGAGATTGACTCATCTGAATAATCTTTATCTTGATACACTTTTGACCCATATTGTCCAGCCCTATTTTTTTATGAAACGTGTATGCTCTGTTATTTACGTTGGTTTATTTAGCATTATTTACTCCTTCATCTCCCTCCAGACCTTAGACAAACAAAGAATGCGCCCATCTCATTCTGTCAGGGGATTTGTCTGGTAATGGGACATGGACCTTACACCAAACTGGTCATGGGCTTTCTCTTCACATCTCTGGCTTTCATGGTGAGCATTTAATGTATTTAACATATTCTTTACAGGATGGCTAATCTACCCCACCCGGCAAGTGTTTTTTGATTGCCATGTTTTTTCTTTTTGCTGTTACTTTTGTGGGAGCAATGGCAGATGTCAGGTTTGGCTATACAGTCATTGTCTCTTTGTGTGTGTGTGTTTGTATCCACAGCTCCTGGAGGGCAACTTTGCGCTCTTCTGCTGCTATACCCTTGGCTTCCGCAATGACTTCCAGAATGTCCTATTGGTCATCATGGTAAGGGAATACTGGCATAGGAGGACTATAAATAGTTTAAGGAAAAGATACTAGATGTCAATAAAAGAGAGGACTGTGAAATTACTGGAATTTCAGTCTTAATGGTGACAATTGTGACATTTTTGCAGCATCCCATTTTGCAATAGTGTACTCATAAATCCAGCGCCCCGCTTTGCTTTACACTGTTTATGACTATTGTATGTATTTAGCAGGAGTGGGATAAGTAGGACAGAAGGCAGAAACTTAATGATGTCTTGCTTCCAACTGATTTGACATAAAGTCCCAGGGAAGAGCTCAAATATAAATTTTTCATTTTTGATTCTAAAAGTAAAGTTGTTATCTAGTTGGTATGATTTTAAAACCTTTTTTAATTGTGTAAAACCCTAAACACACACGGTTGCACAAAGGTATTACACTACCTTGCTGTGTAAAACATTTTGGCCTGATATGGTTTAAGCCAGAGAATCATTTTTAAAGCAGTTTGAAGTACATTTTCCTTTCATTGGCCCAGTCTCCATGCTGTGTTTCTGTGGGGTCTTACAAAGTCTACAAGTTAAAAACATGAATTTAAGGCCTTAAAATTAGTGAAACATTGTGCAGTAGGTTAAAAACACATTTAGCTTAGGTCTTAAATTGGACTGATTTGTGAATTATTAGGCCTACTGCAGTTTTTATGGACATTGCCAATTGTTTGAAGTGTGTCGAGTGTATTTGGGGAAGTGGATGTGTTTTTGATGTGTCGTGAAGCTTTTAGCCATGGTCAATAGCATGATATTGTATGAATGTAGAATCCATAAATTTCACCTCCAATCCCTAAAATCTGTAAAATTTGTTTTGTACAGGAAAGTGTATCACATTGGCCTTAAATCTCAATCATAATGGTCATAAAAAGTCTTAAAGATTTGAGTTAAATCTGCAGAAACCCTGTCAGTGTCCATCCTCACGGAATCACAGACTTAAATGCATGGGGTTTCACTCGTTTGCACCCTTTCTGAGTTGTTACGTGAAACACAGGTAAACATGGAAATGTTAGAAAAGCATCTGTTAATAATCGCCATAAAACGTGACTTTAGTGCTGTTAATTGAATAATTTGACATGGGTGGTGTCCCAGTCATGCAGACAGTAAGGTGGGCACTCACAGCCTCAGTCACTATCAGCATGAGTGAGTTCAGTCTGTGAGGACTCAGGCCTTATATCTCATGGAAGATTTTGAAATTATATTTTAAGTGATGTTTCTCTGCTCCAATGGTGCTCCAATGGAAAGAAAAGCAAAGTAGTTGAGGGGCTATTGGCCAAGTTGCCATATTTTTATATTATCCACAGTCAATACTGACAAAAATCTTTAAAGGAATTTTTATACTTCAATCTAAGTTAAAATTGCCTGTCAAAAAGATTTGAAGGTGTGGTCTTTTGGCCAAGGTATTGAGCTCAATATTGCAGCAGTCAAAAATTACAACAGTCTTGTCTTCCTCAAGATCTCTCTGCAAAGCTCTCAATGAATTCTAACCACCTTTCAGAGCAAAAGGATCTTCAGTTAAATTGAGTCTTTATTTACATTTCCACAAAATAGTTTGTCTCAGTATAATTATGAAATATAAAAAAATGTCAATCTTATGTTGACATTAAATTGAGCTCAATTGTATCTAAAAGAAATAGGATAGGTGAAGAAGAGGTCATATTTTGTGTCACAGAACAGAGTGAGTCGGACCCAAAAGCGTCACGCAAGAACAGTTTATTTAGGACAAAGGGTAAAGGGAGTGTGTGGATGCTCTTTGAATGCAGAGTCGGGTAACCGGGACTGGGGAGCAGAGCGTAGGTCGTAGACAGGCAGCGGGTCAGGAGCCGGGGCGGAAGAGCTGAGCGTAGGTCGAGGACAGGCGGAGGTCGAACCCGGGGGCTGGAGAGCAGAGCGGAGGTCGTAGACAGGCAGGGGTCAATACCAGGGCTGGAGAGCAGAGCGGAGGTCGTGGACCGGCAGAGGTCGAAACCAGGGACAGGAGAGCAAAGCGGAGGTCGAGTCGGTCTGGGGTCGTCAGCGGGTAGGCAATCAATCAGGAGACGGAAGACAGAGAACAAAGACAGGCAGGGAAACAGGACGGACACACAGGAACTTCAGGAACAGATACAGGAGTCAGGGTCTTTAAATGCTTGCCTTGCGTGAGTAGCAGTAGGTTCGCGGACGGTCTGACAGAGAACACTGGGAGACAAGGGATTAAATACACAGCAGGACAACAAACAACGAGCAACAGGTGGAGACGTGATTAAGTGAACGGGGAGCATGAATGAGTGGGCGGGGCAAGTGATCAGGGAGTTACCGGGTGAAACTGACAGGGAGGCATGACATTTTGAATCTTTTTTGGGGTTGGTTTAGATTCAGTGAAACTGATCTACAGTCAACATAACATCTTGCAATGCAATGCAAAATTTCACAAAATTTAAACAACTTATCCTTTGATATTGTCCTATATCCTGTTATATATCCTATTATGTTGTCTTCTATGTAGAGTTTTAAGTTATAAATAAATAAATACATTTTCCTTTTGTTCTCCTCTGTCACAGCTCTCTGCAACCCTCACTATCCCCTTCTGGCAATGGTTCCTTATGCGCTTTGGCAAGAAAAAAGCTGTTTTCTTTGGGATCTCGGTGAGAACTTTCACAACCCACCCACCGATAGAAGAAAAAACTGAGGGCATAAATATTTATTCCTCATGTTCTCATACAATGCCACATACATGAGGCAATGCACTGTTAATCTGGTTAAAAAACACTAACAAGTATACTGTTGATTTGTCTGCATGTCTAGTTCGTAATCCCATTCCTGGCACTAGTAGTCCTGGTGAAAAGCAACCTTGTGGTGACATACATTGTGTCATTTGTGGCTGGCGTCAGTGTTGCAGCTGCCTTCCTGCTTCCATGGTGAGTGATCTACAAGAAAGCACCAAACACTCCTGAGGGGTATAGTGTGAAGCAAGTTTCGCATAACTAGCCTTTTTTGTGGAAGTTAGCTAGACAAAGCCAAAATGAAGGTATTTGGCACTGTGATGGCAGATAAAAATCTTTAAAAAAAATCTTAACTTTCTGCTTCAGAGTCTGTGCATGTTGCCATGAAAAGTATGATTTTGGAATCATATGGCCATCCATAAATTATGGATCTAAAAAAAATAATTGAGCTGCTGTGAAGTATTCCTTTGGTGTGTACATAAATATTGGCATTAAGCTTTTTCCTTGCAAGCTTTTCTCTTGCAAAATTGTAAGAGAAAATATTTATTTATTTATTTTTTAACCTCAGTTAAAAAAAATAGTCACCGATTTAAAGAAAATAAATAAAAAGTAGCAATAGCAACAATCTTTTCATTAATATATGTAAATTTGTTTGCAGACCAAATAATTGGAACCGGTAATGATAATTTTTGTAGTTATGTTGACTGACAAGGTAATGAACGTGATTTCAGTTTCAGTATTATCAGCTCCCTAGTAAGTTTAGTAACTGCGGAATATAGGTATAGGCAGAGAGAGCCTTTATTCACCCCATAATGAGCCATTTAACAATTGAAATGACTATAAAGCTTGTAAATTAACCTTAAAATTTTGCCTAGTTTTGTCATGGCAAAGCTTGGCATTTCAGCACAACATACCTCACTAACCTACTCATCTTACCTCATATTATGTCGATGGTGATTGCATGTGCTTAAAGGCTGTACTGTACTTTTAATAAATTTTTTTGCCTTTGCCCAGGTATGTGTAAGACTGCATTAAGGTCTACTGAAGTGATTGTCTTGCCGTTGACTGCTTAATATCAATTTAATTGTGTGACTTTGTAATTTGAGATCCACCTTGTCCAGATGTATGCACATTGTGCAAGGTATGTGTTATATGTCTTTTCTGTGTGTTTGTTCTACGCTCTTTAGGTCTATGCTACCAGATGTTGTTGATGACTTCAAGGTGAACAACCCTGATTTGCAAGGCTATGAGGCTATATTCTATTCTTTTTATGTGTTTTTCACCAAGTTTGCCTCTGGTGTGTCACTTGGCATATCGACTCTCAGCCTTGAGTAAGTTGCCTTACAACACATACAGCCAGCAACCACACACAACATACAAAGCTAAGGTCACTATCCATTTTGAGGTGTTTTAATGTTTCCCAAGTCAGTCAAGGCTTTAATGTGGGATTTGAGCATAATTAACCATTAGAGTCTTCCCTTCAGTTGCCACGGTAGTATGTAGGAGTTATGACTGGTCTCCCTAGACTTTGATATTTAATCAGATTACTCCAAATCATCAAGTTCAAAAGCACAGAATTTCTGTCTAGCAGTCTGGTAAGCTTCAAGGTCCCTGACAGCTCGCTGGATTTACACTGGTCATGTGGCTGTATTAACCTCCAGCTGCTCTGAGAATTGTGGGAATTCATTTTTTTTTCTATGCATGTGTTAGTTTTGCAGGCTACATCACAAATGGCTGCACACAACCAGTGGATGTAGACTTGACTCTCAAAATCCTGGTATCAGCTGCCCCAACTGTACTTATCATCATTGGTCTTGTAATCTTCATTACCTACCCTATCAATGAAGAGACACGGCAACGGAATCGCAAGATGCTTCAACACCAACGGTAAGCCCTTTGTATGCATTTTATCCAAAGGCCATACATGGCCATGGTTTAAAGAGTAATCATTACACTGACTGAAAGTATTGACAGTAGTAGTAGTGGTAGTAGTATCACTGGTTTGATATTTAGAAAAACATCAAGAGCTCATCAAGAGTTCATGTCTCTTATCGCTGTCTGATCCTTGGCATTTGGAGAGCACACAGTTGAGGTGGATGACGATTCAAAATTAATATGCTTACTCTGTCCTGCTCCTTTCGTCCTCCCACTTACGCAGAAATTGTTCCAAGAGTGACTTATTAGCCTGTTGCTTTCATCTTAGTTCTGAGATTAGTCTAGAAACTCTAATCCTGTTAGGGTTCATTCTTTAAGGTGGACCGGTCTATGACCACTGAGGGTGGCTGAGTGCAATGTTCAGTGAAGCATTTGTTTTAATAGTAATAACAATGACACCAGTGGTGGGGCAGAGATATAAACAGTAGTGGCAATATTTAAGAATTGACATCTGCATAAGTGTCACAACCATATAATGTTATTATTATGTAGATGCTACTCATGCCATCATTCTTGTTTTTGCTGCCTTGCCTCTCAGGTATTGACACCAAGATCATTTTTACACAGTAGGCTATGTGGCCATATACAGACCTTAGCAAATAATGACCATATTACAGCTTGAAGGTTTCATATTTGTGTGATTCATATGAAGGTCACTGAGTGGTCTGTCTTGCCCATCTGCTGCTTTAACAGTTAGGCTTCTTTGTGTTTTCTTTAGGGAGATTGAGACAGAGACTGAATCCGAATCCACAGCGTCGGGCAGTTCTGTCTAAATGTCTGTGCTGACTGCTGCACAATAATTTCCTTTCTAAACCCAAGAAGGAGAAGATTGACCCAAACCAACCAATTCAATGCTTGATGGAATCTGAGTGACTGCTAAGATGGATTGCCTTTACAGGTGCCAGTGGAAGTGCCTCCACAGGGCAGTGGGATTTGGTCATGAGACTTAACTGTGCCTTCTCCATCTCGGACCCCGAATGTGCCATTAGTGATATCTCACTAGATACCGACTATATTTCTTTTGTTGCACAAAACCTTATCATGTGGTTGCCTTTTGGTTGGAACTAACAATACAAATGCTGTGGCTTTAAATGGGACTGACAGCGTATTGGTACACTTGCTTAACAGCATATGACAAGACATTGCACTATGGAATTCATACCTCTGGGTGTTAAGAAATGTGACCATACTTTTATTTTAATAGGTGTAGTAGAAATACACTTTTTAATCCATCTCGATGAAAACCTTTACTCAGATAGACAGGGAGTCATGCTCTCTTTTTAGAGAGGCAAGCACTAGAGACAGTGTACAATGTGAAGCTAAGCCACATTTTAAGTCACTCTGCTTTTTTTCATCTGTAGGTTGTGGGGTTGGGTTTGCAAAGGAGCATGCTTAATACTTGAATGGACATACTTCATTTGCATATACCACATTTCCAAAGACTCTTGCCAAAGTCACAGTCATTGCTAGGGGTGGATGCTGCATTATGCACCACAGGTCTTCATCGCTTTCATTTTATGAGGACTGTGCAGGTTTGTCATATACTGCTGAAAGTACAGTAGATTATATGACAGATCCAAAACTGTTAGTAACAGAAGTTAACAATTATATTTAAATATTTATGAATTATATTTTATTGAGAGTTTACATATTTTGGTGTTTGGAACGCCACAGTTTCAGTGCCCTGATTAAACAATTCCTTAAACCTCCTTGTACCTTTTATACTGATTGCTGCAAACCTGTAAAAGATGTTGATTGGCTCAGTGCAGATCTGCAAACACGAGTTAAATCTCATTCTATTGTGTTGTTTTACCATCTCTCCCTGCCCAAATAGCTGATAAAAGGGAAGCTAAAGCTAAGGTGTCACGTGACATCTCTATAAAAACCAAGTGTTATATTTACAATCTTTATGAGATTGCCCATGTTGTAACCTAAAAAGGCTATGTCAGTGGTCTGTATTCTGTATATTTTATACATACTGTGGTAGTATTTTGACACCAGTATACTTGGATCTAAGAAATGTGATAAATTATGAAATTGGTATAATGGTATGAATGGTATAATCGTATAAAGATGGTATAAATTCCATCTTTATAAATTATTGCTTACCAGACAGTGCATTTCCGACATTACAATGCATGCTGGACCAACCAAATGTTCTCTGAATTGTTACCCAGTTTTGATCTACTGAGGCCTCAGTTAGAGATCATCTTCTGAAGGATTGAGAATTGATTTGGGAAAACATTACTGTGAATATGTACATAATGTGAAGTTCTGTAAATATAATTTCATTAACCTTGTCACATTAACATTAAAGTTCTGTAAATATAATTTCATAAACCTTCTGTGTCACAGCTATATGTCTATGTTCATATAGCTGTTTCAAAAAAATTGTAAATCAAGCCATTGATTTAAGAAAAATCATACCTCATCAGTGTAAAACTGTGAATTAACAGTCTCAGCACTTATTGAAACTACATGTCAGTGCATGCAAAACAGCTAAAATGTCAAAATATCACACTGTTTGCAGCGGGTGTTCAACTTTTTTTTTTTTTATTAAATTTTTTTAATTTATTTTTTGTTAATTGTATTTTTCCCAACATAAAGCCAGAATGTTAGTTTCTCCTTCCTAATCAACACTGTGTTATATTATGGAGATTCCACAGTTAATTGTGGTTATGTCTACCTTGATGTCATGAAATTAAAAATGGATTTTTCTGATCTTTTGGTTTTATTCATGTCTTAATGTCATTTGTCTTTTCAAAACAACTATAATATAATATGACCACAAATTGCAGCATGTGCCATCCAAAGAAAATTAATCTTCATACTTTTTCTTTTAGTTAAACATCTTATTTATTTGCAAATGTAAATGTAAACCCTCGTGGTCCAGGAGTAGTAGACACAAAATTTACAAAAATTACAAGGAGTGACAACATATTTTATTATAACCAAAATATCCCCAAAATAACCATGCAAAAAAATATTTTCAAAAACACTAAGGATGACAAAAGAAGTTTCAGAAAAAACAGATAGGACAGACAAACAAACAAACAGTGACAAAATTCAAAATGTCCAACTAAACACTGTTTAGAAAACCGGACGACTCTCAACCAATTCTCCACAGCTAGAGAGACAGACAGGGCAAGTAGTATTTGAATGGAAATTTTGAATCGGTAGAATGAATCTGTGAACGAGGAGAAGAAAAGATGTGACAGTAAGACCTCCAAAATACTTTATTCAACAGCTGTGCAAAACGAAGCCATGTCCATTGCTGGCATGCTAATAATATTCTATTAATACAGTTCCTATTCTGAGTTGACATGTGACAATGGCAAATATTATTACTCATCACAATAAATGTCTAATTATGAAAAGTAGCTGACTTCATTCTATGTTCATAAACAAAGTCATTCCTGATGAACAGTATGGAGACAGAAGCCTGGCTGGCTATTTCGATAGCTAGCATGCTAAAGTTGGTTACCGATTATCTATATCTGACCACTTGGTTACATGGGCGACAAAAACACAGATGTGTGCCAATGAGTTACCATTCGTTTTCAAAGAGGTGAGCTTTCTATTTTATGCAAATGTTGGGCGACAAAACCACACAATTTTTCATAATGCATGACAAGGTGCTTTGAATCTGAACTTAGCTAACGCAACAATCGCTATTTCTGTGTTAAAAAAGGTGACCAGACGTCCCTCATTTGCAGGCATGGTCCCTGTTTTGAGTTGTCTGTCCCCTGTCACTTTTGAAGCTATCACTTATTTTAATGATACTGACTGTAGAAATAGGAGTTTCTCTGATTTTTCAGGACAATTCTGTGAAATTTTCTAGCCTGGCCATGCCTTCTGCTTAATCATCATCTCCCTACAATGTTAGTCTGGGTTTGATTGAATCTGTTGTCTCAAGAGGCATTTTAACCTGTCCAATTAGCAAACAGGAAGGCGCTGTGAATGCAGAGCTAGAATGCAAGCTATCAGTCAGAGGCAGATTTAAACTTAGGGCCTATTTACACGTATGGATATTTTCATCAATGGATTTTTTTTTTTTACGTCTGGCCTCTCGTGTACATGTAAACAGAGTTTTAGCTATCATAACTGGATATTTTCACAAACGCTCTCCAAAGTCAACGACAAGTAAAACGCAGTTTTTTCACTACTGAATGTCCAGACCCTCTGTATGAAATTTCAGAGGTCTGGTCACCTTAGTGTTAAACTACAAAGTTAGGGATTCATTAATTGGCATTTTGTAGAATGAGACAAGAAATGTTGACTGTTAAATCTGAAAACATAGGTTTTATAACCTGGTGATATATGATCCTACCAACTTCATTAGCAAGTTACAACCCAACTACCAACAAATCACTGCTTATTTTGTAGGCTAGCAACGCCTCCTTGGCCACAAGTGTTGCTCAAATTGTCTAGTCGCTGGTACGTGTGACCGTAGGGTGAGGGTAGTGTTTACAAAGAATGACTATCAAACCATTAGAAACAAGCATTTCATTTGTGTGTAACAAACTAACTATAATATCCACAAGTTCTGAAGATGTAATGAGCAGTTTAGCTGTCCGTGGGTTTGCTTAAAATTTTTGATAGATAGCATGCAAACATCAACTTAGCTATGAGTTGAGGGTAGTGTTCCTGGCAGTACTGCCTACTAAGCAGAAAAAAAACAAGAAGGTGCGATTCTTTATGAGATAATGTCTTGTTTGTCTTAAACTGTAGCCCACCACATTTAGGCAGGTGGTTACAAAAAGAAACTACAAAAATACCAGTGAATAACTCTTATCACACTGCTTGCTTGAGCTAGTAAGTACCTCTTGGCTTGTTGATACTTTGACAGCTTGGAAACCTCTGGTGGGAGGCACACACAAAACATTTACTGAGTTATGGAACTGGTAATGGTCAATTACGCTTTCAGGCTGTGGGGGGACCTCGAGAGCAAAATGTGCTTTGGTGTTACTTTAACTCAAAATGAAACACATTTTCACTGTTTGCTTTGACAGAGAACATGCTTACAAGACTATAACTTTCAGACATCATAACTTTCGCTATGTTTTATTATTTTTTTTACATGCCCTGGGCCAGTGTCATTCGCTTGTAAGATGGCATGTAGTTTTTGTGCGATTAGGTCAGAAGTGCATGGGTTTAACAAAAATAACTTTACATTGTGCTCAAACTATGTGTCTCTTCAAGACATGTCAATGATGAAACAAATGTTACAGTGAGAAAATGAGCAACAATTTGTGGAGTAGCCTTCCAGTCAGCAACACTATGCATAAGTAGCTTAATACAGTGGACTTGCACACAGAGGTGTGGAAACATTTGAAATATGTTTGTGCGCACCACTACTGAGGGGTGCCTGGGGGTTCTCTGTCAGAAAATTTTGGAAAAATGAGAAGTAATTTCCTGCACTCTGGTGTATTTTATCAGGTTGTTAGATATCTTATTTTTATAGCAATTAATTAAATGGCTTAAACCTAACACACGCACACACACACATCATCCCAAACCTAAATACTTAACTAGCATGGCTTGGCTTCATGATTGATTAATGCCAGTTAAGTCTTTGAGGGCTCAAGGCTTAGAAGGGACACTGAAATTCATCAATTTCATGTTTTTAATTCATTCTCACTTGCAGCTTGCAAAACTGTCATAAGCTCATTTGTCATTTTTGTGGCCTAGCTAACATTTAGGCTAACCATAGGCTACGAGTCTGTTTACAGTGATTCTGTTGATGAAGTAATTCAGTTTCACGTATGGACTCTACTTATTGAAAAACATTTGGTTTTGTTATTTTCTTCATTGCTGTTTTCTTAGGCAAACTAACTGGCAAGTAGTCAGTATGGCTCAGTTGTTTATTCTATTTGCTTATACTATTTCTACAACAGATTCAACAGTGCACTGGTATTTTGCTACATTGTGTCACATTATTTTAGGCTCAACAGATTATTTACCTATTATAGAACAAATGGTTTGGATACAATTGCCAGGTATGTGGTAGATTTCTTTGCATTGTGGTGTTAATTAGCTTACTGATACAATAATGCTTCTGACTTCTGACAGGATGAGATTATAAAAGAATGCAGCTGCCTTATGAGCTACATATAGCAACCCATCTTAGCAAGAAAGAAAAATACAGGGTACAATAAAATAAAATAGTATTATTGATAATTCAAAAGAAGATTCCTGTATACCTTTTGCAGCCTACTATTGAATTTAGTATTACAAGCTATTACAGGCTTGATAAACTTTCATTGCTAGGTCGATAGAAGAAAAATGTTTGATATGCCTATTTACTTGTCACCTGGATTAATTAAATATTAATTTAAAAAATCTTGGTTTAGTTATTTTTTATTTATTTATTTTTTAAGACTAGTGTCACATAAAATAGGCTACATCAGCCTAGGGCTGTTACTGGTTTACTGAGGGATAAACTGAACACTACAGTTAAAAAATGATTCCTGCTGAGATAGTTAGTAGGCTAAGAGGCTCAGTTAGTTTTTGTGATTCATAATCCATTTGTGCAGTTAAAGGTAAACATTTTACAGAATCTGAAACATCTACATTGGAGAGTGGTTCAGCTAGGCCCTATTTGTCTCTGGAATAGTTTGAAACTTAATTTTAGCATCTTTCTCTCCTAGGCTAGCCTACTGGGCATTTAAAGTTACATCTGAGTAATTGCATGAGATTAGGCATGGTGCTATTGCAATTGACATAGGCTATAGATTAATCAACCAATAATCTCTTTTGTCATAGGATGTAATTCACACAGTGACTACTGAAACAGAAACCTCAGAGTAGTCTGCAAAATAGACACAGAACCGATGGAGTCTCTGCATGGGGCAGTATAACAAAACACAGTGGATGTGAGGATGACGTATCAACGTCCTTCTAGGAAAGTCCCTTCACTTGGCAATCATCTTGGAACGCCTTTGGGCAGCAATTTGGGATTAACAAGGCCAGGCCCTGTGAATAATGAATGGGGAGATATACATAACTCCAGATCAGCAGGTTGTGCTGACTTAAAAAGTATACTGTGTGAATCCTTGTTTTATGAATTGAACAATGTCAAAATCAACCCACAGATCACTCAAAAAAAGGTAAAAAAGACATTATGTAAATTGGTAATTTTCTCACTACACCTGCACCATTTGCTGTATGGCTATCACCAGATAGTAAACAAAAGGTTAAACGTCAGTCATACCACCTCCAACAATGCAACTGGTTACTTTCACTGCAGGGCAGGACTTCCGGTTTCTCAACTCTGCCATCTTTGCATTACAAACGGCCATTGTACAAAGACCACAGCAATGACATTGGCAAAACGTAATCGAAACTCCACCCACGTTTCCATGCCAAAAAAGCCTTAAGAAACTAACATTGGGTTTTTTCCATCATTGAATCATAACAAAACCAAAGGGGTTTTCAATTAATGAGCATGAGACACACACATTTCACTGCCTTCCCACACCCTCACGCCACAATTTCTCTGCCACAATTTCTCACACCAAATAATCATACTGTAGGTCATACACAGATTGGATTGATGTACAAAACATATTACTTAATCTATAAAGCTGACTAGTGGTTGTTAAAGATGTAAAGAAATAGTGAATTTTTATGAATGTTTCAGGAAATAGTTTTAAAAGAATGAAAAATGTAAACCTGTTGAAACTAGAAATGTGAACACTATACAAAAAGGTCAAGGAAATGGTCTTTGCAATGTGAGAAGCCATGTAGAGTTGCAGATTTGTAGGACAATGTTATGTTTATGCCAAGAATCAATCCAATTTCTGACCAACTGTTGTAAAAGCAATTTTAAAATGTCTTTGGAATACTGTCTCGCTGTTTATCAATTTTCAAAGCTTGTTGATTTTCATTGGATCAGGTGATTACCACGGGAATCTCTGGGTGATGTCAGACAGGGCGATGGTCATTACACAGTCACAACAATGTTCTGCGCCGTAGAGATGATCATCAACTGGTTCAATTTGACTTCAGAATCCTCCCATCTCGATCATAGAGTTGATCTGCTGTTTTCACTAATCACATCAGAAACATAGATAAATAAACATGAAAAAATAGCATATGTAACTTAAAAAAAAAATCACTGTACTTGGCATACTGTCAGGTCTGCATCGGACTTGGCCACGACCACGCCCCCTCACTCAGCACCACAGACTCACCATGTGGAGCAGGTACTCCGCAAGCTCCGTGAGCACCACCTCTACCTCAAAGCAGAGAAATGTGTCTTCCATGTGCACCAGGTTCTGTTTTTGGGGTACCATATTTCTGCCCAGGGCGTAAAGATGGACCAGGGGAAGGTCGATGCTGTGATCAACTGGCCACCTCCCACTACTGTAAAAGAACTCCAACGCCTCCTGGGTTTCGCCAATTTTTATCGTAGATTTATTAAGAATTATAGCCTACTAGTCGCCCCGCTCACCAACCTCCTCCGATCAAAACCCAAGTCCCTCCAGTGGCCCCCTGAAGCCGAACAGGCGTTCAAAAATCTCAAAACCTCCTTCACCTCTGCTCCTCTCCTCACGCTCCCGGATCCTACTAAACCCTTTGTTGTGGAGGTAGATGCTTCCACAACTGGGCAGTACTATCCCAGGAGAGCGGATCCCCCGGCAAACTACACCCGTGCGCCTTCTTCTCCCAAAAGTTTACTGCAGCAGAACAAAATTACGATATAGGAAATCGTGAACTGCTCGCCGTTAAGCTCGCCCTGGAAGAGTGGCGACACTGGCTTGAAGGAGCAAAGCATCCTTTCCGAGTTCTAACGGATCACAAGAACTTGGCCTACCTCCGTGAGGCCAAGCGCTTAAATCCCCGTCAAGCCCGGTGGGCACTATTTTTCACACGGTTTGACTTTGTTCTTTGTTCTCTGGATAACCGTATCGCCCAAGCCATAGTCCAGGAACCTGCGCCCCCCGAGACCCCGGCTAACCGTCTATATGTGCCTACCGGGCTCCGTCAAGAAGTACTCGAGAACCTCCATACCTCCTTAGGCACTGGCCATCCGGGGGCTGTCCAGACTCTCTCTCTCCTCCGCGATCGTTACTGGTGGCCTCGGATGGATCGTGATGTCCAGAGGTATGTAGCTGGGTGTGCCCTGTGTGCCATGGCGAAAACTCCCCGTCATCTCCCAGAAGGAAAACTCCAACCTCTCCCAGTGCCCCAGAGGCCATGGTCACACCTCGGTATCGATTTCATTACAGACCCAAATCAAATAATTACACTTGTGTCTTGTTGGTTGTTGATCGATTCTCTAAATCCTGTAAACTAATCCCGATGAAATCTGTCCCCTCGGCTGCGGAGACTGTCGAGGCAATTTTCAGTCATGTATTTCGGCACTTCGGTCTCCCGGAGGATGTCGTCTCTGATCGTGGTCCGCAATTTATTTCACGGTTTTGGCGGGCTTTCCTAGGACGCCTTGGTGTGCCCGTCCGCCTAACCTCTGGTTATCACCCTCAATCCAACGGTCAAACTGAACGGAAAATCCAAGAAATTGGAAGATTCCTACGCACCTACTGCGCTCAACAGCAAGACCGTTGGAGCCAATATCTACCCTGGGCTGAATATGCACAAAACTCCTTACGCCAACGCTCCACCGGACTCACCCCATTTCAATGCACACTCGGCTACCAGCCACCCCTCTTCCCCTGGCATACTGAGCCCACCGGTGTGGTCGATGTGGACAACTGGCACCGGGAGAGCAGCAGAGTCTGGACCAGTGCACATCAGCAACTCCAGAGAGCAGTCCAACGATTCCAACATCATGCAGATGCCCGGAGAAGACCCACACCTCCTTACGTGGTGGGCCAGAAGGTCTGGCTCTCCACCCGGGATATCCTCCTCCGACTGCCCTCTAAGAAGCTCAGCCCCCAGTTCATCGCCCCCTTTGAGATCATGCAGCAGGTCAACCCGGTCACATTTAAGTTACGTTTACCCTCTCATTATCGAATTCACCCCACTTTCATGTTTCCCTACTTAAACCTTACCACGCACCTCCCGATGTTTCTTCTCTCTCCCCAGCGTACGTCCTGAGCCTCCTTTGCCGCTCCTGTTGGACGACGGTCCGGCCTATGCGGTCGACTCCGTCCTCGACTCCAGACGCCGGAAGGGCCGTCTGGAGTACTTGGTGGACTGGGAGGGCTACGGTCCGGAGGAACGCTCATGGGTCCCGAGGGAAGACATCTTAGACCCCAACCTGCTCACAGCCTTCCACGCAGAACATCCGGACCGTCCCGCCCCCCGATGCCGGGGTCGCCCCGGACGGCGCGTCCGGCGTCCGGCCCGTCGTACTACAGGAGCGGCCCCTGGAGGCGGGGGTAATGTCAGGTCTGCATCGGACCTGGCCACGACCACGCCCCCTCACTCAGCACCACAGACTCTAAGCTCGTCTCCTCATTTGCACTCTCCTCCTCACACACGATCCCCTTCACCTGAGTTCTAATTGACATCACCTGGTCTCCACCTTACTTAAGTCTCCCCTCGACTTCACTCTGTGTCTGGTCTCGTCAATGTTCCGTCATTGTCATCCTGGACTCTTCGCCCGTGTTTCCTACGTCTCAGTTCTCTCCCGTGTACTTCCTCGTTTCCTAAGTTTGTATTTCTGCTCCTTTGAGTTTTCTAGTTCCTGCTATAGTAGCAGACGTGATTTTGTTAGCTAAACTTCTGAGCTTTGTTATTTACCCTAATCCTTCGTTGTTTAATCGAACTTGTTTTGTTACCATTGACTTTCGTTAAATCATTAAATCCCCTTTCGTTCTGAATCTGTTGTCTCTGTCTGTCTGAGTCTGACACATACACCAAAATAACTTCACTAAAGGTCTAAACACTATGTTACTACACAACATGTTCACCATATGTGGAACAGGCAGTTAAATACAGTAGATTGAAGGTAACAAGATCATCAGTACCTTTCAAATTGCTGACTGCACAGCTCTGGTGCAAAGTCCAGTGATGTCTCTTTGTGTCCATGGGTCCAGTTTGTCTGGGTCAGCAAGAGAAAAAATTGCTAGGCAAGAAGTGTCTAAAATGTTTAAACAATCTGTATTTTCCAAAATTCAATGATAACGATCATTTAAAAATAACACAGCTGTTTGATATAAAAGTGTGTTGGACCAAGATGTCTTTTATCATGAAAATGTTTTATTGTCAAGTTTGTGTTACTTCATCCTACACTCAATTCTGACATAACTAAAACTACAAACAAGGGCGCTTCTCCAGCCTCCCCCTCCACAGAACGCCTGTGTCGACCGATGTGCACCTCCAAAAATTTTTAACTACACATCAAACCAACGCAGACTGCAAGGGCCATGATTGTGCGAGTTTGTCCACTTGCTTTGTTGTGTATTTAAAACTACTGTACCATAACTTTCCATAACACTTTCCATAACATAGCATACATGATGAACAAATGGTCAAGTGTGGGAATTTCTGTAAGAACAAGTAATATGTGTGTGTTGAGTGTATACAAGAATAGAATAGTGCATGCAGTAGAGTGTGTGCTATAAAAAGAATGTACAAGAGATTTATGTGCATGACAGTAGACTTCTTTGGAAAACCATGTTGAAACCATGTTTGGAACATCATTGTAAAAGGACAGAGACTGAGATCTTGTGTAGGATTGGCTCTGTTCCAGCTACATCATCTACTGTTAGAAGTATTTAAGGTAGACAGATAAGGTAAAAGGTTTAATGGTTGAGGATCATCGATGTATAGCCATTCTCTCGGTAAACGCAATAAAGACTTGGTTGAACAAGACAAACTTCTCTGCTACTCTGGGTTTTTCTAAGAAACTTCTCCACACAAGTGACAGAAGACAGCACCAAAATAACATATGTTAAAATAAAATAATTTAAAAAGAAAAGGGAAATGATTTTTGCCATTTGATCGGCATCAAAATACCATCATCATCTTTCAGACTAATTATGGCTAAATGTAGGCCTATTGCACCATTTCAACTTGTGAAACACTTAAGCCAGCCAATCATTTTAAACAAGCCCATTTTAAACAGCATACTTCACGATTTAAGTAGCCCTGCACAGTGCTGCTTGATACTGAATTCCCCCAGTAAAAGAGGTAACCAATGTTACTTTGGCGGCAGGCCCTACTGTTTTTAATGAGCAGGACGGGACTTCCAGTTTCTGACTGTTACGAAAGGCCATTTGTAGGGGAAGATTTTTAAGTGGCCCTGATACACAACGCGGATAGGCAATGCGTCACCTGACTACTACAACAAAGTCAGCTGATAGCTGGGCAGTCATATGATCATGTCATTGCGATGATACAGGAAGATGGATTTTGGTGAAGTCCTCACTGTGTTTTATACAGTTTTTACGTGTTTACTCATACAATGCACAAGTGGGGTTATTATAGATGAAGATGTTTATCGACGCAATGTGAGTGAACTAATAAGAGTATATACATGTTTTTGTGGGGTTATAACGTTACAAATTGTATTGGGACTTCCTGTCTTGTTTTCTACAGTGTTGCATAGCTTTACTTAGCCACTGTTAGCCACACTAAAAACGTATAGGCTACTAAAATAGCCTTATCAAAAGCGTGTCTGCAGGTCAAAACCCCTGTTGTATAGCCTTAACCTTACCGTCGACAGTTAAGTTGCATTCCTATTCACATTAGCTTCGAAGTCGAGATTAGAGGATCACAAATAAGGAAACAACGGAAATGTATAGGATTTTTAGAGATCAAATGTGATAAATCAAAAGCGTCATTGATTTCTGTGAAATGGTTGATGTATTATCTCACCGTACGTAGTTTGACAGTGTTGCTAAGTTTTTGTTCACATTGCGTAATGGAAACCTGTGGGCACCGTAAGTGCTACAATATAAGGAGGCAAAAGACTATGATTGAAAGAGCTGGAGAATACAGAATTTCTGACTTCATTTGACCGTCTTGGGTTAGAGTTAAATTGGTCATAGAATAACTCAGGATCAGTGCATTTCTGCTTTATAAGTTACTACAACAAATATGGTTTGTTACAGCGTTAAAAGTGGCAAAGTAAGCCATGACATGAAACACTTGAACGTTCAATCCCGCTTTTTATTTAAAGGAGTTTATGGTTAAAATATATAAATAATACTGATTTCATTTAGTAGGCCAAGTGTCTTCGGAGTGGGTAGGGGTCGATATTAGTTCCGCCACATAGAATGGGGACACGGGGTGGGGGGTAGGTGGTAAAGTATATAGAAAGTATGCAGTTGTTGTTTAGTCCTTGTTTAAGTCTGAATTGAACTATGCCAAAATCTCGTAGATCGCTTAAATAAACCTAAAAAAGACATAAAACGTAAATTTGCTCACTCCGCCTGCGCCAACATTCGCGGCATGGTTATCTGGCGGCATGGTTAACTTCACCCACCTCTGAGTGAGATTGAAACTGCTAATGGCCCGTTTATTACCAAATGAGGGTGATTCACATCAGAGGGTTAAGAGCATGCAGATTAGCTTCAACCAGTTAGCACACGTCATTTTCTATTATGGCACCGCTTGGATTATAAAAGGAACCAGTTTGTGCACGAAGGTCTGTGTTGGGCACGAGCTCTCATGCGCGTTCATATTGGTGAGCGGTTACAGCCAAATGTTATTCAGTGCGTGTTTTTTGTGAAGCCTAAGAGAAGACGTGTATATTATGGTCATTCATGCTGCCAACTCCACATGTTCATGTCCTGCTATGTGGCATGACACTAAGTATTCAGACCCTTGTAAAGAAAGCTTGCCTTGCTCACAAGCCAGTTGGGAATTAGCCCGACACTGATGGGGAGTGTCTGGTGATGGCAACAGGGCCTGTGCAGTTGTGTATAGGGGACCGCAAACAAAGCCCAAACCTATGTAAACTAATGAATCAATTGAACAATGTATTGGATATTTTGCAGGGAAAAATCTATTATTAGCAATTCAATAACCTACATTGGAAGATAACATATTATATACCTTTATCTTTTGTAAACTCTTGAGTTTTGGCACACTTTTGGAACTAAGTTGGATGTAACTTTACAGGCTAAATGGTGTGGGAGCTGAGAGCAACAGTACACAACAGTCAGTTAGATTACCATTACTTATTGAACAATTTATTGGGTGTCATGCAGCTGAAGATGTCACTTTTTAATAAGAAATGCATGTGACTATCTTTTCTTTCTAACTGCGTTCAGACAGAAAGCGGTGAAAGTGTCAAGGTAGCTGAAGAAGCCCAAAACGCAACCCTGGACACAGCGTTAAAAGTGGCAAAGTAAGCCATGACATGAAACACTTGAACGTTCAATCCCGCTTTTTATTTAAAGGAGTTTATGTTAAATCAGAGTTTGGACGGCACACCATGCCATTCGATGCATTTAATTGCCATCTCGTCTTAAATATTAATGTGTGTTGCAAATTTAAGAACTGGCTTTGCTCAGAGCCTAGCCTACATTTAGTTAGTTGGTTAGAATGAATAGCAAATAAACTACTCTCCTGCTTAAACATCCCTTTGTATGGCTCTGATAGGAACCAAAACTACACAGTTTGTTCTCGGGGACACGCATGACCGAAGGATGTTGAAATTCCGATAGGTTGCCGTCGAACTGCGTCATAGCTCATTACCACAAAGTTAAGTTAAGTTTAACTTTCTCCTGATGCTCTAGACGCCCAGAACGCTCTGCCGACGCCCAAAATGCTTTCAACAGCGATCACACTGTCACTGAAGATGAATGATTTCCGGTGCTCTTGTTTACCGCCTTTTGTCTGTACAGTACAGTAAGCAGAGAAGTATGGAGATAGGTAGCTGCAGTGTATGGCCAGTGGCCAAGCCATTGTTTTGACAGATGGGCCACTGACAGTGAAAGGGGGAGGGCGGAGTTACAGGTGTGACACCTATCTAATCAATATGGATTAGAAAGAACTACTGGGCTTAGAGAAAACAAAGTTAGTCACTTCAACTAGTATTGAAACCACATGGTATTTCTGAATTCTGTACTTGCTTTTATGAAGCCTACTTATGTTAAGTTCAGACTTCAAAAGACTTGTCCAGGAGTGTGTGCGTGTGTGTGTGTATGTATATATATATATATATATATATATATATATATATATATATATATATATATATATCAGTTACATGAAATACTTGAAAATGTTAAGGTTTAGCAGACTGCCTCAAAGTGTCTGACAGGCCCTGAACCTCAGAGTGTGAAGGACATGGTATTAGCAGTCCATATTAGTCTGGCTGCCCACTAATCTTTAATAGAGTGTAACTTACTTGGTTTCATTTCACATTGGCCGAGAGAACCTTCATTCACCCCTTAACTCATTGGCTGCCAGACGTTTTCAGAACAGAGAGCCCCATACTGCCAGAATTTTTGAGCATTTTGATCCATAGAAAATTGTGTTCAATAACTATGTAAACACTAAAACTACCAGAAGAAACAGTAGACTCTCTTCTTTCATCAGGAAAAAAGTTTGTTTCTACCCTTAGTAATTGGCAGTAGAAGATTTTGGTTTCACCAAAAACAACTATCTCCGATAGTTTTGCACGATCACAACACTACTCTAACTACTGTGACTGCAACACATACTCTGTTCAAGACTGAGCTGCCTAAACTTCAACTTGTGTTTTGCTGGCTGCATGTTCTTCTCTCATCTTCTTCTCGAACCTTTTTCTTCTCCTACAGTCTTTGCACATCTCCCATCCAAAATGCCACTGCTGCCACCCACAGGGTCAATTCATCAGTACAGTCTCTGTTTACAAGCCTGATATTTATGGACAAACTTACCCAGATTGTCCTCTAGCCCACCCCATTGAAAAACATAACTGACATCTATAGACGTCATTGGCAGTCAATGGTTGTATTCAAATTGATGTCTATACGTCATTAGCAGCCAATGAGTTAATAAGCTATTTAACCATCAAAGTGACCCTGTTCAGTTAACTTAAAAACAGCATCAAATGTTGCCTGGTGTGCTTTTATATTGGCACATTTTTTGCGGAATAACTCCAGAACCGTAGCACCCCAACAGACAAAATTCTAGTGGAAGATGGGTCTCAATGAGCTGTATCCATCAACACTGCAAAAAATGCCTCCCCAAATATAAAAAATAAGGCTTATTACAAGCAAAAAGCCAATTGCAAGCAAAATTATCTACCAATGGAACAAGAAAATATAGCTTGCTAAGATTAAATATCATAAAGAAAAATATCGTAGGGCCCAGAAAAAGTCCCAGTCCTAGTGGTCTCCTATCCAATCTCTGTCTAGACTGTCCTCTGCTTAGCTTCAGATTAAGGAGATGATCAATCTACCTTAGTGCACCATGGCAACTTACTTTTAATTTAAAAGACTGGACAATTTTCAACTCAGATATTTTGTGTCAGATATTGTCACAGTTCTCGGTTTCACAATCCAAATTTCAGCATCAAGTTTCAAGTCTGGTAGTCAAGGGCTCTGGCGTCACCAATGGATCAAAGCTGGAATTGCATCCATGACCATAACTTTTGACCCGTAGTTCCAAGTTTCAGAAATGAAGTGCCGTTGGAATCCTTATAGCAAGCCACACACCCTAAAACATTCTGCCAGGGATGGTTCATAGACATTTATGACAGTCAATGTCTGTGTTTGATACATGGAAGCATTGGCACAAGCCAAAATTGTAGCAAAGTCACATATCGTGGCCAATCTGTGGTCGATTGGCACAGAACTAATGTGAACATGTGCCATATTGCCATTGAACAAGAACCATGATGTTTCTACAGTAACCTTGTCCAGCTAACTGTTGGCACCTGTATTGCTCTATGCACATGCATTAACAAGTAATTTTCAATTTCGAGTGCCACAGTCTCACTCCAATGGCAGATACTTATAGACTTTTGTAATTATTCATTTTTTTTTTTTTGCAGTGAAGCCCTCAAACTTATATGATTTTGTGTTGGACTTCCCTTCTGTTTTTGGATCTTCTGAGCTTTATTCCCTTTTTGAATTTTTCCCCTGATCATTGTAAAATAAACCTTCTGCTCCGATCTGCTTTTGGGTCCCAGTCAGTCTGTTACACGCTGTCCCATTTAGAGACTTGTATACTAGGGGCAGTCAACTATAGCTTACTGGGAAACAGTGAGGGGATTATGAGTGCTTCATCGGGGTACTGAGTTTTGCTGTGGCTGTAGTTTTGCTGTAGTTGTCAGTGTGAACGCACCATTCACTAAAACAGTGTTCGAAGTGTGCAATTTGAGACACGGTCTACACTGCAAAAACTGACTGCTAAATTTATGTAATATTCTTGAATTTGGAATATTAATATTGTGATTTTATTGAATATTGAAGAATATTAATCTTGTTTCAAGAATTAATTACAAAGTTGTAGGAGACTATTTTGCTTGTTTCAGTATTATTTATCCTGCGTTAACTTAAAATAATAAAGCTAGTTATAAGTAGATTTGATTTTAAAACAAGCAACATTATTGAGAGAAAAGAATTCTGAGCTGATGCCAGTTAGACGGAGAAGGTTATTTGACTTGCTTCAAGTAATTTCATCTATTAACAAAAGCCTATAAGTATCTGTCATTGGAGCAAGACTGTGGCACTGGAATTTGAAAATGACTTGTTAATACTTGTGCAAGCAGCAATATGGGGGTCCAACAGTGTAGCTGGACAAGGTTGCCATAGAAACATCATGGTTTTTGTTCATTGTCAGTATAGGACATGCTCACACCAAGTTTTGTGGCAAATTTTGTGGCATGCATCAGGATGGCAGTAGATATGTGTTGAAAGGCTTGGTCTGGATGTTGTCATGAAAAATGGACAATGGACAGACATCACTGCTAGGACAAAATTGTCACAAATGCCCATGGATCATCCCTGGCAGAATATATTTCTTATGGTGTGTTCAGTGTGGCTTGCTACAAGGATTCCAATGCTACCTTATTTTTGAAAATTGGATTTATAGTTCAAAGGTTATGTTCATGGATGAAATTCTAGCTTTGATCCATTGGTGGCACTAGAGCCCTTGACTACCAGACTTAAATCTTGATGTTGAAACTTGGATTGTGAAACCATCAAGAAAGTGTGACGATATCTCACAGAATATCTGGCTTCAAAACATATTTTAAACTTTCCAGTCTTGTAATTAAATGTAAGTTGCTGTGGTACACTAAGGTGAGTCAATTATCTCTTTCTGAAGCTAAGCAGAGCTCTAATTCTAGGCCCTAATATGTTTTTGTCTTATTTCAAGTAATCTTAACAAGCCATATTTTCTTGTTCCATTGTAATAAGTTACTTTTTGTTTGTAATAAGCCTTATTTTCTTATTTGGAGAGGCACTTTTTGCAGGCCCAAGTTGCTTTTTCCAACCTATGTAACTTCAGGTAAGATAGTGAATGAATAAGTGAGGGAATTACTTAATTTCATGAAAGATGGCATGTTCTTTTAGATAGAACAAACATAAATATGATTACTCACATGCTCTATGTGCCATCTCCTCAGATTTGTACATTTGTGTGTAATTTGTCCACAGGTGTCAATGGAGCTGAATCCTGGTCAGAGTGAACCATCCGAAGGAGTTGGTGTGGTTCATGTGCGGGCAGTTGGGTCAGATGACACACTCCACTTTTTGTTCTGTTGCCACAAAGCACCTGCACTGATGCTGGTGCACACCAACACCTCTTCTTCCAATGTGAAAATAAACTGGACAGCCTTTCTGAATGGCAGTTACTCAGGGAGTGTGAAGATAGTACCAGAGAGCAGTGTGCAGTTCAGCAGTGCACTGGTGTTTACCAGGGTGAGTAGACTGGTATGATATCTGTTTTAGGTGAAAAGTTAATGAAAGGCACATAAGGTGTGCGGGTCGGTTAACCAGGACTGGGGAGCAGAGCGTAGGTCGTGGGCAGGTGGAGGTCAAAAGCCGGAACAGAAGAATTTTTACCAGGGACAGGCAGAGGTCGTTACCAGGGGCAGGAGAACAGCGTGGTGGTCAATCGGTCCGGGGTCTCGTTTGTGGGAAGCAGTCAGGCTGGTAACAGGAAACAAAGGATGGGGCAGGCAGGGAAACCGGACAGGAATACGGGAACAGACAGGCGACAGAGACACAGGATATGCGGGAAACGGGAATCGGAAACAGGAGCAGGAGTCAGGGTCTTTAAATGCTTGCCTTGCGTGAGTAGCAGTAGGTTCACGGACGGTCTGACGGGGAACACTGGAAGGCAGGGGTTTAAATAGAAGACAGACAACAGGTAACAAGTAACAGGTGAGAGTGATGATTGAACCAGATTAGAGTGAGTGAGTGGGAGGGGCAAGTGATCAGGGAGAGAACGGGTGACACTGACAGACGGACATGACAGTGTAGTTGTATTTTGTTCTCTTCATTGCTATTATCTAACATGTAAATGTCAGTGGTGCTGTATCCTTTATGCATTTATACAGCTTGTAAGTCATGCCCCTGTTAGCCTTTACTTCCTGGCCATGGGATCTACGTTGAATATGAATGGGTGTCAATGGAGAGATAAAAATTATTTTCTGGTCGCGGTCATCATGAGCCTTGAATTATGCATATGATGTATGTAAATTTTGTAGATAACTTTAGTAAGAAAGAAAGCAAGTAAGATGCCGTTCATGTCATGATTGGTGAGTCACAGCATTAAAATGTGTAGCTCTAGTGACTAAAAGGACAGCTGCCGGTCATGTGACATCAGCCTCTATCCACCCAGCAACTAATGTAACTTCAACAGGATACCTAAGAATTTGAGCGAAAGGTTACGTAATGAAGGAAAAGGCAAAGTTTGAAGACAAAACACATCAGGTATGGTGTATTTATCCATAAACCACTGCTAAGTGAGCTAGAATGCAGCTAGAATGTAGCGTGCTGCAACCATTAGTTAGCATGACCGCTCGCCTTATCATTTTCACAGAGATTGTGACATTTAATATCCCAGACAAGAGTGTAGTCTGATAGGTGACTTGCTTGTTGAAAAACAGTAGTTCCTTAGTGTGCAAAATTGTTAAAAAATATGTGAAGTTCATGACACAACACAAACAGGACCAGAAAATAATTTTTATCTCTCCATTGACACCCATTCATATTTTCTGTCAGCATAGGTCCCATGGACTGGAAGTAACTTAGGCTAAGAGGGGCGTTACTTACAAGCTCTATGGGAGTGATGTGAACGTGGCATCACATGAGACACAATGAGGTCAAATGTGACATAATAATGAATTGAGTATGATTGTCTCCTTTCATACAGATCTGGGAATATGATGACGTGAATGATACTGCAGACCCTGAGCATCTGACCCCATCCAGCTTCTTTCCACCATACGAGCTGCAGGACTTTACTTGGAACAATCTTAATGCAACCTTTAATCTCACCACTCACACTGCTACACTTTGTGGCCGCAACAGCTCAGAAATGTTCAATATCAGAAATGGCTCTCTCTGCCTAGCTGTAAGTGACACAAAATTTTGTTGTAATAGCTATAAGATGATTTGTATAAATATGCAGGAACACCCGGCTATGTGAGTACATAGCCTGAGAGGAGATACTCGAGTGAAGTGAGGATAGTCGCTGTGCCCGCCATTAGCCAATTGACACCAAATCTACTGGGTGTGCTTGGGACAGGGTCCCAAGTCATGGTACCAAAATTGGTTTTGATATGTTAAAGCGTTAACAAGATGTGAGCTCACTTCCTGTTTGACGGCTTCATCGCCCATTTTGGTTTGCTTTGACAGTGTGTGTTTGTGTGTCTGTTTATGAGTCTGGCTGTGTGTGTGCATTGGGTATGTACATGTGGTGTGTGTGTGGCTGCCTGTGTGTGTGTGTGTGTCTCATCTGGCTGGTTTTGTGTGTTTGTATCTGGATTTCTTATTAAGGTTTTTCACCTAACTAATAATGCTCACTGATAAGCTTGGTAGGCTGCTGCTAGGCAGAAGTGCTAGCATAGTCATTAGAGTATGAATAGGAAGTACAAGCTAATGAAAGCTTCATTGTGCCTCATTAATCTTTATAGATTTTTTAAATAAACGAAGAAACAACAAACAAGGTGGATATTAGCAGCCTATGTGAAGCTAGTGGTGTGCTTGTATCACACTATCGTGGGGAAAAAAATTCGTTTGACAGCTAATATTAGTGTTAGCCGTGAACGTGATGCCTGGGAAAAACTATGCTAAATGTGAAGTGTCCTAATATAGGAGAATAATGGACGAAGTGTGGGCAAAGAACAGCACAATGCCCAATAGGTGTCGGGGAATAATGACACCCTGTCAGCCAATCAGAAAACATTACTTCTTTTCTCAGGGTGATAAGGAAGAGTTAAGTCACGTAAAATTTACATTGAAAAGACTGAGATTTTTTTCTTTGAATCTTTGCTGCACTGCCTTGTCTGGTGTAGCCAGTTTCTTTGGTTATAGTGGAAGCTAATTGTTACGGCAGATATGTCTTTGACTTAACACAGCCAGTGTAGCCTCCCTGTTATACTGAGCTGTAACTGCACAGTCTCTGCTTCTCTCTCTGGGCACATCCAGAACCGGACCCGAATCTACCAGAAAGAGGTGGTTTGAGATACGGTTTGCAGTTCTCTACCACTAAAGTTCTCCCTTTTGACATGTTCTTTGCAACAGTATATTCACACCTGTAGTGTTGGGATGTTATTCAAAAAAGTAATTTAGGCTTAACTGTGTACTTAACTTTCACTTGACTCGGTAGCAGCCAGTGCAAGTTGACATCACAAGAAACAGGAACTCCGCATTTTTTAGATCAGTTTCCTGACATCTGCGATTAGGCTATAGTCTCCCAGAAATCATATAGTTGTGCAAAAATGTGCAGATAATTTCTAAGGTCTGCAGCTGTGAACTTTTAGTGAGCCTATTTGGCTATTTTTCATGCTCAAAACTTTATTAACTCTGTCGGGGCTTAGCTTGGAAAAACACAAAATCTAACATCACAACTTGCCATTTATTTTCATTTTCACAGCGCGGTATAATCCATCATGCTTGCTGCTGTTTAATGTGAAGTTCAGCATACTGTCTGCATGTAAACTGGAATATTCCATCTCTTTGCGATCTTATTTTAACCAGAATATTGACCTTATTCCACATTTCTGTGTAGTATTTCACAGATGTAATAGGCTACCTTTACAGTCCACCAGGCTTTATCATTTTGATATGACAAATATAAAATCATGTCAGATGAAAGTGAAATGACAAAAGTAGACTAGCCTAGTGCTGTAAGTGACAGAATGAGGGCCGCCTGCTTGTCTTATCGGCTATTTGCTCCATCAAAGTATTTGATTGGGCCTGAATCAACTAATCTTTTTATACTTTGTGGGCTAGTTTAAATAACAGTTTTGCTACTACTAACTGTTCCAAAGAATTCAATGCTCCATCAGTCCTTGACTTAGAGAAATTAATTTTGCAGTTATAAATGCTAATTAAATCCCAAGTGAACATGAAATCTCTAGGTAATTTTCCCATTTTCATCCAGGGGTGGTGGCACTTTTGCAGTACAACATAACGACTGCTTAAACAGGGGTTTGTGTTGATAACATCTGGTAAGCAACAATGCTGCCTCAGACCGGAGTACAGACCATTCTCTTGAAGGCATAAAACGTGCGTGGTTCAGCTTGAAAGTCTTGTCCTGCACCAGCACACCCTAAACAGAAAATGGGCTACTTTGACCAATTTATGATGGGCCAATCTAGCTGGTTTTTCTGGCCATATACCAGCCATTTCCAGCTTCCACACTAGCATAATCCCCAACAATATTCAGTTTGACCGTCTGTACATGTGACCATCTTATCAAGCATATCTCGCTATTGGCACAACCAATAAAACAAAGCTAAAACTTCAAGGCTGAAAAAAAATCTTGACCAGCATAAACTGATTAAGATAGTTGACTGGCTAGATTGACCAGATGACTTTTTGATGGTTTACTTAGATTTAGTTTGATGGGGGTGCCTCAGGGTGCTAGGGCTCCCCCTTGGGCGCACTGCTCAAGACCCAAGGACCCCACCAACATGCCACCTTGACTTGGCTTAGTCACTGTATCCCTTATAATTTACTCACCATCAAAACTAATTTAAAGCAAGCTATAAAGGGAGTGGAAACCACATCATTGGCTTAGATGTTGGCAAAGCCAACCACCACTGTATCTGTAGTTGCAGTGGGGTATGTCCTAATGCAGATCCAGTAGTGTCAACTGTATCACCAGGGACTTCTGTTTTGTTGCTTGGGTAAGACTACCTCGATCTGTGCCTTAAAACATTTCACATTGAATCTTTGAATTTGCAGCAAAAGGCTTGGAAATATCCTTGAGAACCCTGAATTATGGTATATTTCACTTAAAGCCAAATTTTCTGCTTGTTTATGTTAAAGTTAATGTAAATTCTGAAGATTATGGTACTGTTTGGAGAATTTTAGGTTGTTGTGAAACAACAATTAGGCCTGGTCTAACTATGTAACAAATTCTTATTGGACAAGCAGCATTCTATGAATCATTAGGAGTAGGGATATCCCTTGATATACCATGGTTGACTTTACAGCAAGTAATCACTCTTCATTTTCCACTGAGTTGACCGATATGAATGTTCTATTCATTCAGAACCAGAGAGCAGCTATTTTTCATAACATCACATTTGGTAGTTCTCTCTTGGTAGTTCTCAGAGAAAACGTCTTGTGTGGATATGGAGCTTGGCATTTGACATGCAGACAAGCACTTTGTGCCCACAGCCGACCACAGCCCTGGTTATATCTGCTGACAGCTCCATCCTACTTGTGTTATACTGCTTAAATGTGCACTGGAGAAATCACCCAAAACGTTTCCAAAGACATGAACTTCACCTATTTTATTTGGAACAACTACTGTTTATTTAAGAATTTTGCCTGTGCACTTTCTGTGTCACTAAAAATATTACCACTATAAAAATTACCTTATTTGTCATATGACTTCTGCTGTCAAAGTAGGGTGGGATATGCTACTGACAAGGTTTGACTGTTGGATAGGCCTACTTGACTAAAAGATGGCGATTTAGTAGGCTATGTGGACAAGTAGGCTGCTCTCTCTGGGGCAGAACTTCTCTATTAACAAAATCATTTAGCCTAATCATTTTATGGAATGCCATGTAGCCTTTTCATTTATATATATTTAAGGACTCCATGTAGCCTTTTCATTTCAATACAGTTTATAAACCATGTCAATCAGGCAGCACTCATAATTCAGCATGGGTGGTATACCATTTGTGTAAACATTGATTGTGAAACATCTGTAATATGCATCATAGGATAACACATAATATGCCGTGGAATACAAACAAAACAAAGGAACCACTGTGCGGTCATAGTTTTGTTGTCTCATGCTGTCTGTTGTGTTGTTAATTTTGTCATGATTTTGCCTACTTTCCCTGCAGTTCTCAGCATTTGCATCCAAAGGTCGAGACTCTATCTGGCCAGGCCTCCTACACAATGCAAACTCCTCCCAGATCCGTATATGGCTAGATAATGTGATCCCCAGATCTAACCAGTCCCGCTTCACTCTAGAGCTCCAGTCTGTGAGTAGTGCGGAGCAAAAGGGCCAGGTGGATGTGCTCAAGTCAATTGATGATGAATACACACCCTCCATATTCAAGGTTAGACCTGATTTTCGAACTGCCAATTGTCTGATCATACTATTACATAAGCCTACAGTAAAACCAGAAGTTTACATACGCTTCAGGAACAGACAAAACAATTTAATTCATTTACAAAAAATTAAAAGACAAGTTAAATGTCAGAATTTTGAAGATACATAAAAATACATAGTTAAATAAAAAAATACATTGTTTATTAGTATTTGGTAGAATAGCCTTGAAACTGTTTCACTTGGGCCAAAAGTTTTGGTTATCCTTATACAAGCTTTTCATAATAGTTTGCTGGAACTGTGGTCCATTCTTCCTGTCAGAACTGGTGTAATTGGGTCTGTGGGGTTTCTTGCCTAGACACATTTTTAATGCTGTCCACATATTTTTGATAGGCTTTGTGATGGTCACTCCAGTACCTTGTCTTTGTTATCCTTAAGCCACTATCTAACTGATTTGGAGGTATGCTTGGGGCCATTGTCTATTTGGAAGATCCATTTTCCCCCATGCTTTACCTTCCTGATTGATGTGTTGAGATGTGTTACAAAAGCCAAGTCCACCCAAACGAATACCAAACAAAAATACACAGCACAGATTCGCTAACTTGCCTATTGCTACATTGCTAGCTACGTTGTCTTGGGGTCTGAACTGCTAGCTAGGACCTGTACTGTAACTTGCCCTGTGGTGTCTGTTAGATGTGAACGTGAAACAATGTCAGTGTGTGTGGACTGAGGGTTGCTGCTAGAACTGAGAAGGCCATAGCAGCACAGCTTACAATTCACTGACAAACACAGCATATGCAGTGAACAACTCAAATTCACCCTGGGGAAAGGCTGTTCTTGTCAAAGTTCCTGTTCTTCTTCAAAGTGAATCAAGTACCTCGTCACAATGTCATAATGGCCATTGCTTCAAGATTACAGTTTGCAACTGCACATGGGGGGGGCAAAATAGCTTAAGGGCAGCAAAATCAAGGTACTAGTTTGTCTGAATTCTAATTTCAATTAGTGGGCAGCACTTAAAAGTGTGTGTAGGCAAGAAGAAAAAGAAGAGAAAATCTGTAGTTTTTGTGTATGTGTGTATGTAAACCTCTGGTTTCCACTGTATACAGAATTCAGATTGTGCCCTTTAGACACAAATAGATGAGCATATGAGGAACATCTGTCCTTTTTTGCTGTTTGCTATGAAATTGAAATTATGGGCTTCTACATACAGAAATCAAATCTATTTATTTGTTTTACTGTATTTACCAAAGTAAGTGTATCAATGAACCAGGGTGTAATTTTAGTGTCAATATGTATAAAATAGTTCCAGGTAGCATTTTATAATAAGTACTCGCTATGAAGCAGTTATTAAGTATCTGTTAACTGTTAGTTAATTCTTTGTTCATCGTTTGATCAAAAACTGTTAGTTACTGCTTTGTTCATCATTTGATTAAAGTATACATATAGTATTTCCCATACATTACCCCTTGCTAAGCTATCATTCATAAATGTGTTCCTGGTGAATGAGGGCATCTAGATAATGCTTATAACTTACTAAGTGGTTCATAAAACATTTGTAAAGTAAGATTTTTCCATTACGAACTTGTTACTCAGGGATTTACAACAGGTGTTACAACTTGTATGTTAATCATTAACAAACTGTTTAGACATACATTTATGTATGCCTTTATTAGGTAATGATGTGGGCACACACCAGTAGTTGCTGGGTGACCATTTATCTTTAACTTGTACACTTTACTTACACTTCTACACTATTAATATAATTTATGATTACTTCAAGAGTAGGGGTTAGTGAAGTATATTCTGGGTGCTCATCTAAGGTGAGGACTTTCTGTGCCTTATAAAGCACTTACAATTGTGTCCAGTTGTGTATGCCTAATTTAATGAAATGTCATAGACACACACCAATAGCTAGTGAGTGTCAATGTAACGTACAGATTGAGACCCAAAAGCAGATCAATGCAAAAAAATTATTTACAATGTTCAAAGTGCAAAAAGGGCAAAGCTCAGAAGATCGAGAAAAAACAAAAGACGTAAGTAATCCAAACTGGGTTAGAGAAGAAACACACAAAAGATAAAAAATCCAAAAACATAAACTGATAATCCAAATCCAAAAGTATCAACAAGAGAGCAGCAAAAACAGCGATACACGAACAGGCACAAGAAAACAGACTTCAGTAGACAGGCACGTAACTCTGAACTCACGGAACACGGTCAGACAATCAGACAAAGAACAGAGAGAAAACTGGGGTATATATAGGGAAGGGAACAAACAAGGGACAGGTGAACTCATTACGGGGAATGGAATCATGGGTTACAGGTGCAGAGCAGGGGAGGAGAAAGGGGCAGGACACACACAGCAAAACAGAGGCACATGGTGGAGTAAACAAAACACAGAGGTTGCAGTACATAGACAGTCCAGTGGGTGGCCGGAGTTGCAGGGAGCAGGATCATGACAGTACCCCCCCCTCTAACGGACGCCTCCTGGCGTCCCTTTGGCCGAGGTGGGGTGTTGGCGGCGAAACTCCTTGATCAAATTTGGATCTAAGATATGCCGAGCCGGGACCCAGCACCTCTCCTCAGGGCCGTAGCCCTCCCAGTCTACGAGGTACTGGAGTCCTCGGCTCCGGTGACGAACATCCAAGAGTCTCTTTACAGTGTAAGCCTCTGATCCATCAATGAGGCAGGGAGCAGGGGTAGGGTGCATGGGACTGCAGACAAAGGGTTTTACACGGGAGACATGAAAAGTGGGGTGGATGCGGCGTAAGGGTAGGGGAAGCTTGAGGCGGACAGCTGTGGGACTGATGACTTTGGTGATGGGGAAGGGGCCGATGAACCGTGGGGCGAGCTTGCGGGATTCTACCTTCAGAGACAAGTCTTGGGTGGACAACCACACCTGCTGACCCTGGCGATAAGGTGGGGCTCGGGTCCGACGTCTGTCGGCCTGGGTCTTCATGCGGGCAGCCGAACAGAGAAGGGTGGTACGGGTTCGCCTCCAGGTCCGGAGACAGCGTCGGATGAACACCTCCACAGATGGTACTCCGACCTCCTCCTCCTGGTCCGGGAACAGCGGGGGTTGGTAACCCAAGGAGCACTCAAAAGGGGACTTGCCTGTGGCGGAGGAGACGTGAGAATTAATGGCATATTCCACCCAGGGCAGCTGTTGGCTCCAGGCGGACGGGTTCTGAGAAACCATGCAGCGCAGGACGGTCTCCAAGGACTGGTTAGCCCTCTCGGATTGGCCATTGCTCTGCGGGTGAAAACCTGAAGACAGACAAACAGAGGCACCGAGAAGTTTGCAAAAAGCTTTCCAGAATGAGGAAGTGAACTGGGGGCCCCTATCAGAAACCACCTCTATAGGCAAACCATGAATCCGGAAAACGTGTTGAATCATGAGTTGGGCGGTGTCTTTGGCTGAGGGAAGACCAGGCAGGGGAATAAAGTGAACAGATTTAGAATAACGGTCAACAACAGTCAGGATTGTGGTGTTACCATCAGAGAAAGGCAAACCCGTAACGAAATCCAGGGCAATGTGGGACCAAGGTCTTCGGGGCACAGATAGGGGTTGTAGAAGTCCGGCGGGGGGTCTGTTTGAGGTCTTGTTCTGGGCGCATGTCGGACAGGACTGGATAAAACGGATAATGTCGTCTTTCATCGACGGCCACCAGAATCGTCTCCCTATGAAGGCTTGAGTCCTACTGGATCCGGGGTGACAGGAGAACTGGGACGAGTGACCCCACTGCAGGACCTGCGGACGGACAGAACTGGGAACATAGAGACGGTTAGTGGGGCATTGACTAGGACCTGCCTCGTCTGCTTGGGCCGCAACAACGAGAGATTCTATGTCAAGCCGAGCTGCCCTTACAACAAGGTGAGGTGGAATGATCGGTTCTGGGTCAGGGCCCTCTTTGCATGAGGTAAACTGTCGGGAGAGGGCATCAGGTTTTGTATTCTTATGACCAGGGCGGTAGGAAAGGGTGAAGTTAAACCGGGAAAAGAAGAGGGACCAACGTGCTTGCCTTGGGTTTAGTCTCTTGGCCTGACTGATATATTGAAGGTTCTTATGGTCTGTCCAGACAGGGAATGGAACTGAGGTGCCCTCCAACCAATGTCTCCACTCTTCGAGGGCCAATTTGACTGCGAGGAGTTCTCGATTGCCCACATCATAATTTCGTTCCGCTGGGGAGAGACGACGGGAAAAGAAAGCACACGGGTGAATACGGTTGTCATCGGAAGAACGCTGAGATAGCACAGCTCCTACGCCCACCTCAGATGCGTCGACCTCCACGATAAACTGGCGATCCGGATCAGGTTGGGTTTTGAGTTTGGGTAGGTGTACTGGCAGCAAGTAAGGGCAATTCAATGGCTCAACCAGGGATTGAACCCAGGTCCCTCATGTGACAGGCTGGTAAGTATGACCTCCGCCACTGTTCCAGACCTATGGGGCCATCCAAATACTTGGTTAAAGAGAAGAACATTCATAAGACAGAGAGAAGAGAGAGAGGAAAAAAAAAAAAAAAAAGTTTGTGACCAGCATTTACCAGAAGAAAGAAAAAATGGAAAGAAAAAATGAAAAAATAATTAAAAAAGGGGGAGGGGGGGGGGGGGTTTCGGGGTAGATATACCAATAGTAGGTAGAGGTATTCCCCTGGTTTAATCGAGTATTGAACCCAGGTCCCCCACATGACATGTAGACGACTTCATCCTCTGCTGCTTCCCCAAACTCTCTAGGGTTCATAATGGCCAGAGGTGGTGTTAAAAGCTGTCTTCCACTCATCCCCGTCACGGATGCGGACCAGGTGGTAAGCGTTCCGCAGGTCTAATTTGGTAAAAACCTTGGCACCTTGCAGGAGCTCCAAGGCCGAGGACATGAGGGGAAGAGGATAACGATTCTTGACCGTGATGTTGTTCAGGCCGCGATAATCGATGCAAGGACGGAGCGAGCCATCCTTCTTGGAAACAGGAAACCGGCTGGGGACGAGGACGGACGGATAATGCCTGCCGTGAGAGAGTCCTGGATGTATTTATCCATAGCCTCCGTCTCAGCGCGGGATAGGGAGTACAGGCGCCCCTTGGGTGGAGCAGCGCCAGGAAGGAGGTCTATAGCGCAGTCGTAGGACCGGTGGGGAGGCAAGGACGAGGCACGGGATTTGCTAAAAACGGGCTTAAGGTCCATGTAAATTGGGGGTATGGCAGACAGGTCAGGGAATTCTTCGGGCTGAACAGGAACGGATTTAACAGAAATACTGGGCTGGATTTGGCAACGAGACTGACAGGATGGGGACCATGCTACTACGCGCCTCGCTGCCCAGTCGATGTGTGGGTTGTGTTTCAGTAGCCAAGGGAGTCCCAGAACTACTGGGGTATCAGGAGAGTCAATGATATAGAACTTGATTGTCTCGTAATGTGTGTTGAAAAAACAGAGACTCACCGGTATGGTGATCCGATGTACGGTAGCCAGCTTAATCCCAGTTAATGCGTTGGCCACTAGAGCCTGCTTGAGATTTTACCGGGCAGTTAGCAAGGAAGTGTCCAGACTGGCCACAATACAGGCAGAGACGTGAGTGCAATCTTCGCTGTCTCTCCTCCACAGTCAGGCGAGTCCGATCCACCTGCATCGACTCCGGCGCAGGGAACAGCCTCGGCGTAGGCACGATAGGAGGTGGAGGAGGCGGAGAGGCAGCGGAACGAGCGGTTCTCTCCCGGTTCTCTCCACAGTTCCAGATGCCCGAAAACGTCCACGCTGCTGGAGCCTTGTGTCGACACGGATGGCTAGACTAATCAGCTCTTCACAAGACTCAGGCAGATCATGCAAAACCAGTTCGTCTTTGAGCTCTTCTGAAAGACACTTCTGAAAGTGTTGAATAGGGCTTCCTTACCCCAGCCTGAAGATATTGCCAGGGTCTGAAAGTCTATAGCGAAGTCCGAGACTGACCGGGATCCCTGGCGTAGATGGAGGAGTTCACGGGCGGCTTCATGCCCGTGTTTGGAGCGGTCGAAGACCCTCTTCATCTCGGCAGCGAATTCCCGGAAGTTGTCACAGATTGGGGACTCCGTGTCCCATACCGCCATTCCCCATTCTCGAGCGCGCCCAGTTGAGTGATCACGTAAGCCACTTTTGCTCGATCAGTGGGAAACGACCCAGACTGGAGGCTAAAGATCAGAGTGCACTGGGACAAAAATGACCGACAGGTACCTGGCTCCCCAGCGTATCTCTCTGGTGGGGGAAGTCGAGGTTCGTGAAAGACTGGGGCAGTGTGGGCGGCTGGGACAGGGAATTCAGGCTGCACAGAAGGAGTTGCAGTCGACCGAAGTGGTTGGATCTGTAGCGCGAGTTTGCGAACATCAGTTCAGAGATCTTCAATCTGCGCCTGGTGTCGGCCCAACAGGGGTCCATGTTGCTGGAAGACTGAGGAAAAGTGTTCCTGATCCGCTGGGTCCATATTGTGGACTGATTGTACTGTAACGTACAGATTGAGACCCAAAAGCAGATCGATGCAAAAAAATTATTTACAATGTTCAAAGTGCAAAAAGGGCAAAGCTCAGAAGATTGAGAAAAAACAAAAGACGTAAGTAATCCAAACTGGGTTAGAGAAGAAACACACAAAAGATAAAAAATCCAAAAACATAAACTGATAATCCAAATGTATCAACAAGGGAGCAGCAAAAACAGCGATACACGAACAGGCACAAGAAAACAGACTTCAGTAGACAGGCACGTAACTCTGAACTCACGGAACACGGTCAGACAATCAGACAAAGAACAGAGAGAAAACTGGGGTATATATAGGGAAGGGAACAAACAAGGGACAGGTGAACTCATTACGGGGAATGGAATCATGGGTTACAGGTGCAGAGCAGGGGAGGAGAAATGGGCAGGACACACACAGCAAAACAGAGGCACATGGTGGAGTAAACAAAACACAGAGGTTGCAGTACATAGACAGTCCAGTGGGTGGCCGGAGTTGCAGGGAGCAGGATCATGACAGTCAACTGATCTTTTACTTATACACTTGCTAATAGTGCAGTCCATTATTAATTTAAGAGTTATTAATGTCCTTATACAGCATCCCTTTGCCCAACTGTAGACATGGCCTATAGCTAACAGTAAGTTATTCAAAGAATGTTTTAAGCAGTGGATTTTAGGCTTTTAGTTCAATTCTTTAATTCAGGAATTCTTTTCTTTTTTGAACAACTGCAAATCAACAAAATGAACATAAAAATATGCCCTTGCATATTTACATGCATCTACAAGACTTCGAAGCTAATATACAAGAAAGATGTGCCAAGAATTAGCATATGCTAGCACAATCTTCAGATATACCACAGGCCTAGCATAAGACATGTTACTGTACCATGCTGTTCATACTAGCATTTAACAGCCTAGCTCCCCACCTGCTTAAGAGTAGCTCTCCAAATGGGTCCAAGGAAATCGATATTTCCATAATATATATATATTCCAAAAATATCACAAAAGGTATTAAACCTGCTATTCAAGTTCAAACATCTTGTCCTGCACTGTACAAAATTACCCCAGTTTTAGGCATTCTCTGATGAGAATTGATGTTGGTAGTTGGTTGCACACCAGATTTGGCTATAACTATGGAAAATAAAGGTGCTACAAATTTAGATACTTCAGATGAGTGTTCACTCTGTGCTGTAAGTTTGTAAGATGGTAAAGGTTAACATTATTTTTAGTCTTCTCAGTAATACAAATGTAAAATAGTAGAGTAGCTCTCAGAGGAAAAAAGGTTGGAGACTTGTGTTAGTGTCAATTAACCAGTGTCAGAAATCTTGAGTTTAAACCAGCCATTCAGATTTCTCCCCTGAATGTCCCCTGAATAGTCACTTTAGGGGACATTGTAATAAGATGAAAGATTACATTTACATTACATTTATGCATTTAGCAAATGCTTTTTAAAGCGACATCAATTTCATCAATGTCATCAATTACATCAGGGCCAGTCTCCCTTAGTGCAACTGAGGGCTAAGTGCCTTGCTCAAGGGCACAAACGGTGGCAGCCAGGATTCGAACCTATATTCGAGGCTACTTGAACACTAGCCAGGTTCCTTAACCACTACGATGGGTAACGATGCACTGGGACACATCATCAGTGATGTATACTGATTAATTGGGTGTTTGGGGTCTCACAACAGCCGGATTGATTAAGCTTGACTTGCATCCCAGCTCCTACGTGTCACCCCTCTTAATCCACAGCCCCCCTGGAAGCTCTCTCTGCTGCCTCTGTTGCAATGCTGATGGCTGTTCTTCTGAATGATCCTCGTACCTTGCAACATGTAGGCTCTGTAGAGCGATTTGCCCTGAACTGTAAGGAATGTGGCACATTGTAACCAAAACAAAACTTGTGGCCAGTACTGTTTAGTAACAGACATCCAGAGCCATTATTTTGACTGAGAGTGTCATGGCTACTACAGTCACATCAGCCAAAGAGTTCACTTGGTGTGTTTTTTTCCCAGAATATGCTATTTTTAATCATTTGTTATTGTTGTTATATCGAGCTGGCCGCACATTCACGTTAGTTCACATGAAGTCATTCTGAGTCAAGACGACAGAATGCTGCAAACGTCACCCACAGGAATGAATGGGATAAACGTTTCAAAATGTTGCTGCTACTCAAATCAGTCCCTTACTCCTCTCTCCCTTGTCATGAGATAATGACTCCCTCCTCCAGGGAAGGCTGCAGTCAGTAGACATTAGGCAAATTCAAGATCACCCTATGCAGGGGCACTGATCTCTAAAGAATACACTTCAGTGTTATGACGTAGATGCTCTATCCAGATATTCTTTAGATCCGTGCCCCTGCACAGTGCTGTACAGTGCTGTGTGATCTTGAATTACCTACTAGTAAGCAGTCATTTAAAGTGAGACAGCACAGAGCAGTACAAGAGAAGAGATCATTGAGTTACAATAATGCAGTTATTATATTATTCAGGCAAGCTGGTTTGAGCAAAAAAACTAGTTACATTTCCTAAAACTTGCACATCCTCTCAGTTGCATTAGGCCTACTTCCATGTTTAGAAGTGATAATAGAGTACTTATATATATATATATATATATATATATATATATATATATATATATATATATATATACAATATACAAGCATATAGAACATAATTATTTTCTTGTCATTATTTACATGTATGTATGAATTAATGTAGCCTGTTGTACATTTATGAGAATCAGCTCTTCAGTAGGATCGCTTTCACCAAAACGTGGAATACAAACAGGGAGAGAGAGATAGAGAGAGAGCAGTCGAAAGGTGGCTTATGTTTGAAATAGTTCAAATTTTACAAAGAGGATATACGCACCTGTCCTGAGGATTAATGCAGATTTGCGCATACACAAACAGGGAGAGAGAGATAGAGAGAGAGCAGTCGAAAGGTGGCCTATGTTTGAAATAGTTCAAATTTTACAAAGAGGATATACGCACCTGTCCTGAGGATTAATGCAGATTTGCGCATACACTGTCCATTTATGATGCGTCACATAATAGGCTATAGTCTGCAGGTTTCAGTAACAGTTCGATTTATTTGGCTGAGTTGCTGTTGAGTAAAAAGTTACGTTTGATGTGTGCATCATGGGTTGGTAACATCGTAACATTGCTCTTTTTGTTGATTGATACATGCGTGAATCCGTCCAATCCTCAGGAGTAAATGAAATAAATGTAGGCTATATGCTGTAAACACATTGTGTCATCTAAACTATACTCGCCTTGCCACGCCACCCATACATTTCTAAGAGAGGATATTGCTGTTTCAAATAGGTTACAGTATTCTTAAGAGTGCTAGAAAATAGGTTATTTGAACTGATGGGGGCATTTTTAATAGGCCTGTAGCGATGCGTCGATTATGTCAACGCGTTGACTTCAAAATATCGTTGATGTCATATTTTGTAGTCGACGCACATATGGGTCACCCAAAACAAACTTTGTTATTTGAACAATGGAGACTGAAACATCGACCTCATCACAGCATACACAACAAAGCCCTTCAAAAGCCCCCCAAAAAACAGCTAAGGGAATTGTCATTTACAGTCTTTGCTGGCACAACAGCCATGCTGGAACACTTGAAGCGGAGGGACCCCCTTGTCTCGTGTAGCGGGGACAATAATATGTACTAACTTTGGCTAAATTAATTTAACATTTGTGTTGTGTGTTGTGCTGTTTGACCTCAGTGCACTTCGGTAGTGTTAGTTATCTTAACTGTCCGTGCAGTTTGGTCGTGCTTGTTTGGTTAGTAGTTAATGTTAGCTAGCTATTAGCGGTTAGGCATCTGTGTATTAGTTACGTTTGTTAGCATTTAATGTTGGCTAGAATGGTAGCTAGCTTACGGCTGCAGAACACAGCTATCTAGCTGCTGCTAACCCAGCACGAACAAACTGCAAAAAGAGCTAAATTAGTTTTTTTCTGATTGGTATTTCAGATGCATTATGGTGTTTATTAATCAAACAACATAAAAATAATCGTTAGACTAATCGTCCAATTAGTCGTTAGATTAGTCGATTAATCGATAAAATAATCGCCCGATTAATCGTTTTAAAAATAATCGTTTACCCCCAGCCCTAATTTTTAAATCAGAATTTAGATGTCAAGGGTAGCCTTCAGAACAGACACATGCAATGCACATACAACCATTGATAGTCTACAATAGCAGTCTTAATCCAAATGAGAGGTTAAATGCACAGAGAGCTGTCATTGCATTACTGAATGAGTTAACCAAACTATGAATGCACCACTATATTTCTTCCTGTCTGATGTATTAGTGTTTTAATTAATAGAAAATCAAAAACAAAATGACAGAACACAGCCAAGCTAAACAAAGGCATGAGACAGCTCTATTTTCAAATAGCCTTTAAATTAGTGATTACATTTCACCCAGTCACTCTCCATAAATGCAATGGTGAATGCTTTACTTTTTCCACGCACATTGAAAGAGTCCATCAAATAATGGCAAAAGAAAAATGTAATTTGGGCTGTGTCTGTGAATTCCATGGAAATGTCACATCCATAATGAATTTGAGATTAAGTTTACGCAACTTAAACAGTGTTAAGGCTGGAATGCACAACTTCATGTGCAAAGCATGTTCATATAGATGTGATATATCAGCCAATTTGTTTTCTGTTTCTTACTTTTAAATACTTAAATGATGTGTTAGAATTGTCACATCCATAATGTTTCACAATTCACTTTCTTTTTGCATCACAATAATTCATGAATCATCAGCATCTTGAATGACAAGAAAATGGCCAGTACCCATGCAGAGGTGTAGTGGGAATTTTTAAGTGTAGGTGCACTTGATGATATAGACCTTATAGCAAAGAATGTCAAAAGTATGCTTCCAGAACAGTAATGCTCATATGTCAGCAAAACATTTAGCATCAAATAATGGCAAAAGAAAAATTACTTGGATTTAATATTAACAGGCGAGACTTGATGGATAGTTCTTTAGAAAATCTTAATAATAATTATATATATTATATAATTATATATTATAAGAATACTTTTTATTTGTCAAATGTGGTGGGATATGGTGGGTATATTGACACTTTGTGTACTTGTCATTAATACAGAGCCATATTCTTTGGTTTGCAGGTGTCTCAGTGGGTCATATCTCCCAGCAATGTTTCCTCTGAAATTCTGGGATACAGCCAATGGAAGCCAGTGGCCTACCGGACAGTACAGCCCAAATTTGAGGATGCCACTCCCTGCCGGCATTCAGACCCTGTCCTTGTCTCTCAGTTGCCTCCCTCAGGATGGGTTCAGGCATTATTTAGGGATGGGCTTCAAACTTCTGCCCTCAACATCACTTTTAGCATTGCTGGAGATCCATTTTACAATACCACCAACTACCTCAGCTGGTGAGTCATACAACAGCTAAAAAATACTTTTTTCTCTTGGACACACACACACACACACACACACACACACACACACATATATATATATATATATATATATATATATATATATATATATATATATATATATCATTGTTTTAGTTATTAGGCCTGCAAAAATGGCAATAACAACATCCCACAAAGGATTCACAAGCTCACAAAATGCTAATGCAAATGGTAGGTTTGTCTTAATGCATACAACAGGTTATGGCTAGTAGAAATTTGGAGGGTGTGTCATACCAGCTTCGTCTACAAACTGTGAGCTGTGAGACCAACACTTTTATTTCAAAGAAAGCATACCATCAGGCAAGAGTGGCGTTCTTTTTAAGTATTTGATAGCCAGTTGCCAATGTAACTTGTTCCCAACATTGTTTTGGGAGCAGATTCACTGGTGCATGCATATGATTAAGCAATAAAACATTTTGCCTGTCATTTACAACTAATGAAATGTTGACATTTAGCCCCAAAACACGTCAAGCATATTTTGCTGGCGAATTTTGGGAGTTAGCTTGTGCACTAAATGCAAGCATTTTTGCTGATAAAATTTCGAAGAAATTTCCACATTGAAGGACCCTTGTAGTAGACAGTGTCTTGTTTCAGATAAAGTGAAGCGCAGATGAACTGCAACGTAATAACTATAAATGCCGATAGTGTTACTCTGTGTTTACTGTCAATCTATAATGTTAAGTAACATTTTTATAACAATGGAGGACTAATTGGAGAGACTTGAGATCTGTTTGTTGAATTGTTTGAGATCTGCAGCCATTAGTACCACTGGTAACACCTTATACTAATGCAATGCTATTAAAACGATCACAGTTCTTGCCTATTACATTTTGTAAGCTCATCCTGTAAAGGCAGGATCTTAAAGCTACATGCCCACCTAGGCATCAAATTACCAAATCTACTCATTCGTTACAGGTTAAAATTCACCATCTAAACTTGTGTATAATTTTTAAAAGCCTGGTTCAGACATGTCACATCCCTAACACGTTTTGCCAAAATAATTTCAATCAAAAACAACTTATTTATATAAGTGTTGTATATTTATATATAAACTATGTTTTTCTGAGTTCACTCAGATGTCCTGCTTGGTATAAAGCTAATGATTTTGATGTTTCTCTGTAAACTTTACAGACTTTATAAATTGAAAATTGTAATCTCCCATTATAGCTTGTCCATTCAATGTCACATCAATAATGCAAGTTAAAAGGCTGATATTCTTGTGATGTAAATACATTTTGTGAGCTTGCTTGTATTCAGCTAAGGAATTTGCATATTTAAATAAATATGTGGCATTTTAGGTCCATATATATGTGGCATTAATTAGAGTGCAAATGTCATGTCCATGATACTGGCATTACTGGCATTGCCTTTATATATTGTGTGCTCAGGGGCACAACGGTGGCACCAATTCCAGGCTACTAGTATGCTAGCTAGTATGCTAAGTTCCTTAACCACTACGGCACCACCACACTATATACATACATGTATATATCCCAGCAAACATGGAACATTACAAAAACTTTAAATAACGTTGGCCCATGGTTCTCTTATGGTTGTTTTAAGATTGTTTTGCCATAAGCCTTGGGTGTAAGTTTAGAGGACAACAGATGCAGGTTGTCACATTCACAAAAACATTCCCCTAAAGGTACCAAAAACACAAATGTTATATCATGTTTGGATTGTGCCCTTCACATAATGCTCACACTTGGTTATTTTTTAGTATTCCTATTATAAAACCATGTGGGAACGTTCCTGGAAGGTTGTGTAGTGTCCAGTCCAACAGTTTAGCTTATCAAAGTCAGCATAACAATCAGAGACATTTGAGCCATTACCTTCCAATGTAAAGACAATACATATATGGTTATATATCTTGTACTCTGTGTGTGTCCATACACTTTGTCCTGATAGATTTGGGGTAACGCAACTGCCTAGTGGGCGACTGATGTTAAAGTGTTCACTGAGGTCATATTTTATTGTATGTTACGTCTTCTGTTGGATTTGAACAGATAATTCCATTTCTTACATCATCTATGAGTTGTGCCTCATTCAGTTTCAGTGTTCAGTTTGCACATTAAGTTTGAAGATTCTCGCCACAAAACATTCTGAGTAGCATAAACTTAACCTCAAATTTTTGTTACGGCTGTGACATTTCTATGGAACTCACGGACCTAAAAAACAAACGTCTGTTAAATGGCATAAACATGCTCTTAAAACAAACCAAGCAAACTATAGCCTTATCATACCTTTAGCAACTTGAAAAATGCAAAATTATGTATTGCATACTTTAACTCAAGTAGTGTAAAATAGGCGTTTTCAAAACAATGTTTCTGAATTGGGGCACCATATCAATGTAACATATGATGGACAAATTGTTTACATTTGTTATTTTTAAATACCTAAATGATGTGTTTAAATTGGCACATCTATGACATTTCACAATTCAGTTTACTTGCTAATTTGAGATAATATACTACTGCATTAAGCTTTTAAGCTGAATTGGGATAGTATTTTTTGAACAGTGCATTTCCATTGTCAGTGCGGATGTGCTCTGTGAGAGCGCCCTCGGCGCGGAGGAGTAGGCAGCGTGCAGAGCGGGGAGGGGCAGGCAGGAGCACTCGTGGTCAGGCAGGCGGTGAGTCAGGAACCGGGGCAGGAGAGCAGGCGAGAGTCACAGGCAGGCGGCGGGTCAGAAACCAGGGCAGGAGAGCAGGCGAGAGTCGTAGGCAGGCAACGGGTCAGACAACAGATCACGGTTCGGAAACCAGGAGAGGCAGACAGAGAACAAGTCGTGGCCAGACAGCGGGTCAGTATCAAGGGTAGAGAAGCAGAGGCGTAGGTCCCAGGCATTCCGAGTACGGCAACAGGCAGACGATCTTTAAGGGCAAAAACAGGGACAGAACGGGAAAACAGAACCCTTGTGGGAAAACAAACACGGGTAAACAATCAGGGGAAACAACGAAACAGAGAGAGTCAGAATTGTTGGCTTGCCTTCAGCAGTAATCGCGTACAGGTTCGCTAATTCACCGACGGGGAGTGAAGGAAACAGAGGGAATAAATAACCAGGGCAATCGGGGAAGACAAGACACAGGTGGGGGCAATCGGTAAGGACAGGTGAGAGGGATCCAGTGATTAACGGGGAATGAGGAAGTGAGATAGAATGATTGAAACCAATAAAGCCCGTTAGTGAAGCAGACAGGGAGAGAACGTGAGGAAACAGAGGTAGACAAAACAGGGTGGTGGCATGCTGCATGTTTGCTTAAAATAGGGTGACCAACGTCCTGGTTAGACCGGTACAGGCCCAATTTTGAGTTGCATGTCCTGAGTCCCGAAAAAAGTCTGTCGGGATGCTGAAATGCCCCAGTTTACCAAACACTATCAAACTGTCTCAGTTACAGCAATCATGTAGCCAACAAGATGTTACAGCTTAGCCTAATACAGCTTCCAGCAATTTGGCATCAATATGTGTGTGTGTACAGTCAATCCCTTACGATGTATCTTGTAGACCCACAATGTTGCAGTAAATCGTCCGCATTGTAACTTTTTTTTACGCTAGCAGCAGCTAACTACGTGACAATGGCCAAGAGAAAATGCTCATTTTCAAAACATTTGCAGGTTACGTATCCCTTCCTACAAGATGTCCAGGGTAATGAACATGAATGAATTCCGGGGCTACGATTCGATTATAAAACGATTATTGACACATCCTTAATTATAGATCTTTAATTACATGTATATGAATGCACTTTTTCCACACATACTTTTTGTATTATTGAAAATACTGAATTTATAATAAGAAACGTTTGAATCAATTTCTAATATATTTTTATTGAACATAAATGGAAATAATTCATTGCTCTTGTTTGTAGCACATGTCACGTGTCACATGTAACTGCGATTCCATCTGCATTCAACTTCGGTTTTGGTTTGGTTGTAGAGTGTCAGGATGGTTGTGTCTGTGAAATAGCGACGGAATAGAGTGTTGTATCTGGGCTCAAGGGTATGCAGCAGTGCTCAAAATCCCTGATTTTCTGCAACAGAATAAGGACGCAAATCCTTGGCAATAAATACCGCGATTACCTTCCGTGAGATTACCGTGAGTTGCTTTGCCTTTTCCGATGGGCAGCTTTCTAATTGCTTCCTCGATTGTTCTCTGGTCAATAAAGCCACTTGTAGCTGAAGTGACAACAGCCTGTCGTTTGCCCGGCTCCTCTGTCAGGTGAAATCGAGTTAAGTGGCTTCTCTTGTTTGTTGTGTTGCCAAAATATTTTATTTTCGCATGGCATAACTTACAGAAAAGATCACTCTTGTCCAGTTCGCTTCCTCCTTCTACATTATAGAAACTGAACTGTTTCCATACCTCTTCTTTTAAATGAGACGGAGCTGATCGAATCTCACAGTTTTTCGCCATGTTTTCCAGTTTGTTTACTTGAGAGCGTCTCTGCTTGTTTTCTCTAGTTGCACATTCCAAAGAGTCCTGGAGATTACGCATTACGTGCTTCTTAGTTCTGTGTCATTTTGAACCATCTGTATTACTAATTAATGGACTTAAATAATCGAAATTTGGATGTTCGTCAATCGATTTAGAATCGTCCAAATCGTGATGCATCTAAGAATCGGAAATTTCCCCCAACACTGCAAGTGCTCCTTCTCTATCGCTCATGATGATGGTAGCGGATGTTACCTCCACCTCAAATTGGCAAAGCATAAGCAGGGGCTAGCAGTGTGGCCACTTACTTTAATTAAGCTAACGTTAGCGCTGGAAGTGCTGAACTTAAATGGGCAGATGAGGAAGGTACTTTTGCCTGTCATTTGGTGAACCACAACCAAAATTTCAGGACCATGGACTGCTCCACGGGTTTGATTAGAAAGTATTATGATGAACGCTTCACTTGTGCATGAACCAAGGCCTAGCAGATTCATTATTCTTGTAAATATATTTGTGTATTTATGTGTTTCGCATACGCAGCCAGTAAACACAGTTCACTACATCACGTTGTCCAAGCACTCAATACACTGGTTACGGGTCAATAGAGGTTTGGTGACAACGGTGACAACGATTTCATATGGGCTTGTTAATGTTACAAAGCATATTATTATTTTTTAAAAAGTTCATCTTATAATGCATAAAATGTTGATGTTATAATGTGCATATGCATTTTCTTGTCATTTTCACAAACCGGTGAAATAAATCAGTTGAAATTTGGGCTATGGGCTATAGTCTGGCCTATTCCCTATCGTCACAAATCTGTCTGTTGTCTGACTTTCTTAGTTTAACTTAATTGTGATAGAAGTAGCCTATATGTGTAGATAACAAGAACTTGATTATTCTCTGAGCTTCTAGGAAATGATGAGAGCACCTGTCTGAGCGGTGCATGTTCACATCAAAAACGTGTGCGTGCACGAGCATTACAATTACGCTCACATGTGACACGCTCAAGTGTCACAGTTTTAGACTTGGGGAAATCTGGTCACCCTCGCCTAAAACTAAACTTTTAACAGTGGACACTGAAGTATAAACTGCATTAGTGTAAATGTGTTCACTGATGAAAATATTCTCGAACACATCTACTGCATATGCTGTTGACATGCCTTTGACATGCCAGTAAGCAAGCTAGTTGGTTAGGAACTGTTGCCACTGTTTCCTATAGGCTAACATTTTCTTACACAAAATAATATTCATCTCTTCAGAAAAAAAGACCATCTGCATCTGTTCAAAGTAACTTAAGCATTATATATTTTACCATTTTGATATGAAAGTCAAATGCTAGCTGTATCAGTCTCTCTGAGGTAATCTAGCCTACTCAACTGCTGTTAAACTAAATATGCAATACAATAAATGTTTATAACAGTACTTTAGGTTACCAAAATGAATGAAATTTTCGGTTTAATGTCCAAATCTCCAATGAAAGCATTCACTTACCTCAGGTTGTGTCGCCCTCAATGAATTCCTTGATGTCAAAGCAAGATGCTCCTGGTCACAAGCAATTTCAAAATTAACTTTCATTTGTTGATCTTTTGGACAACTTTGAGCTAGAAATACTTATAAATAAATAATTATAAATAATTTCCAGCCCAAACAGCATCCCCCCACCCCTCCAAAAAAGTCAGTCACAGAAAAGCGAGCTGTTTGCATCCTTGAATATATGTGTGTTTTTCTCTTTTCTTTTCTTTCTCTGTTTGTGCAAATAATGCAATGCAATGGTAAAATGAACTTGAGAGAGAACCTACTTGTTTTTGCTTAAGGTTTCTCCCCTTCTCCGTCTTTGTCTCTGTCTCTGACTTTACTTATTTTCTTTCAGGTCTTTGTTGGTGGGCTTGGGTCATCCCCCTCAAGATTCTTTCTCTCCACTGGTATTGACCATTATGTCAGTGGGGTTGGGTACACCCCTGGTATTTATCCTTTTTGGAGGGGTTGGTGCCAGCATCTTCAAAAGAGACCAGCATACACAGGGTTATCAGCCAATAAACTAGGGCTGCTCGCCTGAAGTCATGCATTCCACAATACACATGCACAAATCTTTGAGATTGGGATAGGCATTTCAGAATTCACTGGTGATATATGCATATAGATTATTTGGGCAAATTTGGCACTGCCAAGGTATTAAAGGAGCTTAGCCTGTATTAAACATTTTTGTGAGAAGCACCCACTAGTTGGGGCCTTAATGTTCAAATTCAGGATAACATTACGTATGCAATAATTCATTTCATTTGTGCAGAATCTCTGAACTGTTAGACTTTCATCATTCATCATATTATGTATTTTTTTCTTTTTCCTTTTTAGTTGTAAATTTATGAAGTTTGAAATAAAGTATAATTTCCTTCCAATGCCTATCCTATTTTGACGGGCATTATGTGCAAAGGGGAGGTGCCTAAGGGCTGCATGGTATGCTTCAATGGATGCTGAACCCTTGAATTTCCTGAGCTGACGAAGAAAGAGGAGTTGTTGTCTGGACTTCAGAACATGTTGGGTGTTAACAGTCCATGTCTTCAGAAATGTGGACACACAGCAAATTGGATAGTGTATATAATACTTTGTATGAGTACATCTAACACTGTGTTTGTGTCCAAATGTACAGTGTTAAACTAACACTGACACCAGAGTCCAAATATTTACATTGTAGTAGAGTTAAGCTCTTCCACCCAATAGTGTACAAATGTACTCCAGCACAGGCATCATTTGACACTAGTACAACACTTGTAATATTAATTAATGTAGCACATAAAGAATAAAAACTCTGCTTCAGAGTACTTTCAGCAACTCAGAGGTTAAAATATTCTACTTCATGGATAATATTCAGCACTAACCCATATTTTAAGAATACATATTACTCTTATGCAGAATTTATACAACACTGTAGATTTATATATATATTTAAAGAAGTGCATTTTAACACCAGTGACTACAATATTAACTCTTTACAAATTATTTTACATCAGTAGATTCACAAACAAGGCAACGCAGGGTCCAACATTTATTTTACACAACAATGTTAGAAAGCATTATGATGCCTGGATAAAATCTACAATACATTTTCAAATGCTACAGTTGACTGATTAAAAATGTGGGCCTACTTCAGACACCAGCATATTTTCATTAATGAATGGAATTATGTTTTGGGGTAATGGTAGCGTAAGTGGTAGAAGTGCCGTTTTGGCAACCAGAGGGTTGCAGGTTTGAGCCCCGCTCCACCTGACCCCATCAAATTGTCCTTGAGCAAGATACTGAACTCCAAATTGCTCCTGGCAGCCTCTGCCACCAGTGTATGATTGTGTTTGTGAATGGGCTTTCAAGATTTCATAAGAGGCTGAAAGTGAAGACTAGCTTGCCATCCTCTACGATGTAGTAGTAGCAATGGACGTTTCCAGCTGCAAGGGCTGATTCATCTGGTTTGAAACTCTTGGAAGCTACTGGTACAGCTAAAATTATGGATACAAATAAACATACTATATTACAGTGTCATATCAAAATACACCATTAAAAAAGCTTCCTGAACTGTAATCTTCACTTCTTGCCATTGGGTGATGAAAGCAGGAGATCATCAGTGCTACCATGCCCCAACCTACAGCAAGAGCAGAGAAGTGAACAGACAGTTGGCTTCCATTGGACATGAACAGGGCAACACTGTATTTAGTGTACTGGGTATGCACTAGGTTGGTAAAGTGTAATAAAGATTAGTATGTAAATGTCTAAGTAAGCAATTTACTAGAAGTAGGCCGCACTTTACGTTTCCAGTATTTACTAAGTAATTTTTATGTACAGTAAATACAAAATTTCATTCTTCACTCATCTTTGTTACATTATTTCATACCTAGTCTATAGTACTTCCTTTCCAGGTTGTAATCAGAATTACCATTGTTATTGATTAATATTTAAAAGTACATAAATTATCCCTACTTGTCATAATAAAGAAAAAAGTAATTCAGACTTTGTGGAAACTAGTATGGATACAACAAAGGCGCACCTGGCAAGTCCTCGTATTCACATGTATTCCCCTCTCCTCCATGTAGGCATACAAGGAAATCCACCAGGGGTGTCTTGTTGAAGCACAGCACATCCTGACATCATGCATGGAGCATTACTAAGATGACAAACATTTGAAATATTGTCATTTGTAAATAATCTGGCATGTACTTTTTAGAAAGTTGCTGTGGCTCATGCTTCATATTTAAAAAGATTCCTAAATCTTTGCTGCAACAAATATGTTTACCAGTTTGGATCTTTAATGGATCTTGAACCTCTTATGTTGGCATCCTGGAAGTGAAAAAAATAATGTAAAGCAAATGACAGCAAGTTGCTTATCTGTAGCCTAATCGGGACATCCTAAAACGCTTAACATGAAAAGCTTAACGTAGCTTAATGTTCGAAAACAACAAAGCATTAAGCTTTTTCGTTTACATGGGCTTCTATGGGGAGGAAAACGCTTATCGTAGCTTAATGTCAGATAACGGCGAGCAATCATTACCAAATGTCTAGTCATACCGCCTCCCACCTCTATGACAATCAAAGCCAAAATCCCATTTTTGTGGACGCAGTCGACATTAAACTTTTTTCTCTACATAGGAGCCCACTATAGAAAAAAAGCCTTGACTTACCTTATTGTCAGAAAACATCCATCAATCATCACCAAATTCAGCTCAGACTAGAGATGACTAGAGATGTACAGGAAAAGTTTGGTAATGATTGCTCGCCGTTATCTGACATTAAGCGTTTTCCTCCCCGTAGAAGCTATGTAAACGAAACACCTTAACGCAGACTACGTCCTTCTGTCTTGATATTGTGGTGTGGTCGTAGTGTGCATGACGAGATGTTCATGAGAAGTTTTGTGATCATTGATCGTTGTTTTCAGACATTAAGCTACGTTAAGCCTTTTCTCTATAATGGGCGCCTATATAGAGGAAAAAGCTTAATGTAGCTTAATGTCAGAAAACACCAATCAATCAGCATCAAATTCAGCTCATGTCATGCAAAACCCCAAAATCAATGTCCTAACCCACCCGGCACATTTGGTTAAAACCAAGAACTCACTTGGAGTAGATTTGCTGACAGACTTTATTCACAATACCAGCAAAGTATACAAGAGACAATTGCCTCATAGTATAAGTGCTTAGTGAACGAGATCCGCTGCAGAGAGGATACTGTTTACCTTGAGAGTTTTACCTTGAGAGTTTACCTTTTATGTTACTAGAATCACCCAGAGGCCGCCCCCGATTTACCTGCGTCATATTAATTAATGTAGGAGGCCTCGGTACTGTTCATATTGGTGGATTTCCTCAATCATCCGGTTATTAAAAAGAAACTATTATTCTTTCTTGCTGGCCGTTTAGTCTGACGTATACTTCCTTATGCTGGACTCTTAATCTTTATGACTTATATTCCCCTCATTTAGTCAGGACCCATCTGACCCATGGTTCTGATGTGAACAGCATCCATTCATACAGCGCACCCCATTCACTGCCTCCTTATCATGGTATCCTCCCAATGCTATCTTTCCCATGGTTCTGATGTGAACAGCATCCGCTCACACAGCGGCCCCATTCACTGTCACACACCATGGCATCCTCACAAACCGAGGCACCTGGGGATCCAAAGCATCTCCATGCATTAAATCTTATCTCTTGAACTGTTCAAGGCCCCATGTCCTCTGCTTGAACTACCCAAGTCTCTACTCTCTCTTTCTCTGCCTGAACTGCTTCGGTCTTCTGGGTTACCATTGTTACAAACCACCCTTCTTTCATATGTTAGTACACTCTCTCTAGTACACTGCATTGCACTCTCAAGTTAATATTGTATATACTAAAACAAACTTCATCTTCTTTATGATAATAATTTCCACATACTCCCCCCTTTGTGGCTTTTAAGAAGCCACACCTATTTTGCCACATGAGCCAACACTATACAATCAGACATTAGAACAATTAGAACATTAGAACAATTCCCTTCAATATCTGCCAATAGCGTTATATAATTCAATAAGCATAATCTTTCATTTAAAACTTACCGCCCGCCATCTCTCTAAGTAGGCCTCTTGGTACATGTTATTGATCAGTAAATGGGAATGTAAGCTGTTTCTTCATTGCATTCATGTCAGTAGGGTTGTGTTGTTTTGCACATAAACACTCAGTAATTGAAATAGCAGTATGTGCCCGCAGTGTAAGCTGGTACTTCATTGCACATAAGCATCAGTGTAAGTGAACACACTCAGACACACAATCATCCTTCCCCAACCCCTAAATTTTCATTCTGAACAAGGTGGTGCTCTTCACTTGTCCCTGGGATCCAAAAGTGTTCTTCATCCACTCCCAGCCAGATGTAAAGAAAGATCTTATTCTAGACACATCAATACCATCAAGACTGGGGCACTTTCCTGCATTATTATGGGTCTCAACCCTCAACCTCCTGAGGCGGTTCATGGCTTCACGGAAGGTACTGTCGGAGCTATTATCCTCAGGGATGTATGTGCAGCAGGTTTCCACAGCACACACACTGGCACTTTGGCTAACTGCCAGTCCAACACCATTCTGTTTTCCGATGTCAATAGGGTGTTGGCATCCAATCTTACGGCCAAAACTTCTACCCTATCATTCAAAGCATTCAAAGCTTCCATAGAGTAGTTCAGGAAGCACATCTGATTATAGTAAATGTAATTAATCCACTTGGTATTTTCTGAGGCCTGATATCCTGCTCCAAAAAATGGAAGGGCTCCAAGGAAGCCCGCCAAAGTGTGGTCCACCGCCATGAATTCTTTCAGAACATCCTTGCTGAATTCCAGAGCTAGGTTCTTCTTGGAAATGTCCCGTGGTTCTCGGACCCTAACATTTGGAGCCTGTGTCGTGTTATTTTCTCCTTGGGATAGGCGTAAGAGATGGGTGGCCTAGACAACCCTTACCCAGGCACATTTCCCTGCCCAGTTTTTAAGCAAAGTCTTTTTTACTCCATATTGTTTCCCGCATATCCGGTATACCCCTTCCAGTGGGACTTCCTGCTCTATATAACCCTTAGATTCAGTCCTGTAAACAATCATACAATGTTTATCATTGCTGAAGTCACAACGCCAATCTTTCTTCGTTTCCACGCACCTTCACAACACTTCAGGAGTTAGTATCCTCTGGTTGATTCTCTTCCATGTACTTTTACAGGGGCCTCTGAATTCCCCTACTTCCACCCAGTTCCTGCTTTCACCTAAGGGTCTACCTTCAGCAGTTTGTCCCTTGATAAACGGTGATCTGTCTCCAATTATACACTCATATTCTGAGTTCCAGTCAATCTCATATTCCAAGGTATGTTCATCCTCTGTGACCTTTAGGTCTGGAAATGACCTTTCACAGGCTTCTCTTCTCTTTTTGACTAGCTGTGACATGCGGATGGTATGCCTTGTCAATCCAGTTGCATATTGTAACGATTTCCCTCGCCCTGGGTTCCCCATCTCCAAGATACATCTTTGGTATGAGACTGTACCTCGTCTTTTTTCCATCTCCATTTCCGTTGACAAGTTACCTGGAAGCGGTACTACTATGGGTCCTGGTACCTGTCTGGCACATATATAGCAATTTCCTTTGGGATATATTGATTTGGCTGTATATGTAGCCCATCAAAGCCAGGAATTTGACTCTCGTATTCCTTTTTATAGACCCCCCTTTTTCGGCTTCCTTAGCTTTGGTCTTTACTATCACAACTGTTCCTTTGCCGCTTCCAGGGTTCTCTTCGCCTTTTACCAAACAGTAATACTGTCACCATTTCGGTTTTAGAGTCTATCAGTAAACGTTCTCCTTCTTTTGCCGTAGTAAGGTTGGCCAAAGCTATTGTTGTGAAAGGACTTCCTTTTTCTAATTTCTGATCTGGTATATACCTAATCCATATTACCTCGTTGGATCCTGCTGGGTAGTTGCAGGAAACACTTATGCTCTGTCCCTCCTTCCCTCCTATCTCGGCTGGGACATCGGGCGTTACATCCAGTCCTCCAGTCATCATGCCTCCCTTGCAGAATGCTTGTTCTCACTCCAGGGCTTTCTATGGTGGTTTCAATATTCGTTCCTGAACTTTCTTAGTCTATGTACAGTCTTTCTGAAGACTCCTCAGAGTCATAGTCTTTGGGCTCAACACCCATTCTCAGTCTATTCATCGTTATCGTCGTCTGTGTAGGGTTCAAGTTCCCCCAGTCGGCTCCTGGAAAGCTGTATTGATACTTGGATCCCGATCCCCTTCCTTCCCCTGAGGGACCTGGTCTGGGCGATCTGTCAGGTTCACCAGGAGGCTGTTGCTCTGGTGCTTCGGTCCTGTATCCTGTTTCAGAGCTGTAGAGGTCTGCGAAGAATTCTTCCAATACATCGTCAGGACAAGGAGTCCTGGGGTCATAAAGTTGCTCCAGATACCCTCCACTGACGCAGGGCTGTCCTCCTTGCCGTTCTTCTCCTGATAGCCATCTAGGTCGTCTCCAATTGTGAGGAACTGGTTCCCGTTCCTCCTCGCTGGAGTGGTGTCTTTCTCTGGCCGGATCAGGAATCATCCTTCCCCGGTGATTAATGTTAATTAACTGCTGATACCCCTGTGGCTGGGTAGAAACTTTTGTTCATATTTACATTGCAAAGACAAACTTGTTTGTTTGGTATCATCTTTATTGTCTCAGTACAAGGAGTGCAATAGTCAAGGTGTAGGACTTGTCAGAACAATCCATAAGTAATATTTCTGAATCTTGGTGTACACATACAACTGGATATCCACTTAACAATGCTAATTGCCATAGGTGTGTCCTTGGGCCATTAGACCAGGTAAAGAACCAATCACCTTCCATTGCACTTCCTTCAAACTGTATGCTAACTGTATGCAACTCCCCTCAGTTACTTAGGGGTCCGGGGCCTTTCAGACACTCAGAGGCAGTCTGCTACACTTTGACATTTTTAAGTTTTTCATCTAACTAACAACACATATGCAAAAGTGGCACATATGGTTATATTCTACAAGACCTTTGGAATAATAATATAAGAGTAAAGTGCATGTAATGAAAAGAGTTTTTATTAAAATTCTGTGTAAATACAACTACACAAAAACCTATTTTCAAAGGTCTTCAAACATTGTAAAAAAGCACACTATTAATATATCTGGCCAAGACTTTTGAAGTTTGAACCTTGTAAACATAAGTATTGGCTACATAAAACAAGACAAACTAGTAGTTTCAAATGAATACTGATTAGATGGGTGTATCACACCTGTAACTGCCCCCTCCCCACTGTCATTGTCCATGTGTCTGTGTGTCAATTGCTGTCATTGTCCAGCTGTCAATGGCTCTGCCAGGGAACTGTTACATTGCCCCAGAGCTATGCAAAAGAGCTTAGATTGAGCTAACCAGATTTTTTCTCGCCTCTAGGTGGCCTACAGCTTAGTTAAACACCCTGTGGTAAGAACCCTTTCAGGAGCATCCGTGACCGCCACCTCTGCCACAGCAGCTGCCTTGCCTCATCATCTTACTTAATTATATTTTAGTTTGCGTAAACGTGCTACATTGAGTTATGCCAAAACGAAATATACTGTTTCGTTAAATTATTGGAATTATTGTTTTCTTTGTTCTGAAGCAAATAGTTTTATGTCGGTCTGGAGTTAAGTTAAAGCCTTTGGAGTAGGCCTATAGCGCTATTCGGTACAAATGTAATTCTCTTCTTTAAAACTCCTAAAACCCCCTTTCCCCCTCTCTCGCATTGATCTGCCATCTGAATTAATTTTAAGTTGTTGATGAGACGGGAGTTTGGTAAAACTGTTTTACCACTTGGACATGACAGGAGTATGTAATACTGTGTTTCACCACATAGCCTATTAGTCTACATCAGGGGGGCGCTATTTCACTCATTACAAAATATTGACTCAGGCAAGGCAGGAACCACAGGAGATGAAATAATAATAAAAAAGACATATTATTACATAACATTTTCAATTGTCAGACCTACCTCTCCTTCTCCGGGAAACGGGACTTTCAAAGGCATGGCATATGTGACATATAATACGGCAATACAGTTTTTAATACTAAGTTAACCTGAAAAAGTCTATGTTACTTACATAAAGAAGCAGAAAAAGTGACATAATGATTATTTTAGTGTGTAATAAACTGAATGTTGCCCATAACTGAAACTCTACCTACTCTACTGAAATTATACCTGTATAAGTTGGTGTATTAATGCCATGATGTAGAGAGAAGTGGCTGAACTAATCGAGGCAACTTCTTTTCCACCCCACAGAAAACTGCTTGAGATCTTTTGCATCCCTTCACTGTACCCAAATACTGAAATTGGAATGACTGGCCCACAGGCAATGCAAACATTCTTCTAAAAATGGCTGTCATTTCTTCTTTAAGTTGTGCTTCAGACCAGTCAGATGTAAAGGAGATCTTCCCAATTAGGCCATTTCGTGCCAAATTTGCTCTTGACTCTCCTCTGGGTATTCAGATTGTTGATGCTGAAGAAAAAGGCAGGCACACAATATCTCTTGTATAGTGTTTGCAGGCTTTATTTCTTCTCACAAAACGTGACTGTGTCGCAGGCCTTTGGGAAACTGATGGAAGGGGAACCTGAAATCATTGAAAAGACACATATCTGTGCATTACAAGAGGGCAATGTGTTTTAGTTCATAGTGAATGCAAACTGTAGATGTAAACCATCTAACTGATGGAATCATTAAGCCATCATGGGGTCTCTATATTATTGATCAATTACCAGGTGGTTCATCAACCTTTTTCTTTGTTTAATTTATATTTGTTTAATTCAGCAACTCAGAATACTGCCGTATAAAATATGCCACCATGATTGGAACCAATGAAGAGAAATGATACCACACAGATTAAAAAACAAACAGCCAGCCAAGTTACTTGACGTCTATGTCAGTCTGAGGAAAGAGGTCGATTTCCATTGTGGTGGCCTGAGCGGTGACAAGTAGCCTGCAGGGCTGGTAATTAACTTTTATTACCAGTTACATTGTACAGCAATGGTCCCACATTCTAATTTGTATTGCCCTGGATGCACAAACAGTATCCCGAAGGTTCCCCTGCCCCCAGAAACACAGTCTGTTCATGTGTCAGGTTTTTGTCTCAGAAGTGTCACGAAAACGATAGCTAACTTGGAAGTGTAAATTGAGTGCACCACCAGATATGCAATTAACAGATGCGTAATACATGCACAGCACGCAATATTAAAACGTGTACAAACCACCATCAATATCTATATATAACGGAAGGATATTGCCATGTCATGAGAAGTTTGCCGGGCAAATGGACCATTTTAAGGAGCACTCGAACGTTAGAGTTAGGCTAGTTAGCCGCTAATATTTTATTTAACACGAGAAGGCTATTTGGGTAATGTTAACATGACACCGTTATGATTAAACAACATCCTTGTGAAGTTTTTTCTCCAATAAAGAGAATTATTACACCGTTCATTTCGAGCCACAAGTAGCCTCCGTTAGCTGTAACCCTAACACTAATCTCTACCAGCTGCTGTTAGCTAGTTTAGTTAAGTTAGCCTTGACAAGAATCAAATGCTACATGATTTGGAAAACACAGACACTTACCGAGCTTACTGTGGTGGTAGCCCTGTGGGGGTTACTGTCGCTGTCGTTGAAGAAAAATTCTGGATTGCCGCCAGAATGGCTCTGCCGATATTTTCTGCTAAAGTTGCTTCAGACATGATCAACCATAAGAACAGTTGTACAATGGAGGAAGGCAGGAGAAGGCTCTTGCTGAGCAAGCGATGTCAAAGTCACTCAAAGTGTGCCCTCTCGTGGCTGGTTGTTGTGGCCATAGTGGAATTTGCATATTAGTTAAATATTTAGTTTCACCTGTAACATTTAGATTTAACATTTAGATTTACATTTAGATATAACTTTTAGATTTAACATTTAGATTTAGATTCAGCATTTAGGTTTAACATTTAACATTTACCCAGCTAACACAAGACGTTTCTACAACGTCGCTACAAAGCTGCCATTTAGTCATGGCGACGTTACGTAACGGACACTTATATGAGACGTCTTAGCAACGTTGCTGGGAGGATGTTGCCGTAACGTAATCAAAACCTGTTGCCGCAACGTACAAAAGAGGATAGGATTCTTACAAAAGAGGATAGGATTCAAGCTACAACACAATGAAAGAACAAACAAGGGGTGCATATTGCTAACATAGAAATTGCACCATTTTAAGTTGAAAGTGCAATAGTGCAGAGAAATTAAATTGTTAAGTGCATTCTCAGAGTTTACGCCAGGAGATGTTCTTGGAAGAGCTGGGTCTTCACAAGTTTCTTGAAGGTGGAGAGGGTATCAGTTGATCTGGTAGCGCTTGGGAGGTCATTCCACCAGCACGGAACCAGATATGAGAAGAGTCTGGATTGACCTGCACAAGGTGTTGGCCGTGCTAGAAAACGTTCCTTAGAGGAGCGAAGCGGTCATCAGGTGACATAGGGCTTCAGGAGAGAATTCAGGTAGATGGGAGCAGAGCCATCATTCACCCTGAAGGCCATCATAAGTGCCTTGAATTTAATGCGAGCAGCCAAGGGTAACCAGTGAAGTTCAATGAACAGAGGTGTGACGTGTGCCCTTTTTGGCTGGTTAAAGACCAGACATGCAGCTGCATTCTGGATCATCTGTAGCCGTCTCACTGCACAGGCTGGTAGGCCTGATAGGAGGACATTGCAGTAGTCAAGCCGAGAGATAACCAGGGTCTGTACCAGGAGCTGGGTTGCATGTTGGGTTAGGTATGGCCTGATCTTCCTTATGTTGAATAGGGAAAAATGGCACGACCGAGCCACAGAGGCAACGTGATCTGCAAAGGTCAGTTGGTCATCAATCATGACACCTAGGTTTCTTGCCACTATGGTGGGAGAAACAGACAGGGTGTCAGTCTTGATGCTGATGTCGTGATGTATGGCTTGTTTGGCTGGGAGGACCAGGAGTTAAGTTTTTGAGAGATTTAGTTGGAGGTGGTGTGCTTTCATCCATGCAGATATATCAGAGAGACAGTCCGAGATCCGTGTTGACACCGTGGAGTCATCAGGCGGAAAGGACAGATAGAGCTGGGTATCATCAGCATAGCAGTGGTACGAGAAGCCATGGGAGTGGAGTTGCCATTGGTAGCCTCAGTGACGTTTCTGCCACGTCGCGGTATGGTAACCCAACAACGTTGCCATTTGATATGAGAAAATACGTTGCCATGACATTGCGACATGGTTGCTGTGCGACGTTGCCATTAGGTACCACGAAAGACGTTGCCACAACGTCCTTTACTGCTCACCTGATGACGTTGCCATTTGGTATCAGAAAACACGTTGCCGCAACGTCGCCACATCGTTACCATTGGGTAAAGACCTTGCCACAACGGCCTTTACTGGTAGGGTGACCATTTGAAAACCGAAAGGTCATTCGGTCACACACAGCACCGCAAGTGTGCACAGTGCCTAGTGCCGGTCAATTTAATGGCCCAATGAAAGGTAATGAAAACCAGGACATTTCCATCACTTAAAAAAAACAGTGACATACAACTTGAATGACAACTCTGTGCACAATTTTTTTTTAACATTCTGCATTTTGTCAGATATCATACGAATGCATGCTTTACTCTTGCATTGACAGAAATGGACTTGAATACCCTGAATGATGGGTTTTCCTACAGTGTCAACTCATGACACTAGGCCAGATTCTGAACAAAATACACTACCAACTGCAATCGAGACATTTCCTTGCATTGATAGAAATGTGTAATAGAGTTAATGAATACCATGCGTGCAACATAATTGAAAGTAGTGTAGTTTAAAGGTTTAGAGTATTTAATTTGAAGAAAAAAAAAAAAACAACAAACCAATAACAAATCACGTCATTCAGTTGTGTGCATCCTATTCTTCAGAATGCTGGGGAAATTAGAAAAGGCAACAGAAAATTATTTGAGAAATTTATTCACAAACACAAATGCAAATATTGCTATAACATACAATTTATCACTAAGCCATTTGTTTTCTAAGCTCATTATGCACTTACACACATTAACCTTACAACAGAATGACTGGTAGGCACATCTACCAGTATAATTAAAAACAACACTTGAGTCCAAAAGGCATAACAATAATGACAAATTATTAATGTCCATAGTGGGTTTATTTTAGGAAATTAACAACAAAATCTACAGACTTCTGATCAGTTCAGGTCATGAAGTGCATCGGACTTCCACAGGTCTGACTTGCAAATGTCTTGCAAAGAGTAGGTATGACTTGACGGAACACTGGAAATATGTACACTCTGGTTAAGTTATTGTTATGACCGGCAAAAGGGGCAAACCCAGATAAAGTTGCTTTTTTCCATGTGCAATGTCAATAAAACACCCTGGTATGTGTAGCTATATGGGATTTTGTGGAGTTGCTGTGTATAAGCTGTACAAATCAATTAAAAACTAATGCCCAAACTCATGCACAAAATATTTGAATACACTTGCCTATTTAAAATTCAAACTTTTCAAGGGTCCACGGTCGGCTTTGTCTGTGTGTGTGTGCATGCATGCAGGAATGGATGAGCCTGCGAGGAAATCATTGTATCCTTGTCAGACACTGACCATCTCACGACCGGCGCATGGACCTTTTGCAAGGTAAGTAGCAACAATAACCGTTAGCTGTTCCCTTCTCGTAGCACAGCCAGCTATTGCCAGCCAGCCAAAGGTAACCACTTTTATTTTTTTAATAACCTAAAATAACGCTATACTTCATGTTAATGTTCATAAACTGATAGGCAAGTAGGGAAAGCTGTCGCTATTAAGCAGCCAAGCTATCTTGGCGAACTATATGTAACATTAGCCAGCAAGCTAGTTGTCAGCTGATCCGTTGAATTAGCCTACTGTAGCCCAATGATGTCTGCCAACATATATTCCAAAAGGACAATAAAACGTTGGGCAAATGCATTTCCCCGTCTAAATGGGTTAAATAATAATATCTTTCATCTGTTTTCAGAGGCTGTTATGAAGTGGAGACCAGGGCTTGGAGGAGTAGGCAATTGAGGTCCTGATAGCTGAGACCCTAAAACACGCTCCCTCAGCCCAGGTACAGCTTAACACTTAACACTTTACAGCTTAACACTTCCTCACATAATTTAAATTTCTGTAAAATGATAGCCTTCTGAAAACTGCAAGTTTGCATTTAATATTTCCCTTGCTTTAACATTATCTTTCTTTGTATGATTCGCAGGCACAATGTCGGAGGGAGCTCGAGGAAGACGAGGAGTAGATTTCCTTCCATTTAAAAAAATAAAGCATCTTCTTGTGGAAATGCCTCTCTGCGTAAACCGTTTTAACCAGGATCTGGTCACAAAGGGCAAATGAGGACTACAGTCCACCCAAATTTTAAACCTATGCAAACTAAAAAAGAAGGTTGCTAGAAAGTCGCCAGTAGGTATTTTGGTTGCTACAACGTCGCTAAGAAAAAATTAAAAATATCTCTAAAATGACAAATATTGTTATAAATGTGCAAAAAATTGAGTTTTAAAAATTGACACCCGTTTTTTAAACATTGTTTAAAGCTAAATGTGACAAAATGTTGCTGTAATTTTCAGCCGCTTTACAAACGGCACCCCACAATGGCGTGCAAAAAATATTTTAATAAGAAGCAAGTAACATTTGCTAGCGTGCTATCAGAGACTGTTAATAGTGGGTAAGTGGCAAATCCAGTTGGTGTAACTGGAAAATTTTATCATGACTAGGTCATATAATCAACAGTATTGGTAACACAAACGTCAAACGAATTTAGTGAGTATGGGCGAATACTGATATTGAATACAAATACATTCCTTCAATGTTTGCTGAAGTTGTATGAAATCTAACACGAATGGGAAATGTCAGCTGGTTAGCGCGAGAACTTCAGTCAGCATTACCTCTTCCCATGTCCCATGTTTGTCCCATGGTACAAACATTAAAGGGCATGTTACAAGTCAAATTTGTCAGTGAATTTGAATGTAACATTTTTCAGTAATCTACATAGAAACATTAATGAGAAAATTTGTATGATTTATAAGACTGAATGGCAAACAAATCGTCACGTTGGGTAAACATCTCTGTCTGTCACCAGCTGTCGTATTGCTGATGCATGGAGCATCAGGCATAACTATTTCATCCAGTTACAGTCCAGTCATTTGTGAATGCATAAAACATTACTAACTCTGTCTACTTCGTATTTGCAATTTAAATAATACAGTAGACTGATAAAATCACTGATAACTGTTAGACTACATCAAAAGGTCAAAATTGGTTTCCATGACACGTGGAAGAAATAATAAAATCATATCCATATTTTGCACAAAGAAGACTGGTTACAGGTCTAGAAAAACAACCCAACTTAGTCATAAATTAATAAGCAGAAATACATTGTCAGTGCGTCATCTGTCCCATCAAATAACGCAAATAGGCTAATGAGTTAGTACATCAGCCAGAAGTTGGTTGCTAGCATAGAAGTGCATGACACTGATAAGGAAATGCTGGAGATCTGTAGCTAGATAGCCAACAACATTTGGACAAAACATGTAATTTAAAGCATTATGGCAAAACTGCACACTCACCGTATAGTACGGTCTGCAGTGTTGTTTTTGGGTGACCCTGCCCAACATGTTAACTGTGCCAATGTTATGCAGTAGGCTAATTGACTGTTGGCTTTGGGATGATTATTCCTGTTATGGCACAACACAAGCATAATTCAGTTCTCATTGAAATTCTTTAAATTCTGATGTGATGGCAAGCTACTTATAGCAGCCTATAACCTAAATGTGTAATCTTTGCCTACTCACCAAGAATGCCCATTGCCCACTTCACTGTCATTTCTCCAAATCCTTGTCTGTTACATGTCAGAAAGATTCATTTTAAATTCAAGGAATCCATATTCTTATGATTTGATATTTTTGACCCCACCAGTCTTACAAATGCATTATTTTCTATTGGTAACATTTAATGTTTCCCCAACGTGACGTATTTCTAGCTATTTTATAGTTTTGAATGTTTATAAAGTCAGACATGAAAAACGGCTGTAAAAGTTTGATTTGTGTATTTCAAATACTTATCTCATTGAAGATTCAGTTCTTGGTCCATTTCTCTACACATTAATAATATGTAGTTGTTAACCTGCAACACGCAGGTTACACCACAGAGAGAAAAAACGCACTGACAAGTGTACTAAGCCATAATTAACTGTACAGTGTAACAAAATACTCCGAACATTTGCTGTGCACCAAGGTATTTAAAACGTGTGACTCTCTACAGAGTGTAGAATGATTGTAGGCAACGGGTAACAAGTGGAGGCGATTGGGCCACAGGTTTCCAGGTTGGCGGGGAAAAAATAGAAAAGCTTTCTATTTTATGCAAATGTTGGCTGACTTAAGATATGATGTATCTACCAGACACCTACTAGCGTTAGCAAGTTAGCAACCAACTACCAATGAATCACTGCTTGTGAAGAAATTGATTTGATTTGGAGGTCTGACGAGATGAAAATCTGGTTAGACTGTAAGTTTCAATCACTTCCCCAAGTCTGACCTGCGACAAAGAGGACCTGCAACAAAGAGACCCTAACCCAACAGTGTTTGTGTATTCAAGATCAACTCCAAATGAGATTAGCTGTGTGTCTTAACCTGGAGAGGGGAAGGCAGATAACAGCCATTAATGTTAGAATGGGGGTAACAACTTGGACCATCATGGCCAGACACCTACCGGTAGTGAATTAGCATGTCTACAGGAAGGAGGTGATCACCTAACCACCACCCTGTCACACCTGAAGCCAGACAAGATTATCAAAGGATATTTTAATTAGCCACCTCATTGTTAACTATTGATGACTCCATGGTATATATGGTAGGGGACCTCAGTTGACGCCGGTGTTCCCATAGTATCTTTGTATGCTATATTACTACCTTTTCTCGGAATAAAAACAGAATTACTGACTTGAGAAGAAATCCTGTTTCCTTACACTTGTTTATGAGCTAGGAATGCCTCCTCGGCCACAAGTGTTGCTTGCTTAAATCGCCTATTCGCTGGTATGTGTGATCGCAGGGTTTCCAGACAGCAAGATGACATTGATACAGTGTTCAGTGTACAATGTTCAATGATTTTCCATCAAAACCATCATTATGGTTGACATAAAAATCTCCATGGTGGATAAACATTGAGTCAATAGCACAATATTGACAATAACTGACAGATGATTATCATTGATAACAGTGTTATTGAAATAATATTACTTTATGATTTATTTATTTATTATTGAATAATGGTCACTACCTGATACCAGTGAAGTCATGGATATTTGATTGATAGGTAAACATTGACTTGGTGATTGAAAAGTCATCGATTTTATGTTGACCGCGAAAATTGCGACCTGTTCGGTCAACCGTACTAAATTCAAGTGAACAGAACAGGCACCGGACATTATCTGCTGTAGCAGTACACACATCATCCTTATCCTGAAATTCAGGGCGGTAAGTTGGTGTTTACCAAAGTTTTTCTATTTGTTTAATGCTGAATTGTTTACTGAATTTAGTGTGTATGTGTGTGTATAGTCTCTTTTTTCTGTTTTAAAGATTAAACTTAAGTTAACATAATGTTAGTTTGGCTAATGTTAATGCTAGCTCACTTGTCCCATCACAACCATCCACGTTAAAACTTGGCCATACACTTGGTTTTTTTATTAAATCAGAGTTTAATATGACTGTAACAGGGGTCTATCTGTCTTTTTGTGTGTAGTGGTCTAGTCACGTGTGGCACCAGATGTAAACAAAGAAGTAGTGTAGTGAATGTGTACAGCAATTGCAAAAGATTGTACTGTAGTGTTTTTATATGACTGAACTGTAGTGCTGTTAACATGAATTGAGACTTGATTTTAGTGGTGATACTGATACATGATCATAGTTTTTACCGGTGTGTAGTGACGTGTAAATGGGTGCATCAATTAACTTGTTTGCCTTTGTTACATGGTTCGTTGCCGCTGATTGCTCTCTCTGCTTAAAATCAACACGGGAGCAACAAACGAGGAGTCTTTGTACAGGGAGCACCGGAATCCCGAGCGTCCTGGTAGCAACGGAGTGGCATTGTTTTGTTCGAGGTTTTTTTTGCTTTCTGGTCTCCACGTCTCCCGCCGCGCCTCCTGCTACAGGTCCTTTTTCACCTGGGGAATTATTCCACCAGGCATGCTGATTCCTGTCCTTCTTTGCCTTCTTTAAGGCCTTCTGAGCTCCGGAGGTCATGTGCCGTGATGTCATGCTTGCCAGACATGCTTTCCTGTGTGTTCTTTCTTTCGAATATTGATTAAGACTATTTATTGAGTTTGTGCTGGTAATGTCTATGGGGTTGTGGATGAGCCATTGCCTTTCTGTGTAAAAGCAATGTTTACAGCCTGTGGTTGTACACTTATTTTTTTATCTATTGGGATTTGCATATTTATTGTTGGCTAGTGGAGTGCCCATTGCCTTCTGTTGTAATTTTAACACTTTTGTAAATAAATGTAAACTTGACTTTTTTTCGGAATGTTTCTTACCCAGCCACAAGCTTGAACAAACCTAGTGTGTCTGAGTTCATTCCTGTTGTTAACATTGCCCCTTAGGGGCTGGCATAGTCGGTTACTTGCTGTTATTTAATCCAATTGTCACACTTTAAAAAGGCCTACATGACTTTAATGGAGATGGGTTTAATTCAACTGTAAATAAATGTTAACTGTAGTAAACAGCACTAGATATGGACCAAAGCACTGCTCTGTAAGTGTGTCAGTTGCTAGCAAAGGCAGCAGGGATTCATTTATAAAGTGCAAAGACCTTTTGCCTGATGTTTTACATCCAACACTTTGTCTTTGGCTGGCATTAAAACAGTACCATTAGAAGTTAACTTCACAAGAGCTGTTCATAACAGTTATGCTACACATAAATTCTGCTTCACGTAATTCTGCTGGAGACTTCTTAATCTAAAACATTTGTGTTTATTCTGTTTCTTTCAGATGGCGGTTCACACAGCAAAGGGCAGTAGATCGGTTGGTCACTCGAATGCCAGACTGGAGCATGGACAGACAGAAAAAGCTCTGATAGTCTCTGTTTTTGAGTGATCGACTCTGATATTTCTTCTGATATTTTTTTCCATAAATTTGTTTTTTACTCCACTTCTCAGTACAATTTATAGACCCTAATATGCTTCTGTATACCTGGGAGTATATTGAATTTTGTTAAATTATTCTTAGTTATGCTATGCTAAGATAAACTTCCCATTCAATGGAAGTGAGTTATACTAGTTAGCCTAGTGCTAGCCTGTTACTAAAAGGAGCTATAGCTGTGAAACTAGGATGATTGTAGTACAGTAGTTACAATTTCAAATTTATACAAAACAGTAGAACATAAGGATAGGTTCTGAATCTGAAGAAATTTTGTGATTTTATTCAAAAGCTATAAGCTCTCACAAAAGACAAATAGCCTAAATAGCCATTATAAAAACTATAACATTTATTCTTTTGGAAAGATAGCAAGAATTGCAAAAATATTTAGCAAATATAATTGCCTCACTGTTTCCTTTTCCTTTGTTTTGGGGCATGCCAGGAACAAATATGGCATGCTGGAGGTGGAGGTGAAGACCCACGAGATCCAAACTAAACAGTGAGGATATGCTGTGAGAGTTCAAATAAGAATATTGAATTTTCTTGAAATTAAAACGAATACCAACATTTACAGATAAATCAAAAATAACTTTTTACACATTATACAATGACACATTGGGATTGTACTGTAGGTATAAGGCCAGTAAGGTGTAGTACTACAGTATGCAGTAGATAAAGAATATACATGTATTTGTAACAATTCACCAAAGCAGTACTGCAGAATGTGTGTTTTTCTACTTGGTCTAGTCAACCTGTGGCATACCTTGATTCATTCACACCCACCAATATATCAGAAATTACGTCTTTGATCTCCTCAGCTAAAGCCTCAACATGCTTATTGGATCCTATCCCAACTGATGTTCTTAAGGCTGCTCTCCCTCTATTGGCTGAGACAATTCTTACAATTATAAATGACTCACTCATAGCTGGGCATGTCCAAGATGTCCAAGACATCTGTTATTAAACCATCTATTAAAAAACCTAACCTTGATCCTGATGTCCTCACTAATTACCAACCCATATCTAACCTCCCATTTGTAAAAATACTGCAAAAATACTGCAAATCTGTAGCTTCTTAAACAAAAATAATATCCAGGAAACCTTCCAGTCATGCTTTAGAGCTAATCATAGTACAGAATCAGCCCTAGTTAAAGTCTTCAATGACCTTATCTCATCTGATAATGGATATATATCAATATTAATCCTATTGGATCTTGGTGCTGCCTTTGACACTATTGACCATTGTTAAGGTGTAGAGTGTCGAGGGTCCTAAGCGTAGACACACAGAACGCAGTGGAGAAGCCAAAATACTTTCTGGTATTTATTGCTGTCCACCACCGTGATTACGTGAGCCAGTGCCAAAAAAAACAAAGAAAAAGTAGAAAAATATAGAATGTACTGTTTACAATATTTACAAACAAAATAGGCTATGAGAAGCCAAAACAAATGTAGATAGCCAATGGCTCAGAATAGACAGTTCAAGTCCATCAGACAAACCTCACTTTTCTGAGGGTATTAATACTGGAGCATACGGCATACAACCTTCTCTCTCACCGCTCCCCTAACAACTGAAAGTAACCTTCTTTTAAGGGATACCTGGTCACCTGACAAAAATGGAACATCCCATTAACAGTATACCACAGAGGGGTGTTTTAGTAAAAACACCTTGAAATATCAGCATTTAAAATGGTACCAGAAAAGCAACAACAATATCAGGCCTTTTACAAAACATTCACAAACATGTACATGCAAGAAAAAGATCATTTCGGACATTGGAAATGTTAATTCATTTTACAAGGGTTCAACCCAACATGCTTGTGCATGCTCGTGCTCACGCTACAAGATACAATCCCCTCGGAATCGGGGCCCATTCTTTTGGATGAACCCAGAAGCACTGCACCACGGTAAGACTTTTGCTATGTCTTAAACGCTACACAAACAGTTACTGAAAGTACAGTCATTCAGGCATCCGCTGTGAACAATTTAAAGACAGGATACTTCTGTTACCAGTGTAACCTTCAATAAACGAACCATGTTAAAGGAACGATGTTTTGTGTGCTGTTTGTGAGTGCATGAGAATGTTTATGCATATTAAATGTTTGTCGTGTGTAAACGCTATGTGTGTACCCATATGTTCACCACTACCTAACAGTCTACAGCATAACGAGGTTGGTATACATGCTCAGATTAACATGGTAGGCAGTTGTAGGCAAGTTTGAGGAAAGGGACAGTGTGTTTTCAGTTCGTAGCGGCCGCCATTAGGACGCTGTTTTGACATGCTCACCAGTCGTGTCATCACAACCATGGTATCCTACTACACAGGCTTGAACACGATAGGCATCAAAGACTCTGCATTAGCCAGGTTCAAATTGTACCTCTCTGGTTGCTACCAGTTTGTACATGCTGATAATGACTCATCATCCCACACCAAAGTAAAGTTTGGTGTACCCCAAGGCTCTGTACATGTTATCTTTAGGATCTGTTATAAGTAAACATGGCATTACTTTCCACTCCTATGCTGATGATACCCAGCTTTACCTTTCTATGAAGCCTAATGACTATATGCCATCAACTAACTTGATGCTTGCCTCCAAGACATAAAAACCTGGATGACTAATCATTTCCTATGTTTAAATTCTGATAAAACTGAAGTTATGATGATAGGCCCTAAACAGCTGAACAGCATTCTACCCCTTCACCAAAACTTACTCAGTGGCCTTTCATTGTCATGTAACACAAAATTTAAAGACCTTGGGGTAATTATTGACTGGGGCCTCTCTCTAAATAGACATGTAAAACACTTCAAAAACATATTTTTTCCAAATATTGCTAAGGTTAGAAAGTTCCTATCCTTTGAGGATGCTGAAAAATTAATACATAAATTTATTACTTCCAGGCTTGATTATTGCAATGCTCTGTTCTCTGGGTGTAGTAATACCTGTATCAAAAACCTACCCCTAATACAAAATGCTGCGGCCCGAACACTCACCAGGACTAAAAAATATGAACATATCTCTCCTATCCTTGCTTCCTTACATTTGGTCCCTATTAAAAATCGCATCAATTTTAAAATACTCCTGACCTACAAAGCCCTCAATGGCCATGCTCCAACATATATTAAAGACTTACTTGTCCCTTACTAGAGCCTTTTGTTACCATGCACCCTTCCTGTGGTATAATCCCCCCCCCCCCCCCACATCCGACAAGCGGACACTCAATATATTTAAGTCTAGACTTAAAACCTTCCTCTTTACTGCTGTATAGTTGAGATGGTGCATGGCAAATCATCACTTCTCATGGGTCTTTTGGGAGGGACTGCGGCCACTGACCATCCCTACAGTGCTGCTGGGTTGCCATGCATCATACCATAGTTATGCTGCTATATAGCCTAGTGTCGCCAAAAAACCTTCATGTGTCATTACCCTCTCTCTCTCTTTCTCCTTTCTTTCCATGTATATATATATATATATATATATATATATATATATATATATATATATATATATATATATGTATACCCAAATGACACATTTACTCTCTGATGTGTGAGCCTGGCCTAATTCATTTGCTTCCTCTGTCCACAGACATCTCTGCTGAGTGTCATCCCTGCCTCCTTCCAACGAACTCCTCTCACCCTCCCCTCCCGAGTGGACCGCAACCAATGCTACGGGAGGCCCATGCCAGGACCGACTCTCCATCATAGAGGCCCTTCCTAGACACCCATGCCAAACCCGACTCCAGGTGGCACTGTCAAACGGACCCTTATTGTTACCCCCATGACCCATCTCACTCCTTTGAGTTTGACACTGTCTGGCCGCTGCTACATTATCCAGCCATAATTCTTGATAACCACCTATGGACTAACTACCATGTAATGTAAAATGGGATAATACTCTGGAACTATTATGAACCTTAGCTAAAACCATAGGCAGCTTGTAGTCTATCATGGTTACTACTGATTGTAATTTTCCTGCATGACCCCTGTCAGTTGGGTTAGCCCCTTAAGTTGTGGAACTGCGCAAGGTTTCTTCCTAGACTAACTAAACATAAGGGAGTTTTTCCTTGCCCCTGTTGCTCTTGGGTGCTCCTTCTGTAAAGCGCCATGAGACAATACTATTGTAAAAGGCGCAGTATAAATAAAACTGAACTGAACTTATATTATTAGTGCAGTATAACTGGTATTCTGTAGTAGTTAACTGCAGTAGTAATGTAGTATTACTGCAATTGCAGTGGAATTTGTTAAGCTATTGTAGTACTTCAGTTTTAACTATTGAGGTACTACAGCAGTAGCACTGTAATAATAACTGCATTACTACTACAGTATTACTGCAATCATGCAGTAGCAAGGCTAGAAATAAACATGCAATTCTTCCTTATTGATTTTGCTGTGTATTTCACTAACACTGTATTGTAGGATAATTAGTGTGTCTACTGCAGTTAAATTGTATTAACTGCAGTGGTATTGCAGTATTACTACAGTAGCAGTAATATCAATATAATAGTACTGCTGTATTACTGCAATCATGCATTCGTAAGGTTACAAATAAATGTGTGTACTCAAGTGATTTTGCATTACACTTCACTTAAGGAGTTTTGCAGGATAAATAGTGTTTCTACTGCAGTTAGTAGTAGTTAACTGCAGTAGCATTGCAGTATTACTACTGTATCACTGCAATATCAAGTGTAGTAGTACAGTATTACTGGTAACTGCAGTAGTAATGTAGTCTTACTATAGTAGTACTGCAGTTTTACTCATTTTTATACATCTGTGGTATCACTGCAGTAGGGTTGCAATTCAGCAGTATGAAATGCATTTTTTTGTCCAAAATATTGTTTTATCCCGCAGATGTAATGCAGTGTTGATACAGCAGTACAAAGCAGTTTTTTCACAAGGGTTGGGTCTATGGGATTTTCAATAGGATGGCTGTCGGGTTAGGACCGTTACCGCTAAGATCGCTGTGTTTCACTTTCCTGTAGCACTTTTATTTTGACAACGTTCCGGCCATATTGAAAGACAGCGGAACATGCTGTGTTATAGTGATGCACTGTCGTTTGGTTTACATGTGTGGTAAGGAGCGGAAGAATTTTTAATCATAATGAGCGGTCTGTGTAGAGAGGTAATAACACTGCAGCTCGGACATTATTCAAACTTTGTCGGGACTCACTGGTGGAATTTACAGGTAACGTCAAAGTTAATGTTAAGTCATGTTCATGGTGCTAATAAGAAAGCGTTAACGTAACGTAACTTCCCTTAGGTCTGGTATTAACGTACATATGTAGCAGCATTTCATGTGTCTGTCACTACTTTGAATATGGACGAATATTGACTGCTTTAACACACATTTTGGTGACAGACAACGTTGCTTTTCTTGCTCACTTGTCTTACTAATACGACCTGCCATCCAGACACACTTGCGCGCTAGCAGTGGCACAAAGATGTGCAGGAAATAAAATGAAAGAACCTACTTTTTGCCTTTCCATTGCCTGTAGAAGATTTAGATAATCTACTTTTCAACTGAATAAGTGATCTGTTGAATATTCAAAATTTTCAGAAGGGAAAATGTGTTATTGTAGCTGGACTGTGTCAAAACCTGGGCATGCAGCTAAAATTAGTATTCTAAATGAAAATTATGAAAAATGCATGTTAGAGGCTTAGTGGGATATAGACTTGGGCGGTGGTAGCGCAGTGGTTAAGGAACCTGGTGTTTTGGGACCCCCTTAAACTTCATAAGTATTTTACTGTTTTTCGCTACTTCCTTCAGAATTCCATTTATGTTATGAAAAATGAGAGGTAAATGATTTGATATTTGTATATTAAGACATAATACTGAAGATATTTTTCTACATTTGGAAAGATGACTTGTGCGCTAGTGCACAGAGCTAACCTGTCAGTCAAACCACAAGCCTTTAAAAAAAATTAGCTGTTTTTTACCTGGCACTATACCTCAAATAGTACAGTGCCACAAGCTACAGCCAACATAAGCCAACTCTGTGGGAAAGAAGCTGTTCTTGTGCCTGCCTGTATTTTGGGCAAGGTTCTGTAGCGCCTGCCACAATAGAGGCTAAAGAGAGTTTGTGTAGGATTGTGGGGTCTTTAATGCTGTTTTCTGCTCGCTTCCTGTTTCTACCAGAGTACAAGTCCTGCAGGGAGTGCAGGGGGGCACCAATGATTTCTTCAGTTGAGTTGTGTGTTGTAATCTGTCTGTTTTGTGACTGCCCCAAACCAAACGGTGATGGATGTGAAGAGGATGGATTCATAGGCAGCAGTGTAGAAGATGGCAACAGCTCTTGTGTTAGGCCATGCTTCAGCAGTTGCTGTAGGAACTACATTCTCTGCTGAGCCTTTTTAAGGATGATGTTGATGTTGGACTCCCACATCAAATCATGGGAAATTTGAATGAGTTGACTCTGGGCTGTTGGATATTGTGAGGGGGGGCTTCATAAAGTCCTCAACCATCTCCACTGTTTTAGAATGTTGAGCTCTAGGTTGTGTTTACTGCACCAGAGCACCAACTTATCAACCTCTTGCCGGTATGCAGACGCGTCACCGAGCTGGATGAACCCATTGACAGTGGTGTCATCTGCAAATTTTCAGCTGGACAGCTGGGTTCTTGGAGGTATAGTCATTTATGTGGAGGGACAAGAGCAGTGAAGAAAGGCAAGATCCTAAATGAATGAGTTGTCTCAGTATTGTCTTTGTGTTATTCTTGTTCAGTTTTTTTCAAGGGTAGAAAATGCATCTGTATAGGTTCATAGAGACAAAATATTAGCTTTGAGTCTTGTGCAACATTTTTGTAAAGTACGTTTAGGGCTAATTAAAAAGTGTTTTGTTCATCCAGGTTTATCTTGGCGTACTGCTCACTTATGACCACAAGAATACAGGCACCTCAGCACTTAATAGGCACGTAAAGAAATCTTGCCAATATATGCTTTGATTTAAATTTCAAAAATCAAATATTGCGGGATTGTTGTTGAAAACGTCAGTCATAATGGCACTTATACCATTGGCAATGGCTCTGTACCCAGCCAGATAGATTATCGCACCCTCATGTTCTTTAAAACTACCAAGCCTAATACATTGTCATTGTCAAGTGAAGAGAGACAGGTATTGAGCACGGCTTTAGCGGGTTGATTATTAGTTTTCATTCCAACAGTCATATATTTTCTTACTCTCTGCTTTGTGTTTCATATATAATGGCAGGATGCCTCTCTTTGTTACGAAATGGATGTATCTCCAGGGGAGTTGCAGAGTGATATCATGTTCAGAGAGGGTGTCACTTTTGGGGGACAGGTTACCTACACCCCTCGTCTCATTGCCATGGACCTCAAAGGTGAGACACGTATAGTGATTTTTATTGTTGAAAGTGTATTCTGTAAATTCACCTTCAACCTTAAGTTCACAGCATACTTTAAAATGCATTATATTGCAGCTCTTTCTCTCTCTAATCTCTCATGATGTGCCCATTGACATTCATATACAGCTGCGTCACAGCTAACTTGTGAAAAGTTCAGAAGTTTCTAACATCTTTTAGTTGCTCTAGTCACCCAAATTTTGTTGCTCTTTGCATTTGTTGTTTTAGTCGCTTTAATGTCTCTTGGTGTGAACGCACAGTTACATGTGGTGTCAAATTGCACAAAGAAATTCTAGTTCAGTTGTGGTTGCCAAAGAGGGTACCAAAAGGACAATTTTAATGAACCATGGCGCCAAAAGGACTATTTTTTTCCCTCTTTAAAAGAAAACAACTTGACATTCTATTGCATTTAATTGTATTTACGCCTGATTTTAATTTTAATTTGGCAAATCCAAGTTGTCCTGGAAGTCTACAGGGTTTTCTACTGTCACTCACACACCATCTCACCCTCTGCCCCAATCCCTTTAAAGTGGAAACGAAGCAGTGAACACTTAAGTGTGCATTTTTCGGTTCCTTTTTTTATTTTGGGAGAAGAATGGATTTTAATTAAACCTGAAATGATAGATATCTACTGCAAAAGTATCACAATTGTTGTTTTAACAATGTGCAAATTAAAAATATTGAGTATTTAAATGACGGCCAAAAACAATGAAACGCATTAAAATTTCACTGATTGTTCGCAACAGAAGCCCCTTGCTGCACCAGAGCAAGGCTCACAGACGCTACTGAGCTTGTGTGATCACGTGATTTGTCACTGGCCTGCAGGCTGCAACATCAGAGCCACAGAGAGCCACGCATATTTGGCATCTCCAGTAGTTAAATGTTATGTTAAATACGAAATGATGCCCAGATGCCAGTTTTATAGCATTAAAGTGGCTTGGTTTGACAAGACTGACATGAGTCAAAAGAATTGCAATGTCAAAAACCTGTTGCTCTGAAGCACAACACCACAACGAATCACCTTGCACCATCCATACCAGAGAACTGTCATTGTCATGTTATTGTATAGGGGTAATATAGCCAACATAAATGAGCAAAGACTCATCATAGTACATGGTGATATCCCCGTGGTTAATTACAATAGAAAGTTTAGTTAATCACAATTAATCACAAAAGAATTATTTTTTTTTTGTGAAGAAAGAATAACACATGGCCCTAGTTAGTGCAGGCCTCAGCAAAGTAGAAAAGTGAAAGAGTATAGTTGCCAATGTTGTCTATGATGGTGTGCCCAGGGGAGACCGACCACATGATTTTTTTTACATTAATCACATGTGTTAACATATTAACATTGACAGCACAATGGAAAACATAAAAGTAATACATACTTTACTGTGTTTTTTCTGAAAACCGGCTTATTTTTATGACTTATTTTTATTTGTGGCATATCTATATATAATTAACTGGTGCTATATATATGTGTTTACTCCATTGCTTCATTTACACTCAGTTCCTTTTTTGAACTGAGAGACAAATGAATGGATGGATGCCAGTACCAGGATGCCAGGACATCCTCCAAAATTTCTAAAGGCTGGATAAATGAAATGAAACACGGAATGCATCGCAATCATATTATGGAATAGATTACTTTCTTGCCTTTTTGTGGAACATTGCTGGCCTTTCATGTACTCAAACAGAGACTTAAAGAGATGAGAACACTCCTTTTTTCCTTGATTTTTGTTAGCAGGATTGTTTCTGAGAGACCGTTTTTTTTTGTTATACTGCTTACGTGGTGTTTGAACTATTCTCTCTCATTATTTGCACTTCATACACTCACAGAAACAAACTAAAAATGTATGCCTTTGAGTTTAGACAAGCTCTATAAACACAAAATATCATCCAAACATCCAGGTCACGTGGAAAAAAAATCTTATGCCTGCATTTTCAAGTAACCCCAACATTATTTGATTTCTTATAGCCATTACGCAGAACTTTCTTTGGGTTGGCTTACTCTCAAATTGTTTTAACTGACAACTTGTAATCATCTCCAACAGGAAGCCTTCAGACATTGCGGCAGGAGGGTATTTTGTATGAAGCTGAAAATGATGCCGGGGCCTTAAGCTGGTAAGTGTGTACACGCGTGTGTTTTGCTCCAACACATTTTTCCAGTAGTCTCTGGAAAGTATTTTCCATATTAGTAATGCCTTGGGACATGCAGTAGAACTACCAGAATTAGTTATGAATGCAGTCTTGAGTCTGAAGCTTCGTCTACCTCTATTTGGTAGTATCCTAAATTAAAGTGGATATGAAACACTGGACAGTCATCACAATTTACAAGATGGGTGGGTTCCCACTCAAAAAAGTGTCAGAGGTAATTATAAGTAGTCTAATGTTTTTCAAGGAAGTGTAGCACCATCTTTGATATTAATACATAAATCAACACGTTATATCGTTTTTTTTCAGGGCGGTCTACGCTATTGACTATTGTAATTCAATTGTAATTACATGTATTGCAATGCTATTGTATTGTTGCATCATAATGCTTCGGATGGCTGCTTTGTTTGCTCTTCTTACTATTTTACTATTTACATACTTTATTTTTACACCATAAGTATATTGTAGCATAAATGACTCCCACCCGTGTATCTGAGGACAAGACTGTTTTGATTGTGCTGACTGTGGTATGTAACATGATGCATCAAATTTTGATGTAGACGAGTATGCAGAAGCAGTCCCTGGATTCAAACAGAAGTGTGTGGAAGATGATATTGCAACAAAAACAATCTGGGTATATCCTAGACCTATATCAGAAACCATGGAGAAACACCATAAACACCATAAAAGCAGCTCTCATTACCCGTGATTGTGCCTTTGTGTCCAGTGACAAGGAGCTGAAGAAAAAAGCCTAATATGACCTGTGTAAAACAAAGCAGCAAAACAGGACTACAGGCATATTATTAAGGATCAACTGGAGGCTAGTCATTCAAGGAGTGACAGGCAGGGACTACACATGATTTTTGAATTTAGAGAAAAAAGTCTTTCACCATTCACTCCCAGATAAACTAAACAGCTTCTGTACCCACTTTGACACTACCACCAATCCTTCAGAAAAAAACCCTGCCCATCACCATCAACTCACTTCACTTAGGCCTAATGATCACACTGGCTGATGTGCAGAATACCTTCAAGCATGTCAACATCACATGTCACAAAGCAGCAGGGCCTAATGGGATACCAGGGTGTCTAATCAGAGCATGTTCAGAGCAGTTGGCTGGTGTGTTTACTGACATATTCAACCTTGCCCTGCTTCAAGTCATCCATCATTGTTCCAGTACCAAAGAAAAGCAAAATCACCAGCTTCAATGACTGGCATCCTATGACACTCACTCCCATCGTAAGAAAATGTTTTGAGAGACTTATGAGGAACATCATTTGCAGCATGATTCCACCTACTCTGGACTCTCAACAATTTGCCAACAGACAACAGATGCACTGATGATACAATCTCCACCGCACTGCATTCCTCCCTGACACATCTGGAGAGGAAGGATACTGTTTGTAGACTATAGCTCTGCAACGCCATTGTCCCAGTATACTGGAGTGCAAGCTTAGGTGTCTTGGTCTACACACCAGTCTGAGCAGCTGGATCTTGGACCTCTTATCAGAGCGACATCAGGTGCTGAGAATGGGCTCTATTACTTCAACCCCCTTGACCATCAACACAGGTGCACCTCAGGGTTGTGTCCTGAGCCCTCTCCTTTACTCCCTGTACACTCACGACTGTGCAGCTATGTATAGCTCTGATATGGTCATTAAGTTTGGGAATGATGATTAGAAGTAAACAAAGGCACATAAAGTTTCAATACCAGTCAGTCATATCAGAACTCAGGAAAAAGGGACCGTGGATTTGTGACTGATATGCTTTCATTTCAAATTAAGTATGATGATGTTAACAGCAACAACTTTTTGCTCATCTTTGGCACACCCTCTGCAATTTTGATTATTTTTCTAGATTGGCTAAACCAAACTGCAAACGACCCCTTGTTTGAAGGATGACAGTATTTTGAATATCCAATAAACCTGTTCTTTTTTGACTAACTGGAGGACAATTTTTTGTGGATTGCCCCATTTGATAAATGTGTGTTAATAGAAGATTTATTTCTTCTTTTTTTTAAAGGAAAGGACAGGTGGTAACACATAAACACATGCCACAAGCAAAAAATTCCTTCCTTCAGGACCTCGAAAAGTTGGATGTAAGTATCGATTTAACAGTGTTTAACCAAACATTTTGAACAGGCTGTGTTTCTTTCTGAATATGGACTATTGTAATCATGCATTTTGGAACGTAGTTGTGGGTAATGACACAAGTCAAGGTACGACCCAGAGGTTCCTGACAGAATGCTTATGCTAGCTTATGCCTCTTTGCAAACATGACTGGTTATGCCATGTTGAAAATAGGGGGTGGCAGCATGTTGGGCCCAGGTCCAGAATTTTTCCTGTTGACGCAGAGTTTTTTGCCCTAAAAATTGTAATATTTTAAAATGCAGTACAATTTATGTGTGCTGAGTGATGGCACAATGCCGCCTCAGACAAGAACACAGAACGTTCATTCTCTTTAAAGGAGACATGGAATGGACAACCATTTTTGCCTTGGCTTTGATGAATTAAGAGGTTGTGCATAGCCAAAGAGCCATCATGAATATGAGCCATGGTTGTGCCCTTTCAAAATCTTGAACTTAGAAATAGCCACTAAAATATGGGTGAACAACAAAGCCTACATATGATCTTATTTATTAATCAATTTTAACATCAGACAGCAAGGTACTCAAAGCGTTTTACAGTGTATGCCTCAAATTCACCCATTCACACACTGGTGGCGGGGGCTGCCATGCAAGGTGCCAAGCTGCGACCGGGAGCAATTTGGGGTTCAGTATCTTGCTCAAGGATACTTTGATGGGGTCAGGCAGAGTGGTTCTTCTCCGATAAAGCAGACAGATTCAAATGAACAAAATACACAGTTCAAACAGGGCTTCAACTACTGTTATTCGTTTAACTCTTGTTGTTACACCCTTGCAAACTATTAAACTCCAAACAGTTCAGCATTTCATTAAAACAGAAGAGAAATTATGAGCCTGAAGAACCCAACATCAGAACATCAGATGCGGCTCTGTCAATAATCCAATTTTATTGTTCGCAACATCCTTTGAAAGTTGAAGGTAGCAGACTTCAAACGTTTTTTGTGAAAAACTTGGCATTTGACTTTATTGCAGTCACAATGACAATTATTGGGGTGCTGTGTTACTAAAATATCCTACAATGGCAAAGAGGGAAAAAAATTCCTGTTGCATCTACTACATTAATATTATGGAGCACAGGTTTGATCACAACGCATGTGGAAAATTCCTACTTTGCTAACATGATTTAGGCTACTTTCGGTTACTTCGGTTACTACCCAAACATCAAGGTGCAGGTTAACCCTCACAAATTTTCATTATGACCGCCGCTAGCAAACAAAGACAACAATTTTCTGTTAGTATGCCAGTATTATATATTATATTTATATTTATGCATTTAGCAGATGCTTTTATCCAAAGCGACTTACAACTTGTCAACTATCAATTGTTCAGGGCCAGTCTCCCCTAGAGCTACTTAGGGTTACTTAGGGTTGCCTTGCTCAAGGGCACAACGGTAGCAGCTGGGATTCGAACCCACAACTCTTCAGGGTACTTGCACATTAGCCAGGTTCCTTAACCACTACGCTACCACCCCCATCGGTGTTACAGAGGCGTATCAGCCCAGCCAAGAAACACTCACTTGTAGCATAGTGCCACCTAGTGATATGGGTATGGGATATGGGACTTCTTTTTGGAGCTTGAAGTTTCACCTTTCATCCAAAAAGCTTCTTAAGTTCTGGTCACACGAGTCACTCATTAACATAAATATTAACATTAATAATTAGCATAAGTCAATGTATGAATTGGAGTGGAGTCATGATCACAGGATCCAGAGAGTGAGAACTGCTCTGTTGGTAAAGAGCAGTTAAACTTCTTGGGATGGGTTCTCAAGACAGAATTGGGGGCTACGCCATCATCTATGTGCTACATACCATTCTGCCTTGAGATCCCATCCTAGGTCGACAAGATGCCGCACTGAATAAAAAGGGACGATATTTTCAAATAGGGTGTCAAATTTTGTTTAAACTCCCCTTCAGTAGATGGCAGACATGTATCCCACAATACAATATATCCCTGACTCAGAATTACGTCATACTTCTATACAAAATAGTCAAGCTAGAGCGTGTTGATTCTGAAGGTGAATATCTGCCTTCAGAAGATGACAGTGATTTGTTTAGTGACCACACTTCAGAAGCGTCCTTGCCTTGCAATGGTGCAGCTGGACAAAGTGAGAGTTTAGCCTTACACCAAGCACAAACTTTGGATCCTTTGCCCAATGTAGATGGTCCTTTGCCCAATGTCAGTGGTGGGAACAATGTTTCACGGGGTCGAAGTGTTCATCGGGGAGTTAGCAGGTGTGTTAGTGGTGTGGGGAATGAGGCTGGAAGTAATGTCGGGGTCCAGTCTTTTTACCGCGCTAGCCATGTAGCTTCTTTGTCTTCCGACCTTGTGCCTCTCCGTAATCGTGGGGACAGTAACGTGGTGGAGCCTTTGCCTAATACCACTGGGTATGTTAGACAAGGTCGAAGTGTTCACAGGAGAGCTCGGGGGCAACGTACAGGCAGGGTGGGGAGCTGCAACGAGAATGAAATTAGTCCTAGCCATGGCAGATCTGCGTGTGCTGCTCGCAGCAGGAGCACAGCCGGTGTGGCATGGTGCAGAGGAGCCAATATGCATGGTCTATCTAGACAAAATGATGGGAATGCTGGATTTGAGTACTTGACCAATGAGGAAGAGTATCAAAATTGGATCATGCCCTTTGATCAGCCAATTGGATATCTGGGGGAAAGAGAACTATCAAATGCTAATTTGCCCCTAGATTTCTGTCACTCTTTCTCTGTGATGATTTCTGGAATGTACTTGCAAATGAGACAAATCGCTATGCCCATCAGTTTTTAGCCTCCCATCAACTCAAGCCACACTCCAGATTTCATCAATGGTCTGACATAACCGTCAGTGTAATTAAAGCCTTCATTTCTCTGCATTTGAGTATGAGTCTGGTAGAGAAGTCAGAATTATAAGATTACTGGGCTGAATACTGGATACTGGCCAACAGCAACACCTGGATTTGGCAAGGTGATGTCCAGGAATAGATTTGAAATGATTTTGTCTTCCCTTCATTTTGCCAACAATTAAGAGTATGTTGAGATGGGCCAGCAAGGCTATGACAGATTATTCAAAATACGACCAGTTGTCAATTTGATCATCCCCTGGTTTTCAGCAGTATATGGTCCATCTAAGCAGCTGTCACTGGACGAAATGACCATTGCCTTCAAAGGGAAGTCAACCCTAAAAATGTATAACCCCAACAAACCAGACAAGTCAGACTATGTGCTACAGTGGTCCATGTACACTGGACAAAGTAGGCCTAATGAAAATGCTGAATACGGTGCCACACACCTTATTGTCCGTGAGCTGATGGCCCCATATGCAGGGAAGGGGCATGAGGTGTACATGGACAGCTATTGCACCTCACCAGCCATAGCAGATGAGCTGGCAAGCAATAATTCAGGTATGTGTGGGACTGTAAGCAGTAATAGGAAGGGGATGCCAAAGGGCCTCACCCGAGAACAGTTACCCTTGAGCAAGGGAGATGACCCAGTCTTCATGAGGAAGGGGAAAATGTTAGCTTGTGCATGGCATGACACAAAGCGCCTCACAATGCTCTCTACACTGCACAGCAACACGTGTCAAAAAATGCATCAGGACCAAACACACTGATAGTGGTTACAGGGAGATAAACAGGCCTGTGTGTGTTGATGATTACAATTCATACATGGGGGGTGTTGACACGGCAGACCAGAGAATGAAGACCTACCTCTTTCCCCATAGGTCGAGGAAATGGTATAATAGAATTTTCAATGCTATTCTAAGTGTAAGCATGGTGAACGCTCACATTATTTACTGACACTGCACTTCCTCACAAGCCCCTGAAAGTCTTTCTGCAGGATGTCATCACTGCTTTACTGGAAGGCTACTCCAGGAAAGAGAGCAACAAGGGTCGAAGGTCATCCTCATTGGGAGACATGCCACAGAGACTGACTGAGCGCCACTTTCTCTGCAAGGCTGATGATCACCCAGATTGTGTTGTTTGTTCTGATCGGACCCGCCCTAAAGGCCGCCGTCAGACAAAATACAGGTGTAGGCAGTGTGGGGTAGGTCTTTGTGTTGTGCCTTGCAATGAGAGGTACCACACCATAAAACTACTAGAAGTGTCACCTGGTTGGATAAGGTTTCATTATCTCTACAGCAAAAGGCCTGCTACATAAATTTGTTTTTTTCTGCCATTTATTAGTAATGATATACCCTGTTGATTTACTGTTTACCATTTCCCTGACCATTTAGTATTGTACAATATGTGTTCTTTTTCTGTGTTCATGTCTTTGTGTATGGGGTGTATGTCTACCACTAACATTGTCTCTCGTCTAGTCTCGCCTTGTCATCTCACTCATGATATGTGCCTTGCCATGGCGAGTGAGCTTTCAAACTAAACAGGTTTTGTCTACTTGTATTTGTGTGTCATAAGAATAATATATATGTGCCCCATACATGGAATCTGAGTGCCTTTAGTAAATGGAAAATCTCTACAGTGAAACGCCATTGTACTGCTACATGCATTCGGTTTCTGCCATTTATTAGTAATGATTTACACAGTTTATTATTTACTATTTACAGTGTTGTGCAATATACCATACAGAAGGTGAGGGGCATTTTGGAGGGGGGGGGGGTACTATATTTTGTCATTCAAACAAGTAACATTTAATGAAAATTCGATAATCCAAGATGGCTGCCACAATATGCAAATGGTTGCATGTTAGATGGGTACATTTTATCCCTACATAAACTTTGGGTCACCCTTAATATTTCTCTAATTTACAGAAAGTTTCTATCTCTTATAACTTTTAAGTTATAGCTGTTTGAAGCTAAGATGTCAAAATCTAACGTTTTAGGAAAAAAACTCTGGCGCCTAAAGGGTTAATATAGATATTAGAAAATAAATAGACATTGAACTCATATAAATATTGTGCAGTGACTAAACTGTGTAAAACAAAACCCTGTGCCAAACACGTAAAGTGCATATAAATATATAAACATACACCCATACATGTAAAAAGACTTAAACGGAAGAGAGAATGGAGCAGACAGCCCTGTGAGTGCAGATAGGCCAGAACAGAGCACAGACAACCTGTAAGTGTAGCGAGGAGAGGGCAGAGTGTATGCTCTTTATATAATGGCTGATATATAGATGGCTGTTAATCTTCCTCTTCATCTTCCCCCTCCTCCTCCTCAAAGGGGGTCTGCCTGCTTCTCTCGATCTCTGGCACCCAATCTGGATCAGGGTCTGGTGATTTTTATCTAAAATATCAAAATGCAAGACATCATTTGTTTGTCAACACTTTCCAGCACTCTCACACATCATTGCATGACAACCTCTCTCTCTCACTCACACACACACGTGCACAAGCCCTGGTGTAGCATGCAAGCACTCAACCCTTATAGGCTAGCTACACACACGCATACAGACACAGGCTAACATGCACCATGCACCGTGAATGTGTGCCCAATGCAACATGCTCCCCTTTTCCACACGCAGTAGGGCACAGGAGTTCATCTTTCATACAGTAGTGTACATGAATAATTGCCGCTTTATGCATTACTAGCTGACCGTACATTTTCTCATTTGGCTATGGAAATATACAGTACAATACAGTACGATAGTGCATCATTTTAGAAAAGCCTCTGACATGAGACTTTCTGCACCCAACTCCTCATCGGTGGACTGTAAAATCCATTTGGCAGCCTTCTTTAAAACTTTGTCTTACATGGCAAGTTGCTTGCCTTTTTTGTTTGCCATGTTCTAAAAGTTTGCCTCCCATATAAATGTAATCAAATTGAATTGAATTGAATTGGTCTGAAAAACAGTAGCTTGCTGCTTCATCAACACACGCACATTCAGGAACTCTGTCAGGAACGCTGCCTCTGTTGTTATGCACGCCGGTAACACATGATACTGACAATCGATAACCAAACGTGATAGTATAGAGTGATATATCAAAAGCCTTGACTATTGGCTGTCAGACTAGGAAGGTCCTGTCACTAGAAATTTTCATTGTCTCGAACCGCTGTCAATTGGACCAAAGTGGCTCAGATTCGTATAGCCGGTCCTCTTTGGCTTTCAAGCTGGCTTTCTCTGCATCCGAGGCACCAACTGGCATGTGGGTGGTCTTGATTGACGCAGAATAACTTTGAGAACATCAACAATGTGTTGTATGCATAGCAAAACTCTGGTGGAATACTGAGAACATCAGACCCCTTTTATCTCTGTAAATAACCTTTATTCTTTGTGAATATGCTTAAATGAATCTTGACAATATAAGCTTTCCAATGGTATGTGACATGACCATATATGTTTTGATTTGACCATTAACTTTGAAAGAATTTTGTGCATGTCTCAAATAGGTGTTTTGTGAATAGTTTGCTTACTTGCTGTGCCGAACAGTTTGCTGAAGCAGATAAAAAAAGTCAGTTTTGCTAACTGCTTTGCTGTACGTTGTTATGTTAACTGTTCTGCCACGTAAGTTTAGTTAACTACATTTTTGCCAAAACTAGATGATTATTTCAGCAAGGTGACCAGACATATGTCACGGACAGTACATAGTCCTGTGATGCAATTCAACACCTTTTACAATAGTGTTGCCTCATGGTGCTTTACAGCAAGGAGCACCTAAGAGCACAATTTGTCCATGATTTTAGCTGAGCATTGCAATAATTCCAAAATATTGTCCCACAACATTATATGGTAGTCAAGCCGTAGGTGGCTACGACTGGACAGAGTAGTATCAGCTAGGTATAGTGGTAAAAAGTCCATTCTGACAGTGCCATTGTGAGGAGGGGTCAGGGGCCAATATGTAGAATCAGAATCAGCTATATTTACATATACAAGGAATTTGACTCATGTAGTAATATACATATAATACAATATACAACTATATACTACAGACTATACCATACTACAGACAAAGCAAAAATATGTGGACACATATTGCACAAGGGACAACCACATGCCTATAGGCACCTAATATAGGCAATAATATATATATAGGCATGTAGTGACCAGTTGGAATAAAATAGGGGGAGGGGTAAGTAAGAGGGAACACACAAGGAGGATGAGCCTGAGAGGTTGCCCAGGCTGGGACACGTCAGACTACAACACTCCTCTTGTGCTATGTGCAGAGGACAATATATGTAAGGGTGTGACAGTAAACAGACATTTCAGAAATGAGGTTGAAGGGTAATCTGAGCAGTCTGTGAAATTAATAATTGACCAAGGTGGAGGGATGGCCCAACTTGTTTGGTATTCAGAAGGGTGATGGCAGACTGCAGGCCTTAGTGAACAGTAAACAACCAAAGCATTCTGCGATCCTCTGTGTCAGGCACTAGTCATCCTCCAGTCACAAGCTGTGGATACCAGAACTTGATTTTACTGAATGAATGTGTTTTTTTTAGAAGAAAAATATTTGATTCAATAAACGTGGAACACACTTACTCTCTAATATGTTTGACATTCTTGTCTTGGTGGTAATTGGTTTCTAAATGCACAAATGGGGACTGCGTTCAATGTTAATTTACTTTAGGATGATCATTTTCTTGTTTCTGTTGCAGTGTATTCCATCATTTTGTCAAGGATTAACAGTGTTTAGGACAGTTATGTCATTTAATTCATCACCATGGTCTAGTTTAATTGTGAAGTCAGTGTTAGAAAGGTAAGTCATCCCATTCTGAAAAATGAGCTAACAGGTAAAATAACATTTAGCACTGCAATGACATTCAGTATTTCTTAATTTCACCTACAAAATGTGTGTAGGGCATTATGTCATTTATATCAGTGTTTCAATTGCCAAATTCAGAAATTACAAACATGTTTCAGCTGTTTGACATTGCAAGCCAATGTAGCTTGTCGTAATTTCAAGGATCATAGCTAGTTAGCTACAGTGTTTATCTTCGGGTCCTACGTTCCGGTTGTTAGAAACTTGGGCAGATAATCAGTCAGCAAAAAACAATGTGGCCAGGTAAATTAGCGGATTGAGTCAGCCATTTGACAAAACATTCAGCAAATTTACCAGTTAATTTGTTCCTCTTTTTTTCTTTGTGTTTAGAATGGGGAGGTTCTGGCAGAAGCTGACTTGCACAGTTCCCAGCAGGCACAGTACTCAGGTAGGGTTGTAACTTTTGATTGTAATTTACAATTTACAGTCTTCAACCTTTAGGTTTCATGAACACCTTTTCCTCTTTCACCACTGCACAAACTTGTAACATTTGTCTTGCTGGATGTCTTTTTGGTTGCTATGTTTCTTCACACAAATTTCCAAGCAAATCCAAGTAAACTTGAGTGGTAGGCTGTGTGTGTGTGTGTGTGTGTGTGGCCGTGGCCTCCTGTTCCGCGTCTCCCTCAAACTATGAACCATGAGTCACCTCTGTTTTTCTGTTCTGGCTCTTTCAATCCAGACCAGAAGGGTAACAGATATAAATTTAGGATGTATATAGTCACTGGATACCACCTGTTAAACCAATTTGCTTGAGAGGGGAAACTACTCAGCGGCTGACTGTGGAGGTGTTGACCAGAGAAAATGAACAGAGAAAGTTTAGAAACTGCAATACACCACATCAACATTTTTCAGCCAGATCTGGATACCCAAGCTGACATTAGAATACCGCTGTATTAAAGTATTTCTCAACACTCAAAAAAGGTTTACCTCGAGGGAAAAGGTGTGAATTTAAACAGTCCAGCCAGGCTATGGTGATAGTCTGTGAGGCTATGGTGCTGTGCCTTGTGTATTCTCATTTGGATTTTCTTGTTAAAATTGATTGTATTGGTTTAATTCATAAAACTGGGCTATAACTGGGATATTTTACTTTGTCTTCAAATGTTAACTGTTCAGTTTCATAGTTGAGTGACATCATAATTTAAAGACTGCATACAAAACATGTTTCATACCATATGTTATATCAGCCCTCAGTGGTGGAGTTCTAAAAGGTATTAATGCAAAGTCTAAGTAATGGCCCAAGGAAAAAAAATCCTGGTTATAAAATGTGGTTAATACATGAATTTTGCAAATAGCAGCTCTGAGGTTAATACTCAGAGGCAGCATAACTAAGGGAAACTGAACATACATAAATCTCTACTCTGGCCACAGGGTGTCAGGAGTGCACCGGCTCTTCTCCATAGACAGTAAAAGAAGCTCTGGGCTCTCTTTACTGGGTGAAAGCAGTCAGTTTGTCAACTCTGAACTACAGTGCTGATAAAAATACAAAGAAGTTGATTTTGTCTTACTCATCTGTATGACCACACGATCCTATGAGCAATTATGAGTGATAACCATAGACAAGAATACAGGCAGTTTCATGGTCATGTAGGCATACTGAATGCTAACAGTAGCTAACAAGTACAAAATTCACCTATCCAGGGCAGTTGGCAAATATGTTGCATGCCGATCCAATGGCATTTTAATTGATCTGTCATTTGACTGTGATGCTTACTTGCAAACTCGGCCATTGCAACACGTCTACCCTAGCATGTTTTCTAAACCTTTAGCCTCTGGATTTGATTGAATGTGTATTTAGATGCATAATATTCATCCATACCATACACAATAGATAGACTTGTATTGTATATTGGTGAATCATTTATGTGGGTTAACCATTAAAGGTAAGTTCATTGATCTATGTACCTTATTTTCTGAATGTTAAAACAGATAAAACATCATAAACAATATTTTCTAAGAGGCTCTTCCCTCTAGATAGTATTTAACAAGCACTAAGACATGTCCCACCTTCGTCCATGCCATGCTCAGTCCAACCAGAACCTGTTTCTGACAGATCATTTTGTTTGAAATCACCAATAGTAATTGTCTTAATTAGTTATCGTATTAGCCCAAATACAAGACAATATTTTTTTCCTGTAAATACTTTTGAAAAAAGGGGTGTCGTCTTATATTTGTGGGCTAGACATAAATAATAAAAATATATATAGGGCGTCAAAAACGTTTTTTTGTGTTAAATTAACCGGCAGCGTCTCATTGGCCTATAACTGATAAAAGTTTCTTACAAGGCAGTAACATGACAGGAGATAATGGAGCTAATATGCATTGTAGTGTTAACTTTGGTGTACAACAAAAGTGAGGTGCCAGGTGTTTCACACGTAAAGTTATTTGATTTTGACGTGATGCTAAAATTAACTCCAGTCAGTGAAACGCTAATGGCTAGAGGGCCCTTTCCGGGTGGAACCAGCTGGGAACAACCTCCATGAGTGTTTCAACTTCCTTGTGTATTCTCACCTTCTTTGAAATAATGCATGTAAAATGCTAACTCCTTTAACATGTCTCACTGAAAATCATTTCTGTAGGGTTTTGTTCGCTTGAGTGTAGGAAATAACAACATGATGTTAACACTACAGTCATTCCTGTTAAATTTTCAGACAGTACAATCGTCATTAAAGGATGCTGAACATTAACACATTTCACCTGATGGTGCCAATGCAAGATGCTGTTTCAGTTTAAGGAGTTGGGTTATTAGGCAAAATGACCAACATTTCCAAAGTTTGCATAAGTTCACTGCTGTCTCCAACTTCTCACTTTCTTATCTGCGCAGCCTTTCTCACTACTATCGGCTGCACACATAGGTTTATTTAATTATTTATCGGTCTTGAAGGGGCCACATCACCTTACAAACAAGCCTTCCAAACCTGTATTAATACTTGTGTGGACATAAACTTGCTTTTGTTTGTTTGTTTGTTTCGTATAATGTGCAACATTCATGACAGTGGGATAGGCTATTTCTTGCCAATAGCCTATGCAGTAATTCTTCTTTCAGTCTGTAGAAAATCAGTTTTACACCCAGTCATGCATTGGCCACACTGCCCAGCTCTAATTAGAAAAATAACACAGATGTAGATAAATTGGTTAATTTAGTACTTGTGGTCTTAATAGAGCACAATCCACAATGGATCAGAATTGCAAACTGGGATGAAATTTTGGTGTATACTGAATAGTAAATTGTTTTTTTTTTGGGAATCATTTTTGAATCAAGAATGTTTTTAATCAAAAATTTATTTTGTCAGAAATGACTATTCAGCTACAAAAAGCGTTGTGTGGGAGATGGGAAAGAAGCTAAAAGCACAATGATGATCCAGATATTCAATGTTATTAATCATCAGTGACTGATAAAACATTGTAATTACAGGAACACTTGACTTAGAAACAGTGAACAGCAGTCTGGAGCACTCTAAGAAGACATATAGCCTGGAGGGAAGTGTGAGGGTGTGGTCTGATTTCCTGAGGCTTCACTTACACCCAAGGACCATCTCAGTCATCCATCAATACAATCATGACGGGTGGGTTTTTGGTCAAGAATCAAGAACAAGAATCTTGAATGGGGTTAGTGTTAAATATTCAGTTATCAGACTGACAAACTTCCCATAGTGTTTTCATGAATTTCATAGAATTTGTGGTAATCCTATCAAGAGCTGTTTGGGATGTTATTGGAAATTATGTTGGGAGTATTTTGCCTTCTTCTCTGACGTTAACGTAGAATGTATACAACAATGGAACTGGTCTGTCAAAAGAATCAGGCAGTTCAGTTTAAGCAGTTCAGCAGTTCATGCTTATGTGGCACCCATGTGAATAGTTCGCAAGCATTATGTTCATGATTGGCTGCCTTGCTCACAACATCAGCAACTTCAACTTGAAGTGAGGCAGTATTGCAGTATGTTGCATTTAAGTTCACTGCTTAAAGGAATACGCCAAAAATTGAAATTGAGTCTATCCCCACCGTCCCTAGAGTTGGACAAGTGAGCAAAACCGTTTTCCAGCTGACCCAGCCATTGTCCGAATCTGGCAGCACTGACTTTAGCTTAATTTAGCATAGTCGCTGTAATCTAGTGTTGCCAACTAGCATAATGTGGCAAAAGTGAATCAATTCGCTCAATTTTTTTTGTAATTACTTCTCGTGACCTGTGCATTCAGATCGAGTACAAATGACAATGCAAATTAACACAAAGAGATTGACCAAGCGGCATTTAGATGGGGGACTATATTCTGCTGAATTTGGTAGCTGGAAAACGGTTCTGCTCACTTATCCAACTTTAGGGACTGCAGTGATAGACTCAATTTCACCTGGGAGTGGCATATCCCTTTAAGGGTGTATTTTCAAATAAATGAAAAAATCACCAGTTGCCTATATCAAGTCAGTGTTGTGCTTTTGTGAAATTAAAGTCACAATGAATAGGCAAGAGAGCTTGCTCATTTGTTAGCAAACATCACTAGCTCCTAATGCTGATCCCATAGGTTAATACTAGGGATGCAATGATAGACTCAACCCACGATACAATATGATTCACAATTTTTTTTTTCTTTTTTGAATAACAAATGCTACAAATTGAAAAACATATGCCACCTATACTTAAACTCTATACCCTGTACTGTTATTACAAGAAATTGTAAAATTACTTAAGTTCTGTGCATAACCCAGACATCAGAAAATGCTTCACACAATCAATCACACAGTAACTTAGCCATTCTGAGTAAAGAAAGTAGTCACTCTGCTAATTTTGATATGAATGAGGGGTAGTAGTACAAGTTGAACATTTTTAAAGACTGATTGATGCTCAGAATGTACATTAGCAGCCAAATTTGTCTGCAGTATTCTGATGTTAGCTAACTCTCATATTTGCTGACATGTAGCACTAGCTCTGGTTAGCTTGCTAACAGGCAAATTGTGTGTATCATTGTAACACAACTAACTGGCTGAGCGTAGGTGTTGAAAATAAGATTGTATGGACATGTCAGAGTATGTAAGTTGTCATGTGGGTAAATTCAGATGTAACCAATAGTCTACATTTCGATCTGTTATAAACCATCAAATGACCACAGACAACAGTTCTTAACTAGGTAGAGGTTCTGATGCTTGGTTGGTTAATTGAAAAAACCCTAACCCTAACCCTATGCATTTGTATTCCTCAAAACAGTAAGTTGATCCTGAAACTGTATTGTGTAATAGCTAAAAGCTGTTTTACCACACTTAACATATCTAATAGGCAGTTTCAGTCCCATTAAGTGATTTGAGCATGAGTAAAGTCAATTCTCTTGCTTTCTTAGAGGCAGTGCAGGGACCTCAGAATTGACATCATGTGGTCAGGTCCTTTAGCAGCTAATTGCAGCTGTTTTCTTAGGAAGACCTGTACAGAGGTCATTACAATAGTCTACCCAGTTCGGAATTGAACACATGAATGATGGAGAAGGATGATGATGATGAAAAGTTGGACCAAACACTTTTCTAGACTAGTGGTCAAGAAATTGGCAATTTTACAGAAAAACTATTTAGGTAAAATTTAAGGGCTGATAGCTGTTGAAATTGTAAGGGATATTTATAAAAGTGGCCAGCTTAAATCTAATGTTGTTGGCTAACACAAACTAAAACGAGGCACTATACACAGCACAGCATGTCAGTTGTGAACTTTGATGTGATTGTCATGATAATTTTGGACAGAGTGATAACATAGCAGTTGCCAAGTTACCTAGCATAATGCTATTCATAATGCCAGGTTATGGATCCGCTTTTTAGACACTCTAGTATGACGCATCATAGACGTGGTTTTGAACAGTTGGCAGCTGTAGTGGTCATTATATCATATGGTGATTGTTATTGCTTCATGTGTCCATATAGTGAGTCTGAACGTCTAGAGGCTTTTGCCCAAGGGGAGGCTCTCTGCAAAGGTGCAGTGCTGGACGAACTGGAAGACAAGCTACACTTCTTCATTGAAGAGTGTGATTACCTTCAGGTAATTATGCACGACTGGACTCCACAGCACTCTTTAATTCCCCACAGACTAATGTTCAAGGCACTGGAATCATACCAAAAAGCAACTCACTGGAAAGTCAGAAATGAACATTTCTTACTCTGAACGAATACTGTGGTATTGTAATAGAACTTTAAGCACTACTTTATGCACCCAGAAAATCCAGAAACAAGGAGAAATCCGGAGACAAAATGCTATATTTAAAACCATTGTAAGGCTCAAAACATTTCACTTTTGTGGTAGTAAGTAGAGGGTTCCTACAGACAAACCGGAGTGTCCCTAATTCTGTATACGGACAGATACTGTAGAAGACTGTATGTAGAGCTAGTACATTACCTGAAATTGTCTTGCAGTCAAAACCACCGTTAAAATAAAATGGACCCACAACATTATATGGTAGTCAAGCCATAGGTGGTTCTCTAAAGTTCTGGCTGGACAGCATAGTAGCAGCCAGAAATAATGTTGCAGTCAGGGAGTAACGTGGGGTCAACATTGAGTCCATTTGTCAGTATTCATGTCGTATCAAATGAGAGAAATGTTTTGATTTTTGTGTAAGGGGGTGTAGAAAGGATGAATGTAGTATTGTACCGTGTTCTCCAATGTTAAATTAGAATGTATTCAACTTTGAGTCCAATTATAACCTGAATCAGAATTGATATGACAACGGCAGTCTACAGGACAGAAGACTGCAGTGTACACACAACCAGGAGTTTTAGAAAGCCAACGGCAGCATTATGCATCCAGACGAGAGTTCGAATGCACAGAGTGCTTTCAGTGCATAATGCATCAGTATATTACTCTCTGCCTGATGTATCATTTTAATTAATAGAAAATCAGACAAAATGACACAACAGCCAAGCTAAACAAAAGGCTTTAAATTATTGATTACATTTCACTCAGTCACTCAGCATAAATACAATGGTGAAATTAAATAAATATGAGTTAAAATAGTCCATGAAATATAAAAATCCCTTTGATGTAATATTAACACAGGCAAGACTTAATCCTAGCTTAGACAGTGGATTCGGTATCCGGCAGAACTCAAATTCTCTAATACTAGATAGTAAATGCTCTGCCATTTTTGGTATGTCATTTCCCTACCAGCAAGTCATACAAAAAGTGTCGCTGGCTACATAGCCCTCCCTAACAGGCTCAAACAAGAGATACTTCATCAAGAGATCATTAGCTTGCATCAACCTAAGTCACAAACGTGAGTGAGAGACAAATGAGAAAGTGCAGAGAAGGAATCAGTTGGTGAATCAGTCATGAGACTTGCGCTTCTGTCCCCTCAATACTCGTCTGACATTCGGTCATGTAAGGGGTATTTTCTTATAATACCAATCCTTGTTAATAATATCTTTACAGGAGATGCCTATCATTTATGATGATATACGGAATGAAATGCAGAATATAATAGGCAAAACAAACTGTTGCTTCTGAAAATATTTTTTCAGTCAGTTTTCGGCTGGGTTCAGAGAAAATCAATTGTGAAGATTGGTTGGTATTGACATGCTATACACTGCATGGAGCAATCGAGTGAGAAGCTCCTATGTTTTGTGTCAGTTCGGCTGTGATGGAGGATTTGACTACCGTAAACATAAGAGTAGCAGGCTCCGCTAGAAAGGGTAGGCAACCACTTCAGCTATGTTTTCTGTAATCAACTGAACTTTTTAATTTAAAAGCAGTGAAAAGTAGTGAAAATCATAATATCACAAAAACGTACTCACAGATTACAGATTCTTTTAAAAAATACTTATATATATATATTTTTTTTTTACCTCTATAGCTCCCCCTACAGTCGCTGATTTTTGTTTTGGGAGGGGGGTAACAACAGCATGGTACTTACTTGTAATTACTTGCATTCAACTCATAATAGTAGGCTATGAAAATAGCTTCATTTTGTAAGGGCTGTCAGATCAATGAGGTGTCAGGGTTCTTACTCTGTCACTTTTGCTTTTCTCAGCTTCATCTGACAAGATTCCATTGAGCTTTTTGTTCCCAAAGGCATATTTACTGCATCCAATCAGCGAACAGAGGAAAGAGTTAGCAAGCTAGAATGAGCTGAGCTAGAATGCTGTCAGTCAAGGGCTGAGAAATCTTTTTAAACTTCAACACCTCCAGCAAGCAATCGTTTCTCACTTCCAAATGACCAGACTCTCTGTGCGAAACAAAGTGTAAGTATGAGGGGCTGGTTTTATTACCAGGCTATAATGGGACACATCCTTGTTCTGTTTATGGAGAATTTTATGTTCTATGGTCTAACACATAAAAGATATTTTGGATGAGTATTACTGGTATAACAATAATAGTAATAGAGAATAGAGATTTCATGAGAAGATGGTGAATGTTACTACATAGTTTCCCACATATTTTTGCATTTATACAGGGCTTTCAGGTGTTGTGTGACCTTTCTGACGGGTTCTCAGGCCTAGGATCAAAGGTTACGGAGTTGCTTCAAGACTCCTATGGAGGACGTGGTATCCTGACCTGGGGTTTGTCGCCTGTCAGTCATACAAATTCAGTGAGTTAAAGCTACTACATACTTGCAATGTTTGTTCAGTGTTCATCATACATTATATGTATATTATAGTGCATTAAAAAGTGAATCATAGGATAAAAATGGCTCATAGGTTGCTTATGATTTTGTTTCAAAAAGACCAAACAATATGGGGTAAAAAGATCCCCATAAAATGATTTCTAACTTTTTCCAATCCACTGACCTCAGCTACATTGGCAACACAGTTACTTAACAGGAACTGTTACGTAATGTAGTTTTTTCATCCCGGCTGAAACATTTGGAGCATGTCATCATTTGGATGACATATTGACATAGTTGATGTAACTGTAAAACATACAGTAAATTTGTCAATGGAATAATTTGCATTTAGAATCAACATGAGAGTCGTTGGGCGGGCTTAATATGATGATGACAGGGCTGTGATGGTGCAAATCAACTAAATGGCCATGGAATAGCGGTGATTTGAATCGGCTTTGGCATTGACTTTGGAAGAGTTAGACACAGGCTTTTCTTTAAAGGTTGAGCAGAAAAAGGTACTCAAGTCATTTGTTTCAAACAAGGCCATATTTGCTGTTTTGGAGATGTTGCTCTGATTGGTCATATCGCTATCCAGTTTGAAAGACAACACTGATTCCGCCCCTCAGAATGAGCTGTGTCTATCGGTCATGGTCAGACTATACATTTTGACACATTTGTTATAGTCTGTCTTGTCAGGCTACAAGAAAGCATGTAAATAACAAAATTTCCCTGATGGAAATGAAAACATGTATGCCATGTATTCAGCTTTTTTATTTGTCTTGGGTGCAGGCTTATACACAATATAGGCTACACCTAACATTTGTAAAACTTGGAACTTGTACTTGCAATCCATTCTGCAATTCACAATACAATAGCCCGCATTTCATGCTAATTGAAAATATAGCCTATTATGCTATGTCAGTATGCAGCCTGGCATTGCTATATTCTGTCTAATTTGAATTAGAAATAGAATGGAAATGAATTAAATTGTGTGTAAAAAAAGAGTAGGCTTGCTTTCAACTTGTAAGCAGGTCTGCGGAGATGCACATCAAGTTTAGTTTCACTTGAGATGCCACTCTTGTGGCTTCATGCCTCCTTTGCAATATATATATTGGTCTACTCTTTTGGTGCTAATACTATTTATAGCCTACTGCTGACAATGATCAGTAAAGTCAAAATTGATTATTTAACACAAGCAGAGATAACGTTGCTGTATTGATTCCACTACAGTTGTGTCTGGATCTGGATCAGAATCCCTAGGCCTACCACATTGCAAACACCATTTTTGTGGACACAATACTAGCATACTAAATGACTCCTACAAAAAACTTTGTTTTGTGACAGATTTCACAGGCTGTGGGGATGAGGCTGCAGGGGCTGTAATCCAAAATCCGAAATAGGCTACATCCAAATTACAAAGCCTGTTTTCTTTGGAATGACCTTAGAAGATCTAAGGGTCAGAGTAGGGGCAGAGTAGAGGAGGTATTTGACTGGCTCACTAGAGAAAGATGCGGCTGTCTGGAGGCAGACGTGGAAATGAATTTAATTAAACGTGTGTAATGCATAAAAAAAAAATATTGACAAGGCGGTATTGTCTCAAATTCATATCGCTATTAAAATATATTGGTATTAGTTATCATTGTAATATATCGCCCAGCCCCAGGTGTGGAAATTCTCCCCATTCCAAAGTGGGGAATGACAAAGTGAATGTATGAAAAAGTTTGAGAACCTCTGGCTTAATGCAAGATAGTTGGTCACTAAGAGTATATACAGATTAGTGGTATACACTGAACACACAGTGATCTGAAAAAAAAATCTAAATAGCAACAAATTTGCTATAGTATCTGTGACTAGAGAAGCTGTGTAGTCCTGATCTGACTCAATTTCCAATATTTCCAAATCCCATCACCAAATGAGTTTAATTTCCTTATGTAGACTCCGTAACTTTCTCTGGTCCTATACATATTAAATGCGGTGAAGAAATGTTTCTTGACAAAGAAATGTTTTTCACTGAATCTGTGGCTGTCGGGATGGTTTGCCGATAACATTGTCAGCTTCATTAATAACTTTAGCTTCTTTTAATTTAAACACGGCTTGTCCTTGAGTTTAGTTCAGGTGACAGAATTACTGTCCTACTGCTGTCCAACTGTCAAGTGTCTAAAATGCAACCAAAACAATCTCACAGCATAGTAACCAAAAATAAAACCATAAACAATATAACCAATTTCAACTGAAATTTGGTTTATTAAACATTTGTTTGCTCTCTTTAAAGATGGCCCTAATAAATGAACATATTACTAATAATCAAACTGACATACTTTGAATGTACTTGTGCACATTCTGTGGACAGCATCATCACACAGAACATCATGTCCTGATTTGGGAATAGCTCTGCTCAGAATCGCAAAGTCCTTGAGCGCAGAACCCTCTGAGCTGCAGAACGCATCCATCTTTGTAGGATAGACAAGATGCACGAGTAGAGCAGTCTCAAAAACCATCTGTTCCAGGTACTACTAGCTACTATCTGGGAAACGGTTTAGGAGTCTCGTGGCTAAAATGGAACGGCTTAGGAGGAACTTTTATCCACAAGTTGTGAAACTCCTTTACCTGGACATGAAACTCCTCATCCCCTTGCACAGCCAATTGCACTCTGCACTTCAATAATTCTGATATTTTAAGAGCTTTGCACTCTCATCACTTTATAGTGGTGATATTCATTGAAACATTTATTTTAGTCCAAACATATTTATTTTAATTAAAATTGAAGTACTTTATTTGAAAATGAACGCACAGTCCTGGAGGGCACATCTGGGTACATTTCACCGTATGTTGTAGATGGATGATGATGCATATGACAAATAGAGTATCTTGAATCTTATCTTGAATTTCTAATTCATGTTGATTGTTTTTGGTGGCATATCTATTTTATGCCTTAATCTGTTTTCTCTTCTCAGACACCAGTGAGGGAACATTGTCATTTGCTGAATTTTGCTTTGGGGATGGTCCATATGGCAAATCACAGTTCGTTCTTCTGCCCCCTCACACTTAGAGGGGGTTTAGGCCTACGTCCCTCTGCTCCACCTGTTTTTTCACACCTGAATTATGATGTGAGTTTTTATCTCTATGTATTGTATTTCTTGCCATGTTATTGCCTTATCTCTCTGGTCCTTTTTTCTATTTCTTTTCTGCTCTCTACCCTTGTCCCTTACCCAAATGAGGGGATGTTTTGCTCAAGAAATACTTATTTAATATATATATTTAATCTCTAATTTGCTGTTCTTCTCTGCCTTTTATTATCAGTGAAACTGTTTTACATATATTCTATTTTAGATCTGTTATGTCCAGTTCTTGGTAATTGCTAATTTGTTAATCAACTATATTATTCAGTTGAAGTAAGATGCAACTTCATTGTACATGTAGTAGAAACTGCACATGATATACAAGCATGATGGCATGTATATCATGTGCAGTTTGGAAAAAAAGCCTAATGTGTGACAGTACAGTGCATCAAAAGTAAGTGAAGGTGACTGGAACTTCTTGTACAGGCGGTCTGTGTTCTGTGACCAGTACAGTTTATTGTTAAGGACACCCAGGTAGTTGTAGATTGACACAATCTCAGTGTCTACTCCCTATGTGCTCACTGGTACAGGTTATGTCATATTATGACTACTCAACCTATTATGACTACTCAACCACCATCTTATTTGTCTTACTGGTGCATCTGAAGATCTTGTCTTATCACTCGGTTCTTATCATACTATTTGACAAAGTAGCACCAATGGGTCTGTGCACAGGTGGACAGGGTCATGGATGGTAGCCTGGGTGCCAACATCGTAACGGTTGAAAAATAGATTTTATGTGTTTGCCCACTCTTTGTCTACCATGGCCTTGAGATATCCATGAGTCAGTCATGGCCGAAAGTATTGGCATCCCTAGAGCAAATGCACCGAAATCTTATGCCATCCACTCCTCATCTCTCTCTTCCTCCCGTGTGCATGGATGCACACACAAATGCACACATACACACTCTCTCCCTGCCTCTTTCTCCCCACATTTAGATGCTTTTATCCAAGGCGGCTTGCAAAAAGAGGATAAACATTCGAGCTACAGCACAATGAAAACTAACTGTGTTGACACCATGGAGTCACCCGGTGGAAAGGACAAATAGAGCTGGTTATCATCTGCATAGCAGTGATAGGAGATGTGAGTGGATGATTAGACCCAGTGAGGTGGTATAAATGGCAAAGAGAAGGGGCCCAGCACAGAGCCTTAGGGCACCCCTGTGGTGAGATGGTGTAGCACAGATGTTTGCCCTAGCCATGACACATTGAACGACTGCCCAGTGAGATAGGATTCAAACCAGGAGTGCATTTTGCCAGTGATGCCCATGTTTGTCAGTTTGGGTCAAAGAACTGACTACTAATTGCTGCAACTTTGTTAGTAAAAAATGCAGCAACAGTGTCAGCTCTGAGGTTGGTTGCAGGAGGTGGAGGTGGTGAGTTTAGTAGAGATTTGAAGTGTAATGTTATGGGACAGTGTTTTGGAACTATTATGATGCTTAGCTAAAACCATAGGCAACTTGTAGTCTATCATAGCTACTACTGATTGTATTTTTCCTGTATGACCCCTGGTTAGCCCCTTGAGTAGTGGATCTGCCCAAACATTCTTCCTAGACTACATAAGGGAGTTTTTCCTTGCCCCTGTTGCTCTTGGGTGCTCCTTGCTGTAAAGCGCCATGAGACAATACTATTGTAAAAGTGTTGAAGGTGGAATAAAAGCCTTTTTTGGTGCGGAATAATAGGCAATTGCTTGGTCATTTTACCAGGCCTTTTATGTTGCATAACACACTATTGATAGGCCAATTACTGTGTGAAAACACAAAGTACCTTTTATCCGATTAGTCGATTAGTCAGTGAGAAAATAAAGAAAAATGCTAAATTGCAAAAATATTTGATAGTTGCAGCCTCAATCTTACATTGAGGTTGCCAATAATTTTGTCTGGCCCATTTTGAGTTCTCTGCAAAATTATATGAAATTTGACTGTTTTTCTGTGTTGTTCCAATAAAGATTTTTTAAAAAAAGATAAAAATTTGTAGGCTGTGGGCAGGTGACACTGGCCTGTGACCTGTTGTACAGTAATTGAAATAATTTTCTGGGAGAAACTGCATTTTCTGGAAATACCAGGAGTGGCAATATTTTCAACCATAACTAGTTGTGAGATCCCTCCAGACCTCTCTTGCGTTGTTTCTCTGGAGATGCTCCTGAGGCTTCCTCTTCCTCTAAATGTTTTTCCTCTACATCACTTTTTTCAAATTATTTCTGTGCAAAGTCATTAGTGTATACCAATGTATTCACACCCGTTCTTAGATTACTCACACAGATACCATGTGCATATCACAACCTGTGCTTTCCAGTGTTATTTGCTAGTTTCTGTGATGGACAATTTGCAAAAAAATAGCTTTGAGTTTACATTAAAAATACAGCTCTGCGTCCATCTCGTACCCATTCATCTCTTTGAAACATCTCATGATCTCTTGAAATATGGCATACCACTGGTACTGGTATGGCATACCTGGGGAACCTACCGATTGCAATGTTGTGTAGCATTCCTCTGTAGGGTAAGTAGTGCCCGAGTAATCCGTTCTTGAAATTGTTCTATAGCCAGGACACATGCAGAAATCTGATTTCAGTACAGTATTTCAGCAGGACCTACAGGATTAAATGTTTGATTGCGAAAGAGAAATGAATCATAAATAGACTTATGTACACCAAAACACCAGAAAATGTAAAATTGGACCTATTTTGCTACAATTTTTTGCACGCTGGGGTGCAGGTGGGGCGTGAGAATTCTCCCCCTTCCAAAGTGGGGAATGACAGAAAAAGTATGAGAACCATTGGTGTATACTGAAATGAAACCACTCATTTTTTCTCTGTCTGCCTCAGCCTACACTGTGGTACCATTCAAGCTCACTTTTGGCTCTGGCTTTGGATACCATGACTGTGTCATATCGCTTGAGACAGCACAACACTCCTATGTGGCAACTGGCTGATGTACTTGCAGTGTCTGGGAGGAAGGTAATATCCACTAATGGTTCTCTGCTATTCTCTGCTTTTAAGTTTTACAGTAGTAGTCATATTTCTTTCTTTCTTCATGTATGTATATGTTATTATTAATTATATAAAATGTAGATTACAGAGTGATGAACTTGTGTGTGTGATCAGGTGGTGTCTGCTTATGGGGCCATTCCATTTCCTATGGCGCATGGCACACACCTGTCAGATGCTCTTCATGCCTTTGCTGATACTTTGCCATGGAAATCTCTCTCAGCTTGTTCTGAGTTGGGTAATGGGTGCTGTTATGGCCAATCAGTGACTCTAAGGGGTATGGAGAGGAAGCACATGGTCAGGTTAGTCAAATATGGTGTCATGCACACACACATATGCAACACATGATGAAATGAAACTGAGTGATAAATATTGCTGATGACTTGTGGATCTGTGCATGGAAAACAGGAGCTTACCACAATCATGTAATATATGAATAATCAACTCAAGGAGCTGTAGGCCTATCATCCTTAAAATCCTTTTAAATGCCCTGATAGCCTAAGAAAATGTAATGGGATGCATTTTAGAAATGTAGTGGAGTAAAAGTACAGATAATAGCTGTAAAATGTAATGAAGTAAAAGTAGAAGTATTCATAATTATTTCTACTCAAGTAAGGTATAGATACGCTAAAGTGTACTTAAGTGCTGTAACAAAGTATTTGCACTTTGTTACTTTCCACCTCTGTCAATGTGAGACTTGACATAAGGGTGTATGTAACGTCTCTGATGTTGACTTCGTTTTTATTGTTGATGCGGCGGCGGGTTCAAGCCAGCACACTCCTGCAGTTTCTGACAAGGAAATGCAGTCTATTATTCATACTTTTCATCCCGTTCACCTGTTCTTTGGCTCCACTACTCCTCCTCGGGCTTTTGAGGTAGAGACACTGTTCCAACTGTGGAACGTCGGGCCCAATTTGGAATGGTGTGCTTGTTCAGTCATGCTACCCCATTCTACCCCTTGGGTAGAACTTTGGAGTGATGTGATAACTGGTAGCACCAGAAAAAGACATTAAAAACTGGGATTTCAAAACTGAAATCCACATTTTAAATAATGTTAAACCTTTCAATTAAGTTGAAAAATATATACAAGGGTAGAGATTTCCTTCCTTTTCCTTCTAAATGATGTTAAGGACACTTCTAGCCAGTGAGAGCTGTAGACCAAAGCCATTAACAAGAAGGATTTCAGGGCTGACCTCTTTATTTTTAACCATGACACTATGTTACCTCTTTTCCACCAGGGCCGTGCTGGTGCTGGTGCTGCAGCTGGACTTGAACTGGTTCTGGTTGTTACCATGGTTACATTCATGGAGCCTATTATTTACTATCATTTCAAATGATTAACTCCAAGGCAAAAACAGATATAAAGTATGTGTGCTAAAATAGTTAAAATTCTCATTTTAGCATAATTTCTCACTTTCACAGTATGAATGAACCCTGAATGAGCTAGCTGAGGGATTTATTGAAGAAGCTGTACCTAGAAAACACAAATGGGCTATGTGTTGAGTGACATTTGCATTATGGTAAACCAAACTAGTTGTCAACGTTGTTAACTTACAGCAGATGGATGGGACAGCCACAATTCAAATGCACACAGCTAGCTTGCACATAACGTTAGCATCATTTTGCTAACAACACAGCACTGTGACGTGTGTGGTTCTGACTTCGGGACCAGGAATTTCAGGGAGCTGTGCTGGTGCCAGCTTTCAGTGATTGTTCGGTCGGAACATGCAGAACCAGTTCTAGATACGGCACCTGCACTGGCACCGCGGCGGTGGAAACGAGCTATGTGCGACAATGTGTGTGGGTAGGGATCTTGACTGGGTGAGAGAGAGGGAGGTAGAGGAAGAGAAAGAGTGAGAAATGATGGTGTCATAATGCACTCCTCCACTCTACGTTAGATTGGGAGCACTAGAAAAGGACATTGAAAATTACTGTGCGAAAATCCATGTTTTAAATGATAGAAAACCAATACACACAAACCCATACACAAGGGTAGAGGAGATCCCTCCTAAATGATGCCAGCCACTGCCCTATTAGAATGTTTGGTTGTTAAAATACATTCAAAAACTACGCTAGACAAAACACACAAACACACAAGAGAGACATATACACTCGCACACAAAGGCACACACATAGCTAAAAACACAAAGAATTAGCATTCTAAATGCCGTGAGAGACACTTCTAGCCAGAGAAAGAGTGAGAGCTGTTGACCACACACACATAGAACAACCACCACCACCACCACCACACACACACATACACACACACACACATACATACATAAATAAACAATGAATGATGATATTAATAGCTCTATTCTTTCCTAGGCCACAGGTATCAGGCACTCATTCTCTATCAGCATTGGACTACCCTTGCAGTGGAGAAGATGTATTGGCCTCATGGATACAATCCCACTATCCAGCCAGCCCAATGTAAGCAGCTCACATATTCCAAGAGTGTGTGAATGTGGAAATTGGCTGTAAGCAAGTAAATTTACCTTTCAGCCAAATTCTCAGTTTTTTCATGAAAAATCACCTACATGATTAGCGCAGATCCTTAAATATGTGAAATCCCTACAAATATAGAACATATATGGGGGGGGAGGGGTGGATTTTGAGATGGTGTTTTGCCTTATTCAAAAGCTATTCTAAAGTCTTGAAGGTAGTCTGAATAGCACTTTTCACATTGAAATGGAAAATGTTGTATCCTATTTTTAGTTCAATTCAATTTTATTTATACAACGGCATTTACAAAAATATTGTCTCATAGGGCTTTACAGCAAGGAGCACCTAAGAGCAACAGGGGCAAGGAAAAACTCCCAACCCAATCAGTAGTTACCATGATAGACTACAGTTTGTCCATGGTTTTAGCTGAGCATCATAATCATTCCAAAATATTGTCCCACAACATTATATGCTAGTAAAGCTATAGGTAGTTGTGAAAAGGCATGGCAGGACAGAGTAGTAGCAGCCATACATAATGTTAAAGTTAAGGAGTGAGATCAGTCATGGGGGTAGCATTGGGAGGGTCCATTTTGACAGTGCCACTGTGAGGAGGGGTCAGTCGTTGGGCCTCTGGAAGGAGGGTCAGCCCTGGCAAGGGCCTCCTGTGAAGTTGGTCGCAGTCCACTGAGGGGGAGTTTGTGACATGAAAGCACAGATGATTGTGGGGTAAGAGGACAGAGGAAGCAAATGAGTTAGGCCAGTCTCACTCTTCACTGATCATATGTGTCATATATGGCAACCCAGCACTACTGCAGGGATGGATCATGACCGCCGTGCCACACAGCTGGGGGCAAAAGCAGAGGCAGGCCTTCCCAATAAGACCTATGAGGAGTGATGATTTACCGTGCACCACCAACTATAGGGAGCAGTGAAGCAGAAGGTTTTGTTTAGACTCTTTAAATGAGAGTGTGAGTGAGAGTGTCTGTTGAATGTGGGAAAGGGGGGATTATTCCACAAGAGAGGCAGATTTTGATATAGATAACAGATTTTGATATTCTTGGGAGTACAAGGAGACCAGCATTCTGGGATCTTAGAGGTCTATCAGGCTATATGTTCATATTGTTTAGTCCTTGAGAGTGTTTGTGCCACAACATTTTGTGTTAGCTGTAGGTTTTTAATACAGGTACAGAGAACAAAGCATTACAATACTCAAGCCTGGAGGTAACAAATGCATGTATTAATTTTTCCATATCCTTAATTTTCCAGACTTTTCTAACCTTTGTGATATTTTGTAGTTGAAAAAAGAATGTTTTTACATGATTACTATTCAGAACCAGGTCCTGGTCAATGATTGACCCACATAAATTGCAAACCCTGTTTGTTACAAAAGAGCAAGATTTTATTTGTCACAAATATTGTACTTGCAGTAAAATGAAAAATGGTTAGGTTCTACACTCTGCACTGTGCAGAAAGAGAAGAGCACTCAGAGCAGGAGAAGGAAAGGAAAGATGAGTCCTGAAAAAAGAAAGGAAAGTCTGTCCAGTTCATTGGCACAAACCAATGACAATTCATTCACTAGCCTGTAATTGGTCAGCTGGCCTAGGTCAGAAAAGTGTGAATTCAAATTATTATACAGGCAACAATGTAGTTATTCTGCGTACAGATATTTTAGTTAAGTTAAAGGCAAGTTCAAAGCTCTGTAGAAGTCACTTTTACATTTACATTTATGTATTTAGCAGATGCTTTTATCCAAAGCAATGTACATTTTCAATTACGTCAGGGCTATTCTCACCTAGAGCAATTTAGAGTTAATGGTGGGCGTTAGAATTTGAACCAGGGTCTTGTTTTAGCACAACAATATCAGCATTATACTTCTAAAGTAAGCTTTGGTAGCAATGTACTTATGTCTCTGTCTAATTGCATTTCAGGGCTGTGCAGATTGTATCCAGCGCCAGTAAGCTGACTGCACCCTTTCCACAGATCTTCAACAAATCTGTGAACCCACAGGGCCTCCTACAGAAGCAGGTCCCAACTACAGGTGGTAAGTCACAACAGGCAGAATTACACTACCATAAAGCAGGGGTTTTCAAGTGGTTCAGTCCCAGAGACCACCAATCTGACTGAAAAGTAATCTGCACCCCTCTGTCGTGGGGATGGGGGACATAATAAACTGATTGTATTAAAATACACACAAATTATGTATGCAACACATTACATACTAAGGATGTAGGCTATGTCCTGGCTATATTGTTTATGACGCACCAGGGTGATTCTAACGAGAGATATACATTCGGCCAACTGTTTGACATACCACAATAAGCGTCATATTTGAGAGAAAATTAATTGTATAGGTTTTTACTCTTTCAAAAGGCAGAAAAAATTGGTCTGGACCTGTGATCTAATGATAATTTACTCAGGAAAAGATTAAAAATACCACCAAATGAAAAAAATACCTTGTGTTCCAGAAAGTGTGCATTAACCCATTCAGGAAAATGGTACTGTATGTAGGATTTTTGATATGTGACCATCAAAATTTAAGAGCCATAGAATTTGTTGGTTTCGTGAGAATCACCCAAGAGCGATCACAGTGAGGATGTCAGTGAACTTGTCCTACGGCTGGCTAGGATGGCTACTGGCTACAACACGACAATGCTCCAGTTTTCCTCTACGCAGTCCTGCCGGCCGATATCCTTCAAAAGCGTCAACAATTTACTGCCAGCAAAGAAAAGTGCAAGGCCTGAAATATTAAGTACGGATTTCTCTACCCTATGCAGTTTGTCACTGCCGGAAGTTGCACTGAAACATTTGAATCTCCCGAAGATGCAAACAAGTTCCTAAGTGAAAGAGCTGCAAGCAATGAGTTAGGCCAACCCAAGTAGTTGCCCAGAACAGGCTGAATCAGCGTTTCTCAAACTGTGGGGCACGGACACAACAGGTTGGGCACAAGACGTTACAGCCCTTGAGTCCGACAGCCACACCTTGCCCCTGAATTCACACCTATTGTTCTGTCAGATTTCTCATGGATTTTTCATCACGGTCATATCACATGAAACTGCACGACCTAAGCTTTCCAAATGTGTTACTCACTATGAACAGTTTGTTAGAAAACTAGCTCAGACTCATTCATCTTGGTGAAATATCTCATGATCTCTTAATTCAAACAATTACCATAGGCTACCACATATCAATACGAGAACCTACCGATGTTCTATGATTAGCAGTGCCTGAGTAATCAGGTCTTGAAATCACATCAAATTTCTACCTTGTCTCCAACTCCCACCACAAAATAATTTCTTTCCATATTAAAAGTTGTTCTCAGATTGTGTTCTAATGTAGCCAGGGCAGATGCGGAAATGTGATTTCAGTACCCTAGCCAGCAATAGAGAGGATTATGATGCAGCTCTGTGTCTACTGCATCACCCATTATTCTCTGTGCAATGAAATATTAATAAAATATTCTTGCAATAATACATATATTTTTGTAAATTGGAAGGCCAAACACTATGTGACCATCATCTTATACTGCCAGATTCTAGAAGACCCATCCTATCCACAAATGAAAAGATATTTCTAGTGGCACGCTTCCTATGGTGAGATGTGTGCAAAAATGCAGAAAATTATAGGACACAAAATATTTTTCTTGATACTAAGGCTTATGTAAGGAATATGCAAGTCAGGAGTTATGGTGAAGGTAGGGGTGGACGCAGTGTGCTGTGTGTAAGTAGGAGCTTGCTGATAAGGTGCAGTGGGGTGGGAGTTGGGAGAAGGTAGTGTGCTGTATATGTGGGTAAAGGGCTACTGGTGATGCAGTGGGGTGTAGGCTGGATGGCAGTATGGTGTATATTATGTGCTGTGTTTATTGGGTTTATATTATGGCAGTGTGCTGAATATTTATATAGCACTCTGACAGACCCCCACAAAATGAATGAACCTTTGAGGGAGTTCAGCTATGAGTGAGTCATTTATAATTTTAAGAATCATCTCAGCCAATAGAGGGAGAGCAGTCTTAAGAAGATCAGTTGGGATAGGATCCAATAAGCATGTTGAGGCTTTAGCTGAAGAGATCAAAGACGTAATTTCTGGTGGGTGTGAATGAATCAAGGTATGCTATAGGTTGACTAGAGCTAGCTGTAACCAGTACCAACTGTGGTCCAACTGGATTTGAGGTTACAAGGGAGTTGTTTATTTTAAGATTAATTTTTTTCATTAAAATAGTCCATGAAGTCATTGCTGATTAGTGTTAATGGAATGGAATGGGTCACCTCATTCCTGGTTTTTGTTAGAAGGCATATAGTGTTAAAACGGAATTTTGGATTATTTTTACTATTGTGTATAAGTGAGGAATAATGTGCTGATTTGGTATTGTTAAGTGCTGTCTTATACTCTTTTAAGCTATCTTTCCCAAGCAAGGCAAGGCAGCAATGCTTCAAGTTTAGTGGCATACCCTGTCCTTTCAAGTCTATGCGCAGCTTGTTTCAGTAAACAAGTCTGTTTTTTTCTTGTTTCCTAGTTTTGTGAGTTATGTTTTGAGTGTAGTAGTAGATTGAGTTGTGCTACATAGTCTAATATGATTTTTAAAGTTAAGTAGTGGTCTGTTAGTGTAGGGTGTTGAGGTAGGGTTGTAAGTTCCATTTGTACTCCATATGTTTGTACTCGTATTGATCTTGTACTATCTTGTATTGAACATTCAACGGAGGCAGTCATAAGTCAATGGAACCACACATCATGTGTCTGTGTATGCAGATGGCATACTTTTGTTTATCTACTGTCCACAGACATCAATTCCATTCCTTTTTGATGTTGAATGAGAGGTTTGTATTTCTTTCTGGATTCATTATAAAGAAGTTATGCCTCTCAAAAACAGATAAACAGTTCTTTCAAAGCTTTCCTGTAAGATATCAGACAGAGACCCAAATGCAGATCGATCCAGGAAATTTATTTTTGTGCAGGCTCAAGAGTCAGATTCTTCTTCAGGCAAGAAGGAGAAAACACAGGAGATCTTACAATCCAAGTCAGTAGTCACAACAACACAAGAAATCCAATAAAAAATTTCCAAAGCACAGTTTAGGGGAAAAAACACCAAAACATCCGTTGAACCAAAAGCACGAGGACAAAAAACAAAGACAGAGCAAGGAGAAACAAAACTCACGAACAGGCAGGCAATACTAGGTTACATTCTTCCTTACACAAGGAACCTGGTCAGACATTGAACAAAGAACAGACTAGGGCTTAAATAAGAGACAGAACAGGAGCCAGCTGACACTCATTACGAGTTGACGGGATCATGAGGCACAGGTGTGAAGCAAGGGAGGGGAAAGGGGCAGGGCAGGCAAACAAAACAGAAGCACATGGACAAGAACACAAACAGACAAAGAAACAGCAATACTGCGCCTGCCCAGCAGGGCAGCCAAGGTCCAAGGGAGCAAAACCGTTACAATTCCCTTCAAGAAGGTTTGATTACCCTTACATATCTTGGAAAAACTGTAACCAAAAATCCTGATAATCTGTTAAAGGTAAACTTGCAGAAATGGACTGATCAACTCAAGAAGAATATAGATTTTTGTAAACCTCTCCCAATTTCTTTAGTTGGGAGGATTAATGCAATCAAAACATTAGTACTGCCACAAATTTTCTTTCTTTTTCAGGGTATTCCATTTTTCATTCCTCAGTCATTTTTAAGGTCTTAGGCCCAATAATTATTCCTTTCTTATGGAGCTACAAAACTAGCCAAAAACATTTATGTGAACCAAAGATGGGCTACACAGCTAGCCATAATTTCTTGGAGGAAGAAACAGCTTGTAGCCCTGTGCCCTGTGCCTTGGCTCTGCACAAAAATACTTTACTCTCAGCCATGCTAAATAGTCCCACAAAAGCTAATAAGGGATCATACAGAGGTAGTGTGGGTTACATATCTGCAAGGGTTATCATATCTGCAAGGGGCGTGGCTAATTAGCGGTTAAAACATTCCGATAGGTTAACTGAATTGAAGGGGTCTAAATTGCCTGAGGCAAAATAACGGATTATTATTTAAGGATTTCCAGAATAAAGTAATAATAATATATATAAAAATTTTATGAGATTACATATTTAAAAAAAATTATCACAATCGTTATGTTGCAAGATTGCCACATCAAAGTCATTTAAGTTACAGCCAACTGTGGAAAGGATATGCTGCATGACGTATGGAGAGTGCAACTTGTCTTCCTAAGGTAGGTTGTGTTTTCATAATTATTTGAAACGGCTGGTAAACTTCACTTTACATAGTTTAACTTTAGTTTTGAGAACAGTTTTGCCTGCTGTGGTGAACAGTTTGCTGAAGCAGAAAAAATGAGTGCTTTGCTCACTGCTTCTCTACACGGTTTAGTTACTTCCATGGTGTTGCAAAGACTTTGGTAGCATAAAGGCATCCTGCATGTTGTAATTATGTCATTATTGCCATAATGAGTTGAGTCAAAAAGTTTGATGCACGGACTCAGAGAGACGGTCAAATCAAAACGCATCAGCTGTTCAGGACTGTAGTCTTAAAACTCCAGTGCTCCACTAGCATAGGAGCTAACTTGACTAGAAATCTTGCAAAAACTAGACTAGCTAGTTAGTGTGAGTCACATTAGTAACTTGTTTCATTGAAGCTTGAAATTAAAGTTAACTTGTGCATAATTTTAATTAGTGCAGGTGTTTATGTTATTGAGTGGTTTGCTCTGTCACTTCTACCTCCTGCAGCAGAAATGCCTGGATAAAAGCCTATGCTAACAAACAGAAGTCACCTTAGGATTTACCAAATATATGTTAGATTGTGAGAACTAAGGTTAGTTGGTATGAACATCTGCAAATATGCAGTTTTTAATGCAGATTCCAAAGTGTAGCCAAATGCTGTGATTATTATTCAGTGCTAATCGAAGTTAATTGTTTTGTGTCAGAGCATCATCTGCCTCCTGTATATGAAATCAATAGTAATTGAAAAGCACAAAATCTATAATGAACTTAACAAACTTCACAAAATTGTCTTTTAACTAAACAAAAGACAAAAATGTCCCATGTCATGGCCCAACAGTATTGTATCTAGTACTAACCATCTGCAACCTGTGTGTTTACTCACTCTGAACAATCATTCTGTTTATTTTACTTTCCAGGTACAAAATGACAGAGAGGTCATCTGATAATGTGACCTTCATTAGAAATCAGTGTCTTTGAGGAACCGGTTCATTAGATTGAAGAGGTAAATGTAGTATCCAGTAATTAACACTCTATGGTAGTGCCACAGGTGTACATGATGAGTCTATTCTAGGTACATCAACTACGGAATCAGAAGAGTATGAATATTTCAGGAAGTTACACATTTTAAATGTAGTCTTAACTTATGTATGTTCCTGAACTGTCTCAATTAATGTTCTAAAACAGATATTTCAGGTTGAATTGCATTTGATGCAGTTGTACCAATATAGCACGGCTGAGACCATACATTTAAATAGCTGCGCCATTCAAGTTATATTGGCTGTGTTTGGCAACCATTCATGCGAAGAAAATATAGTTCTTGGTGGGGGAATTGATGTTCAAGAATAATTCACTACATTTCTTTAACGGCATCCATCTTCGCTCGCCTCATGCCTAACAGCACCCCTCAGCTCTGCTGTATTCACGGTATAAAACGGCTTATTGCTTAATTATATCACATCTACAGGGCATACGTCTTTGTAAAATAATAGACTATTTGATTATTTTGGTGAACCTAAATGAGACCTGTCCTGTCATCATCTGCACAGTAGGCCTGCATAGTTATGGCATTGCATAACCTGGCAGTGCCAGCCAAAAATTCAGATAAAACAGCCAAATTCATATTCAGTAATGGAGGTGGAAGCTGTATTGTTAAGTCCTCTGGGCCATTACCTATATTTAGTTTCTGAATGATGATGTCACTAAACTCAGATGGCAGTAAACTTTTGAAGATGAGAATAAATATCAGGCTCTATGAGTTAAAGCAAAAACATTTAACAAGAAGTCAGAAGTGATCTTTCATCTATGCAGATGTCAGAGACAATCTGATGTGCATGCTTAGACTATGAGATCGTAAATAGGGAATGACAGTGTTCTGCATCATCATGATGCGTTTCATGGAAACTGAAATGAGCATTACTGTCAATTTCAAAATATTCCAAGAAACAAAGTATCTTGATGCTTTGTTTCGGTCGCAATGAAGCAGAGTGGGAGAAAGTAAGAATCATCATCCCATTCAAGGCCATCATCATAGCGCTGCACTTCTGCCAGAAGATCTTTTCTTGTGTAGAGGTTTAGGTAACTGTCTTGTCACTACTCTTGTCATACACACAATGCACAGATAATCCCATGTACGCACATTTGCATACATGTTGTGCATAAACACTTTTTTTGCCTCCAAGCTGTCTAATCCAAAAGTTTTCCTATGGAATGATGCAACATAACCTTTGATGTGTGCCTTGGATTGAAGCAAGGTGCAAAAAACTTCAATACAGTACAACTTTTGAGGTTGCTTTTTTTCCTCAAAAATAGGTAATGGCTTAGTTGCCTGTCATATCTAAGTCAGTCTTTTTCTTAAGAAAAAGGAGGATATTCCTTTTATGTGGTAATAGGCAGCAGCAACCTAGTCCTTTATTCAAGTAATAAAGTTCATGAAACATACTCCAGTGTTAAAGTGAAGCACCAGTGCTTCAGACATAGCATCGGAGCAAATGGGAGACAAAACGGGAAATGTTGTGAACTGAATGTTGTGTCTATTGTAGACTATTATTTGTTTTTGGGAATCCTGACATTTGTTTGTTTTTCTTCTATTTCACTACAGCAGGCCTCAACCACAACATTCAGTGATTCTCTGTGACAGGCTATCATCCAACCAGAAGATGTGGACACCAAAACTTGATTTTACTTTATGAATATTTACTAAGAACAAACACATTGTAAAATATTTCATTCAATAAACTTAAACACACCCGTTTACTCCCTAATATGTTTGCTATTCTTGACTTGTTTTCTAAATTCACAGATTAGATTGTTATTTAGCACTGCAATGATGATCAGTTTTTCTTCATTTGCCCTATAAAACAGCAGGTAGGATATATCAATCACATCAGTGTTTGAGTAGCCAGATTTGGGAATTACATTCAAGTTTCGTTGTGATAGTTTCAAGGATGGAGGCTAATCGCTGGCTATCTTCCTGTCCTGCGCTCTAGGTTCTTCAATAAAAATTCAGGCAGATAATCAGCCTCTCTTCAGGCATTTTCAAATATGTGAATTCACAAGATAGCATATACCCAACAATCAGAATATACCTTTGACATCATCAACAAATTTAAACCTCTCAGTCGAGGGTCTGCATCTTACTTTTATAAAACCTTGCTTAAGTTGTCACCTACAGATACCTCTGCCCACAGACAGGCCTGGGCCCAGGAATTGAACCAAGATATTAGTGAGGGGTTCAGGGACCGGTGTATCACTAATGTAAATGATTGCTCAGTAAACACCAGACATAACGTCATACAGTTTAATACCACACACCATCTATACTCAATAAGATTTCTTTTTGTTGGTGAAGGTGAGGTGGACTCACTCCTACTGTGCACGTGTCTTGTAAATATCAATTTCTTTTTTTTTCCTTCTTGACTACAAAATTAATGTGATTTGGTCCACTATTTTCGTTGGTTCAGCAGATATGAACATTAAAGCTATATTTAGGCAATACTTGTGAGATCTGTGAAATACATGTATTTATGCTGCATCAGTGTATATCTGCAGTCATTTATGTTTGTTTGTCATCTACAGCTGTAGCCCCTCCGGTGGCCAGTGTCCCTGTGCTGACCTCTCTACAGTCTTCTCCAGCATTAGGCCCATGGATGTCAGAGCTACATGTTTCAGCAAGCCATCTGGATCCACGCCGTATCGCCCCCAGCTTCCTCACACATGGCCTGGAGCTTAGCGACTTGCTGGCATATTCCAGTAGAACATCTTCATATTCCAGTCATGATGGGATGACAATGACTTCAGATGAGGATGACAATGACTACTGATTTCGATGACTTCAAGAATAAGGTTGACTTGTACATTTAAAGGTGGTGGTGATGTATCATGCTCACAGAAATGCAGTCTGTTCTCCCTTGCATCCCATGCATGCTGAAGATGGGTGAAATTGAGTCAGTGCTGAATAAATGACAGCTGCTACTCCTGGCAGTAGTGAACAGAACAGAACAGAAGAGTTAGTCTTCCTTCACTGCAAGCTCTTTGATTGTGACATTTCTCTCTGCCTTTGTTCATAAGTTCCCCGTTCTCACTAATGTTGGCTAGTCATCATAACTGCAACTTGTATACCATCACTAGCTACCATATCTAGCTAACGTAGAACTAGCTGATTTTTCGCACAATGATGTACACAGAGGTGGAAAGAAATAAATCTCATGTTAGTGTATTGTAAGTACAGTAATTTGTAATTGAAGTAGTTTTAGTTAAAATTTTCATTTTTACTCTAATTTTTACTACATTTTGATCCAAGTGTTTTAATAAAATGCAAGAAAAAAGCAGTCAAACTGAACTGAAAGTAAATCACATGGATGATGGTGGATGACGGCTGGTGCCATGCAAGAGATAGAGGTCATGGTTGAGGATTGCCAAGTAGAGACATTGAATTGCCATGGAGGAGATGAATTGTTTGTCCCATGTTTGAGTGAAAAAGGACGTGTTCTGTATTGTACTCAATTCAATTAAATTTTATTTATACAGTGCTTTTTACAATAGTATTGTCTCATGGTGCTTCACAGAAGGAGCACCCAAGAGCAACAGGAGCAAGGAAAAACCCCCTTAAATTCAGTTAATCTAGGAAGAAACCTTGGGCAGATCCACGACTCAAGGGGCTAAACCAACTGCCAGGGGTCATGCAGTAACCATGACAGACTACAAGTTGCCTATGGTTTTAGCTAAGGTTCATAATAGTTCATAATAGAGCATAATCCCATTTTACATTACATGGTAGTCAGTCCATAGGTGGTTATCAGGATTATGGCTGGACAATGTAGCAGCGGCCAGACATAGTGTCAAACTCAAAGGAGTGAGATGGGTCATACAAGATGGGTAACAATAAGGGTCCATTTCACAGTGCCATTATGAGGGGGGGGGGGGGTCAATCACAGAGCCTCAAGGAAGGGGAGTCGGGCCTAGCATGGGCATCCAGGAAGGGCCTCTATGATTGAGAGCCGGTCCTGACATGGGCCTCCCGCAGTGTTGGTTGTAGTCCACTCAGGAGGGGAGGGTGAGAGGAGTCCGCCACAGGAGGGGTAAGCACGGTATCAAAAGGCTCTTCCTCCTATCGTAGATTTAGATATTCTTGGGATTACAAGGAGACCAGCATTTTGGAATCCTAGGGTTCTAGGAGGGTGGTAAGGGACAAGTAAGTCTTTAATATATGTTGGCGCATTGCCCTTGAGGGCTTTGTAGGTTAGAAGGAGTATTTTAAAATCAATTTGACTTTTAATAGGGAGCCAATGTAAGGTAGCAAGGACAGGAGAGATATGTTCATATTTTTTAGTCCTAGTGAGTGTTCGGGCCGCAGCATTTTGCATTAGTTGTAGGTTTTTGATACAGGTATTGCTACACCCAGAGAACAGAGCATTGCAATAATCGAGCCTGGAAGTAATAAATGCTTGTATTAATTTTTCAGCAGGGGACCTAGCACTGAGCCTTGGAGTACACCAAACTTTACTTTGGTATGGGTTGATGACTCATTATGAGCATGTACAAACTGGTAGCGACCAGAGAAGTATGATTTGAACAAGGCTAATGCAAATTCTTTGATGCCTATCATGTGTTCAAGCCTGTGTAGTAGGATACCATGGTCAATAGTGTCAAAGGTAGCACTAAGATCCAATAGGATTAATATTGATATATATCCATTATCAGATATAAGGAGGTCATTGAAGACTTTAACTAGGGCTGATTCTGTACTATGATTAGCTCTAAAGCCTGACTGGAAGGTTTCCTGGATATTATTTTCATTTAAGAAGCTACAGATTTGCTTAGACACTATTTTTTCAAGTATTTTTGATACAAATGGGAGGTTAGATATGGGTCGGTAATTAGCAAGGACATCAGGATCAAGGTTTGGTTTTTTAATTGATGGTTTAATAACAGATGTCTTAAAAGATTTTGGGACATGCCCAGCTATGAGTGAGTCATTTATAATTTTAAGAATCGTCTCAGCCAATAGAGGGAGAGCAGCTGTTCAGTTGGGATAAGATCCAGTAAGCATGGTGAGGCTTTAGCTGAAGAGATCAAAGACGTAATTTCTGATATATTGGTGGTGTGAATGAATCAAGGTATGCTACAGGTTGACTAGAGCTTGCTGTGACCATTACATGTGGTCCAACTGGATTTGAGGTTACACAGGAGTTGTTTATTTTAAGTCTAATAGATTCAATTTTGTCATTAAAATAGTCCATGAAGTCATTACTGCTTAGAGTTATTGGAATGGAATGGGACACCTCGTTCTTGCTTTTTGTTAAACGGGATATAGTGTTAAAGAGGAATTTCTGATTATTTTTATTAGTGTGTATAAGTGAGGAATAATATGCTGACTTGGCATTGTTAAGTGCTGTCTTGTACTCATTTAATCTTTCCAAGCAAGGCAAGGCAGCAACACTTCAACTTTAGTGGCATACCATTGTCTACACGTAGCTTGTTTCAGTAAGCGAATCTGTGTGGTATACCATGGGGCAATTTTTTCTTGTTTCCTAGTTTTCTTTTTGAGTGGTGCAATGGTGGATGAATGTGGAGTATAGTGCATTTACAACACTATCAGTTAATTGATCAACTTGGGTTGGGCTTGGCGTAGAGCCTCTAATGCAGCGCTATATTGGCTCAGTAGAGACTCAAGGAGAGACGGAATTTTTGCTATAAAGTCATCTGTAGTTTTGGGAGTTATGTTTCTAGTGTAGTGTTCTAGTGTAGATCGAGTTAGGTGCTACATAGTCTAATGTGATTTTTAAAATTAATTAGTAGTAGTCAGTTAGTGTAGAGTGTTGAGGTAGGGTTGTAAGTTGTTCTATTTGTACTCTATGTGTCAGAACAAGATCAAGGGTGTGGTTACCTTGATGTGTAGGTGTATTTACATTTTGGCAGAAGCCGATGTGATCAAGCAGAGTAGCTTCATTTAATGGGAGGTATCAGTTTTTTCACCAGTATGTCAATTTGATTATCAGAAATAAGTTCATTTATTAAAGTCGTCTTTGAGGAGAGCAAACGAATATTTAATAAGCCAAATTTCAGTTGTGATTTCTGGCTATATTGTTTTTTGGTTTCTGGTTTTATTTTTGTGAGGTTGGTATTATTTATACCCCTACTGGGTCGTTTTGAAAATGTTTTAGTCGCGGACACTCACTGTCTGTCTGCTGCTAGAGTGACGGCAGGGCGGCAGAGAACTGTGTAGGGCAGTAATTCTGCCACCTGGACCAAACTCGTACAGTATTTTTGTAGGCTATCTATTTTTTGTTAGTTTTTTTGGGCTGTTTGTCAAACTCCCCAACTAGTGCACTTTTACTTGAGTAGACTTTTAGATGGGTGCTTTTACTTGAGTAGAATTTAAGCAAAAAAATATGTTTACTTACAATTATTTTATTACTTTTTCCACCTCTGGTTGTCCATGAAAATACAGAGTGAACAAGATAGGAACAGACCGTGATCCTACTGGATTGGCTCTCCAACCATCTTAGCATGTCCATCCTCTGCTACTTCAAGCAGAGTGTTTCATCACCGAACTCCTGGTATCTGTTATTATTGCTAAAAAGTCTTTGACCTTATGCAAGTAAATAATGTCACCAATATGCAAACGCCTAATTGTACTTGTAGAAATGTGATCGACTAGTAGGATAAAGTGTATTTTTAACACCGTAGGCCAACATTTAAAACTGCTCTTGCACTGTCAAGTTTTGCCAAATGCAATAATAAGCCTATTTAAAACTGTTGTGGTAATATGTTTTTAGAATAAGAGTTCAAAAGCATCTGAAAGACGAAATAGCTATAAATTTATTGGTTAAGTTGGACTAGTCACTTACAGATATTTTAAAGCAAGCATCAACATCGAGTAGCGAGTATTTGAATGCAGCAGAGACAGGAAAGCAAAAATGAGCAGTAAGACTTGACTGTATATATTATGAATAGGTATTTATTTATGTTGCACATTTGGCGACACGGACACACGCAGTGGCTGCTCTCCCTCCCAATGGTAGTGGGTGTGTTTTGGGACAGGATAGCTGCAAACCCACATAAGCCTGCTATCCCCACCATCGTACTGTCAAATGTACGCTCGCTGGATAACAAGCTGGACCACGTACGTTTACTTGGGAATACTCTTAAGTCAGTGAGAGAGAGTTGTGTCCTTGTGTTCGTGGAACCATGGCTTAACGGTAATATCCCTGACGGCGCCATACAACTCGACCAGCTAACATGCTATCGACCAGACAGAACTCTCGTCGAAGGGGGTAGACTCGCGGCGGGGCTCTGTTTATAGCAACAACGCCTGGTTTCGGGACGCTGTCGTGGTCTGTAAACACTGTTCACCACTGCTAGAGACTATGATCATCAAGTGCAGACCAGACCGTTCTACCTGCCGAGGGAATTCACAGCCATACTACTTATTGCTGTTTATATCCCTCCTAGCTCAAACAATAACAACAGGAGCGAGGCACTAAATGAACTGTATCAGCACGTCAGTGAGCAGCAAACTGCCCATCCAGACGCTTTTCTCGTTCTGCCAACGACTGTGCTTCCCAAATCAACTTTCCCACAAGGGAAAACAACATCTTGGACAATGTTTTTACTACCCAGAGGGGAGACTACAAAGCCCTCCCCCTCCCCCACCTTGGCGCCTCTGTTCACATCACTGTTATGCTAATGCCAGCATACAGGCCACTTGTCAAAATCATCAAACCGGTTCAGAAGCAGGTACATGTATGGCCAGAAGCACTGCAAGACTGCTTCTCCACCACAGACTGGGAGATATTCAAACAGGCTGCCACCCACAACAACAACACAGATCTACAGGAATACCCAGAGACTGTCACTGCCTTGTGCATTGACAATGTCACAGACACCAGAACCATCACTGTTCGGGCCAACCAGAAGCCATGGCTCACAGGGGAGGTCTACAGGCTGCTGAGGGTAAGGAATGCTGCCTTCATAGCCGGAGACGTGGTGAGCCTAACGACAGCAAGGGCAAACCTGTCCCGGGGCATCAGAGAGGCCAAGAGGCAGTACTCCAGAAAGATTGCACAGCACTTTAACAACAGCAGAGACACGTGGAGTCTGTGGCAGGGCATACAGACCATGACGGACCTACAAGCCAACGCTGCAGACTGCCGACAGCTCCACCTCCCTGCCAAACGAACTGAACGAGTTCTTCGCTCGCTTTGAGGTCCACAACAGTACCCCGGCACAGAAGATTTCACCCCCTCCCGGTGACCAGGTGCTGACACTATCCCCGGACAGCGTGAGAAGATCCCTCAGCAGGATCAATGCACGCAAAGCTCTCCACAGCCCTTACACACCTTGAAACCAGAGACTCATATGTTAGAATGCTGTTCATTGACTTCGGTTCAGCATTTAACACAATTGTCCCCCAGCAACTCATACTCAAGCTAGAAAGGGTCACTCTGTTGACCCACAACTGCACACCGTCACACAGCTCCAGCCTCTTTATCAAGTTTGCAGATGACACAACTGTTTTGGGTCACATCAGCAATGACGATGAGACACACTACAGGAGTGAGGTGAGCCGCCTGGTCAAGTGGTGCAGTGACAACAACCTCTCCCTGAACGTGGAGAAGACAAAGGAGATTGTCGTAGATTTCAGGAGAGCACACACGCAGCACACCCCCCTCACCATTGACGGGGCTGTTGTGGAGAGAGTAAGCAGCACCAAGTTCCTGGGTGTGCACATCTCTGAGGACCTCTCCTGGTCAAAGAACACTGCATCACTGGCCAGGTCAAGCTGTAAGACTTATTTGCAATACAATGCCCCCCCCCCCCCCCCCACACACACACACACACACTCTGTTAACAAACTATTTCTTATTTTTAAGTTACAAAAACACAAGAATTGTACTCTCAAATACTAATATGAGATGTAATAAATACAGTCTTGAATCTTCACCTGACTGCACCTCGTTGATTTTTGTAGACATTGCTACTATGGTTTACACTGCCACTTTTGAAAGTAAGGGATGCTAAGGTATTTCTTGAAGCTACGGTAAAGTACCTCAATGAAATAGAAATAAGCAAGATACCAGGCCGGTATGCATTTCCCAAAAGCATTTAGACCTTAAAAAAAAAGTTTGGTTCCTGTTGGTTGTCAGTTAAGGTCATAGGTCTGTAAGGAAGGGATAGGGACTTTTATTTCCCTTTACAGTGTCCCTTTACACACATACAGCCAGCTTCCCCTGTTATCGATGACACAGTTTGCCTGTTGCCTTAAGGAGGGTGCATTACTAGACTCCAAACACTGCCCTCATAAATGACTGTGACGAGGGCCCAAATTTATTTTCTTTCACAGGGTTAAACGTGTGTAGTGGCGAACCTCTGGAGCAGTAACCTACCTTCGTTTCAAAGGAGTCATATACACTTGCATCTATAATGTATAATGTACAACAAGTATGGTGCCTTAATAAAAACGGCAAACAAAAAATTAAGCCTCTACCCCAATCTTTTACATAAGCACTGAATTTTGGCCTGACTTGGGTATGAAGTAACACTAGGGCTTTAGACATGGCAACACAACAGCAACATAACAAGATGGCAAGATTTATTAAACTTACCAGGAAAAGGAGAAACATTATCAAATAATACGTTGTTGAGGATGAGAAATAATACAGCAGAAATGAAAGTTAACTAAGGTTCTGGCAAATGCAGCAAGACATACAACTTCAATCAATGTGGACTGGACAATGAAGAAGAGTTAATGACAAAAATCTATTTAAGATTTTGAGAATTGGTTAAAATTGCGCCTCCACCAAAGTGTTCCAAAAATTCTGAAAGATTGTGAACTTTTCCCCAGCCAACGTTAACATCCATACTGATGAAGCAATCCAAGTTCATTTTAGACTCTGAAAAACATTTAACAGAATGAGCTGTGAACTCATTGTACATTGTATTATCAGTACCAAAATATATGTTTACCATACTGAAGCTTTATACCTGCTGTCCCTATGCAGGGGTAGGAGGGTGGGAGCATTTTCCAGTGGCCAACCTCATCTTTCATGTGTGAGCGATCAGAAGCAAAGCTGCTCAAGTAGGTTTCAGCTGGGATAGCTCTCAGTTTTCTAAACAAACAAGGTGAGACAACTCCGTATTGATATACAGAGATATGGAAATAAGTTTGAAAAGCTTCAAAAATGCTGCAGTCTCTGCATGAAAGGCACTGAACAAATAAATTTGCTGCAGTCTCTGCATGAAAGGCGTTAGATAAATACATGTATTGTTTGTCTTTGTAATCCTGTTATGCTTTCTTCTGCAATGGAAGTCGAAATTGGCAGCAAAGCCTGCTTGCAGCTATATTTCATTTTTATTTATTTATTTTATTTATTATTATTACTCCTGCTGTACCTCCTGTATGATTCCTTCAGATACAGATCTGAACGAAAGGCCTCCTTTTCATACAAACTCAGTGGACAGGGGAAAGGAAGTACTGTGTCCAGATCATAAATGTAGCTCTCTCCTCTGTTCCAGTTATGCAATAATATGACATGGTAATCCTGAAACACATGAAGCATATGAAGTACAATCATAATCACTACTGTCAAAACAGATTTGTTCAAACAAAAAAACAATGATTGCTTAATTGTCTCAGTAATACTTCAAAATCATTATTTTGCACCATTTATAAGGTCTTTGCTTTGATACAATCATAGGACATGCTGTACATACTTGTAATAGAGACCTGAGACTGAGACCTATGAGACCAGGTGCATATGTAGCTACTGTGTTTTCTGCATTTTTTCATTTCAGTGTACATGTTAACAAGTTAGAGCTGCTTGCGTAACATGCACGGCTCAAACTGTGCCACAGTTGCATAGGCTAGCAACTAGAAAATAGAAGTGAAGTTCTAGGCCTTATTCTATTTAACATGTTAGATGCAATATCGCATGTGCCTTGTTCTATTAAAGAAAGATTTTAATGACACATTTAATGCATCTCACCCACACAACTGGCTGATCTCCATGACTGGATTTTTGCTTCCAGATAGGAACCTAAACAGAGACAACAAACTGCTCTTCAAAGGTTGAATTAAGTAAAAATAAAATAACAACAACAAATCTGTTGACATAGAACTACTGAAGGGAAACATACCATTCTCTTCTCATTAGATATGAAAACTGCATACACATCTTGAATACACTGTTGATGTGTCTTGATATATTCACAGAGTTTCCAAATATTTTCCTCACTGAAAAGGACAGAGAATTTACATTAAAAATTAACATACACACTGAACTGAAAGCGAATCAAGTGTGCAACAATAAGCAGGTGCAAAAGGGCACTCCAATTAGGGTTGGGTATTGACTGGGTATTATTTGACACTGGTGCTAAATCGATACTTTTAAAATGGTGCTGGTACTTAAACAGTACTTAAATCGGGACCTAAAGAATAATAAGCCCAAACCAATGGTTATTATAACTGTTTATATAATAATCATCATCATCATCATCTACAATAATCACCATCGTCATTGTATTGAACTACTGAATATATTCAATATTTGACAATATCTACAACTGCAATGTTTTCAGTAACTGTGATATCTGAAATAGCATTTGTATGCTTGAATAACTTATTTTAAAATGGTTTGCTATAGAGACAGACAAATGCAAGCAATGGTACACAGGCACTTTCCTCTTTCAAAGTTGTCAGTATAGCCCCATCATGCTTCATCATTAAATTGTATATGTTCCTCCTACTCACATGAGTTTTTAAACACCCTGTCTCTGAATGTTCATTGATTGTTCAGCTGTAAGCATTTGTGTTTACTGTGGCTACCTTCTGTCAGGGCAAAAGAACTATCGATAGCACAGCTCTGGAATATCACTGTATAAAGGTGTGTTTACTTGCGATTTAAAATTAAATCATCAAAATGAAAGAAAGCTTTCACACTGCAACTCTACCAGCCTGCAGCATATTTAGGGAGATATGGTGTGGCTCACACTTTGCTCACACTTGAAACTTCTTCTGCTTTAAATTTAGTTTTAGGTATGGAAACTGTAGACTGTTGTAATCAGAGCAGAGATGGTGCAACTTGCTGAGACGCAACCTGCAGTGATGCTTATGACGCGTAATGTGAGAATACCGGAGAGCATTATAAAAAACTATAAAAATCCACATCATTGTCATTTGGTCTGGTTACTAAAGTTTATTTTGGCGGCAGATCTGTACTACATGATTAAAACAGTCTACACCTTTCATAAAAACTAAATTTTCCTTTCCTAAAACTAAATTAAAGGCTTTCTTGAAGAATTTGGGGAATTACTGTCAGCCATCCGTTTAGAGTTTGACTGCATCATTATATCGGGGACTTTCAATTTATATGTTGATAACCCAGGCAATACCAACGCCAGAGAATTGCTTTCACAAATTGACACTCTCGACCTAACACAACATGTACAAGGACCAACACACTTCATACGCTTGACCTTGTATCAAGTCTCAATGTCTCTGTAAATGTTATGGACAATGTTTGAACAACACTGAAATATTTCAATGTTTGTATGTCCCCTTATGTCCAGAATAGGTCTAAAAACTGAAAGAGAGAACCATTAACGCTGATACAACAGTGCTCTTTGAGAAAACATTGTCACAAACCTCAACTCAGACATCAGTCTCTGGTGATGACTTGTTGAGCAACTTCAGCATAAAAATGTCTCATATTATGGACAGAATTGCTCCACTATAATGAAACAAGTCACAAATCGACAGAGAGCACCCCGGATACTAAATCCAGCAGGGGGGGGGGGGGGGGGGGATGATTCCACAAGAGAGCCGCACGGTAGCAAAAAGCTCTACCTCCTATCGTAGATTTGATATTCTCGGGATTACAAGGAGATCAGCATTCTGGGATCTTAGGGTCTAGCATGGTGGTGGGGGACAAGTACGTCTTTAATATATGTTGGAGCAAGGCCATTGAGGGCTTGTGAAATCAATTTGACTTTTAATAGAGCGCCAGTGTAATGAAGCGAGGACAGGGGAGATATGTCCATATTTTTTAGTGCTAGTGACTGTTAGGGCCACGGCATTTTGTATTAGCTGTAGGTTTTTAACACAGGTATTACACCCAGAGAACAGAACATTACAATAATCAAGCCTAAAGGTAACAAATGAATGAATTTTGAACATGAACAAAAATTATGCATGCATTTTGAATAGATGCATGTATAAATAAGGTCAACCCATGTAAAGGAACAGGTTTGAAAATAAAAAAAAATATATTCACATCATAATATGATTTGTGTCAAATGAAACCTAATGACTATATGCCAATAACTAAACTTGATGCCTGCCTCCAAGACATTAAAATCTGGATCACTAATAATGTCCTAATGATAAAACTGAAGTTCTGAAACTTCTGAGAGAGCTGGCTCAAAGAGGACACCTTATCAGACTTATAGGCCTTCCATTCCTTCCACCTACCATTCCATTCAATCAAAATCAAGCCCACCATGCATTACTTGGAAGCCACGTCAAACGAGATCAGGTTTACCTTACTAACCATGATTCAATATGTTTAGCCATTTTCAGTGCTGCATAAAATCTGGCTTTTTGCGAACGTAATGTTTTTGTTAGTTTTCATACAACGCTGCACCATATCGTCGTAATACACGGCAAATTGAAACTGCACTGCGCTCAGAAATGTAAACCTAACTGCACGTGAAGACGTCCAGTTGTTTGTTGATATTTATCTCCAGTTAACAGGCACCCAGAGACGATCGGTCACACATTTACAGCCACGATTTCTGTGAATTTTACCATAATGGCAGGGTCAAAGCGACATGGAAGCTTACTTTCCATAACGAGAAAGCTGTTGACTGTAGGCTGAACAAGTTGTTTCAGACGCAAACTCACCAGTAACAGCTCGTATAGACACAGTCCTCTTTCGATGGAGTGATGGCGACATACTCAAATGAAAAATCCTGGTTACTCATGTTTCTAAATTACGTTGATACATAGTTGCCGTATTAAACAACACGACCTATCTGCCTTCCATGTGTAGGCCTATGGTGTACGAGCTTTTGTCGTGGTGGAAACTGGAACGAATGTTGCGTTCACAGCAGGCATCCTAGGTAGCGCAGCCAGAGCCCTTTTTAGGCACAGCGGAAAACCAGAGATAGTTTAAGGAAAAACGCGTCCAGTTTTTCAACAACATAAATTTTGATATGGGCTCTGGCAATATCATCTTCTTCTTCTTGTTTTATGGCGGTTGGCAACCAGGTTATATGGAGCATTATTGCCACCATCTGGACTGGAGTGTGAACCAGGAGTTTGACATCCTCAAGCAATAATTACAAAAGAAAGAACGAAATAGACACTATACTGTTAAGTAACCATGTGTTCTGAAAGTTGCATAGACAAGTAAAACAGATTCTAGCTTCAGTAGGCGATGTTCTGTAGATTGAATTCTGCCTTTTTTTTTTTTTTTAACTGAGTGATTAGTGTTTGTCTGTCTTGGTGGTCCTTTCGACAGCAACCATGGAGAGGTTACTGGGAGAACAGTAGGGAGATAATTCTCTCTCTTTCTTGACAGTGTAACAACAGAGACTGTGTGTTTTTCAGAAACAACATGATGAGCAAGCAACAATAACCTCAGGAAGTAAAAGTAAACCGAACTTGTGCAGCTGGCTGGCTAGCTGGGTGGGTCTCTTTTCACTGGACCAAAGCCCATCCTGTAGGCCATTGGTTCTCAAAGTGGGGTCCTGGGAACATATAGGGCCCTGGGAACATAGCTATGCACCTCAGGGGACCCCCTAGGGGTCCACAGTACATTGCTTGGGGCTCTGTGAAAATCTTTGCTACACATTGTGGAGAAAAATGCTACAGATCAGTAGGCTATCAGCCGATCGCTTTATGCTCATTACTCCCACCTGAATGACACACTCTGTTGATTACATTAGTTTGTCAAAATACTTTATATTACATTAATGTTAACTGCAAACCAAATTATAGGCATTATCTGGAGGGAATCAAACCGTAGTCCTGTTGTTTCACGTTGCCAAGTGATGTCGGTAGGGATGAGAACGACAGAATTTGGTACAACGTAGACTGAATAGTGAAACTAATGAGGACAAAAAAGTTTTCTTTGACCCTATCAGTTAGCGTTAGCTGCCAGTTCTCAAATTCGGTGTACGTTGTACCAAATGTTGTCGTTCTTATACCTACCGACAGCACTCTGCAGACTCAAAGAGGGGATTTGGGCTGACTGACTAAATTTTCCAGAGAAAATGTAAACACATTTTTTTAAAAAACAATAGGTCTCAACTGATAAAATAACAATCCTTTAAAACAGGGGCGGAGCCATAGGAGGGTAACTTGGAATCTGACTGGCCACCCTAGGTGTCCCCTTGAATTTCATTCGCTAATACTAATTATTGACAGTTCACTGCACGTTTTTGTAAGAAGCGCTTTTTTCAAGCTGGGGAGCAAGAAAGTGTGAACAATTGTGCAGTGAAATCACTGAGAGGATGTGGAGAGCTTCTACAGTGAAACTATCATTATGATGTAAGTTTTAAGGAGTAGCTCACTCAGTTCAGTGTAACTGTGCATTAGGATTAAGGTTAACTTAATGAAGTAATTTCTATGCGAGATATGGTGGCCATCAACATTTATATGGATAAATTAGTAACAATGAGAGTGAAGATGCATAAAGTAATATAATAAGGTATAGCTATCAGTGTTCAAGATGCTTATTTAGTAATCTAATATCAATTCAGGCAGCAATGTTGTCTGTGAGTTTAATACCCATACTGTTTAACTGCTCTTGTGCTATTCATCACACTTGCACATCTTGGATGTCAAATAAAAGTATAATCTGAACTTCTACGTGGTGTCATTTCCTAGTTGACAACAGTTTGTAAGAAAATTAACTTTGAAATTACGTTACATATTTAAATTTGCGCATATCTCCATCTGCGTCTAAAACACTAAAACACATTTTCTCTGCGTTGGATTGCTCTCACAGTATTCGTCATATATGCACACCATGCACATAACATAAAAATGCATAATCTGAGCTTTCAAATAGTACTAGTTGCTAGTTGCTGTGAAACAGCTCACAAGGAAATTACCTTGGAAATTACATTACATAGTTAAATTTGTGCTAATCTCAGTCTGTCTAAAATACAAATTTTCTCTTGCTAGTTGATAAACGGTTTGTGAATTTTTTTTATAATTTAACCAACTCAGCATATTGCATTCCTCTCTGAAACAACACCCTTTTCTCTGTCGAACTACTGTCACCGTATTCGTATCACATACCATACAGCATGTAATGTGAAACTACACAACCTGAACTTTGCAATAGGTCTACTAGTTAAGTTATGCAAGAAAACAATGTACTCACGCGTTAACATCATGACTAAAGTGGGCCTAGCCTTATCATCGTTTTTTTTTATTAAACAGAATGAGACTGGGTGAAAGAGTCTTCTCGGGCTCTCGTCCCAGCTCAAAAGAAGGTATAAGCCCTACAACCTCCAGTCGTCCCTGTCATCCATTTCTTTCGGAAAAGTTTTATCCATATTGCTTCTTAGCTAGCTCACCAAAACTATCAATTGGGCTGACTGCGCACGCATCTAGTGCTCATACACAATGGCGATCCATTCAAAATGTGTCAAGTAACTTTTTACAGACAAACAATGAATTTGCTTCACGTAATCAATAACCGATGCATAGTATCACATTATATTTTCCACCGGGGCTTAAAACGCTGTGAAAGTGGAGTTGACGCCTGTGCGGGATACTATATTTTGACGGCAGAGATCCGGGGCTATTTCTAGAAAAATAGACTAGAATATCCAGGGCTATAGCCTCGAATGGACTATGATCTAACTGACCATTTATAGGCATGGTTGCATTAGTTTGGAAGATCATTCATTCAACACCATCAACAAATCAAATGTGGGGAAAAAACCTAGCTGATCAGTTATCAGACAAAATAAAATAAGACAAATAAAGACAAAGAAGTGATGCTTGAATGTATGGCTGGTGTGAACAGGGTTTGTGTGCCTGTGTCTCCAGTGGCACTACTTATTGGTGCAATGCCTTTCACTATTGCCCTGCCAGTGCTGCATGATGCGTCTCCTGGGGGAAATGAAGCCTCTTGCACTCTTACATATTGATTCTGCTGTAATTGATCCAATCCAATATAAACTACCCACCCTATATAGTTGTACACAAGTGATCCCATTACATATAGTCAAGACAAATACATTTCAATAAGGAAAATTTTATTCATGGTTTTAATACAGAAAAGAAGTTATGAAATGATTAAACTATTGTGGAGAACACCTTACAAAAATCTTTCAGATATTTCTGGACAGACTTAATTTGAGGAAAAAAGCTCAAAGAGCGAAAATAAGGTTTAGTCCTAGAAAAGACGGTGGATGGAACTTCTCCAGCTGTGGATTTTGGCTTTATTACATACCAGTGTTTTTGTAATATTTTATACCTTTAAAACTTTACAAAAATATAAACATTTACCTGTATGGTGCATCTTTTGGTACACAAAATTGATTAGATACACTAGAATTGGAACCCTGCTACAAGCCTCTACAAATACTGCACACTGGTGCAACACCCAAAGGATCATGACACCTCCTATGATGTTTCCATGAATATACAATATGAAGGGAAAAGAAGGGTTACTAACAAAGTGCAGATGTTATTTGGCAGTAACAATTTACCAAACATCTCACTTGAAGAGTAAAAACATTTTGCATTCAATACTTGTCTTTTCTAAGACTGCAGAACATTTCTCCGCTTACCACCACACAAACCATCACTATTGACATAAAATGATCGTTATGACGTGGAATGTATTGCCAAAGGAATCATCTCATAAATGTCTGAAAAAGATAATAGCAGTGCTGCTTGGTCTGCAAGTTACTAAAATCAAACCCATCTGTTTCATATCCAGTGGAGGCCAGCACTAATGTTCACTGACTGACAATTAGCTCACGCAGGTAAGATTGGGTGAGGCTGCGGAGCTCTTCAAGAGCATAATCTTCAGGCATAGGCAGCCGACCAATGTGAGGTGCAAGGCAGCACAACGGGATGAGAGGGAGGTCTGATGTTGTCTCTCCCCCCTGTTGCAAAGTCAGGACTGCACGGAGGATGTTTGCCAAACGTTTTGCCATTTCTGTGGAGAGGAAAAAAAACATTAGTTTTATCCAATAATGACAGTCAATTAAAACAGAGGCTGAGACCGGTCAATTAAGGCGAGACACTACAGGTGAATAGGGTAAAATTTTAAAATAGAAGTGATCTCTATGAAACTTTACCAGTTGATTATTTCCATTAGTATGAGAAAAAAATGTATTACAAGTTTTTGAATTTTGCATATTTAATTATTGCAAATTATTTTGCAAATTATTTGCAAAATTGCAAATTAGGCATCATCTCATTAAATATGCACATTTTTGTATATATTTCTGGTGCATTTATCTGAAACTGTGATAAAGGCAGGACCAAAATTCTTTTTTCATTTTGTTTATACACAAGATGAGAAAAAAAACTCAGAGGGATTTTAGGATATCTGCTTTCATGGCCTGGGAAATCAAAATATACTACCCATGGCCTTAAAAACCCTATTTTCGCCATGATTTTCCAGGTAAAATTGCCCATAAATCTGGCCAGGAACAATTTATCCACAAATCCCTCTGAAGATTTCTTTATCATAATGCTATGAGTGTAACTGTAAGGTTTGGTGCATGTAGGTCCAACATAGGCTGAGAAATATGCACCGAAAAATTAAACACGCATTTTGAGAAAACGGCATTTAAAGATTTATAAAGGGGATTTTCATACATTTATACAGTAAAAATATGCTGGAACACAGAATAAAGACTCAAGCTCTTAGAATTAACAGTGCTGAATATATAAAGAACATCTAAACAAGTACTTCAATAACATGGCAGCCATATATGGCCAACAACTGCTGTAACGCGATGCTAGGTGAATCATAATAGCATGATACAGATGAATAGGGTAACATTTTTAATTTAAACATATCACCATGACACTTTACCAATTCATTACTTGCACCAATATGAGAAAAAAATGTATTACAAGTTTTGTGTAATCTTATGTTTAAGTACCTCCACCTCCACTACATCTCTATTGGGCCTACATTTCAATTCCAGCACCATATGTTGCCCCCTCTACCATCTCTTGCTGGTGCCTTTTCACCTTCCTCTCATTGCTTTCATGCTTCCTCTTTTTTTTTTTGCTTGAGGGGACTGGATGGCATTTGCTTTGGTCACCCTCAGCATGTCAGCTTGCTTTATGGTGTTCAGTGTTATTGCTGTGCTCACATTGAGAATTGCAGACGCACCCTCATTGAACGAGCTTATGGCCATACCGACAGCCGCCTCCACTCTGTTTTTGCCCACAAAGATGGTTTTAGGGCAGCGGGCCCATATAACAGAATTAAGGCATTCATTGGCGTTTTGTGTTTGGCCATGTTGCATTTTTTGTAGGAGACTATCCCCTGACATCCTGTGATAAATGGGCAGAAGTTTCTGACCCACTTCCCGGGACAGATGGTTCCTCGTATGGAGTGAGTGGCTGTCAGGGGTGTCTCCGTTGTCCTCTGCCCTCCTATAAAAGCACCACTGTGGATTGCACCTGGTGTGCAATGGGACTTCATCAGTTGACATACAATGCAGCAGGCCCGCCCAAATCTCAGACTTCATTCCCTCAATGTTACCCTGATTATTTAAAATCGCCCCCCTGTAAAAATTTTGAAGTGCTTTGCACTTGTTTGCAGTGAGCTTGCCAAAGCCAAATTTTTTATCGGCACTGAATTTCCTGAGTGCTGTGCCCATTCTTTTGTGTGCATGGTTAATGCACTCCAGTTTGGTGACCTCATGACCAGGGTAGGGTTTGGAGTCGACCACCTGTCGGAATGCAGAGCTATCTCCCTCCATCAGACAGCATCTCCGTGTATCTGAGCTGTGGCGGCTCACCGACCTACTCCACATTCGTCTGGCAGCCTCCTGCTCCATGGCCTTGCTGGAGCCAGCAAAGTTTTGTGCACAGTCAGTGTGTCCTTGTTTCCATGTGCTGTAGTCCTCCTCAGTGATGTCACCTCCCTTCAGCAAATTGTGCTTACATGAGCATGTGTGACAGTACGTAGACAGCACTTCGTAGTCAATGACCAGACCTGTTAGAATGTCTATACAGACGCCAACACCGTAATGTGAAGTGAAGCCTCGCTTTTGCCATGTTCCATCGAAGGAGACTCCAATGTTGATCACTGCGTCTGCATCCTGCCTCAGCGACCTCAGGATCCACATCTGCATAAGCCTGCCTGATGCACTCCCTGGTCTTGTGCAAGGACTCCAGTCCCCTCTCAATTTCTGCCACTAAAATTAAAATGCACACTGTGTCAAAAAACTGTTCATTTGATACAGTTTTTTTGTATACAGTACATTTTTCATTTGAGTGTCAAAAGCCCAATTTCTTTTGGAAAGGACCAGAGAGTGCAGAGGTCGATGAATCACTGTGTCAGGATACAGACGCAGTGCTAAACATTGGAGGCTCCTTCAATGGGACATGGCGAAAACCACCATCAGCTCAGATACACTGAAATGCTGGCAGATGGAGATAGCTCTACATTACGACAGGTGGTAGACTTGAAACCCTACCGGGTTCATGAGGTCATAAAATTGGAATGCATTAGGACTAATCATGCACATAAAAGAATGGGTACGGCACTCAGAAAGTGCAGACAAAAAAATGTTTTTTTTTTGGAGGGGGGTGGTGATGGTAATTAATCAGGGTAATATTAATGGTATGAAGTCAGAGATATCATTGCATGTCCACTGATGAAGTGCCATTGCACACCAGATGGTGCTTTTTTAAGGAGAGCGGAGAACAATTGAGAGACCCCTGACAGCCACTCCCTATGCTACAAATTCTGCAGCTTTTTTGATGTCCCTTGTTTTTGCCACTGAACTGAAAACAGAAAACTGTCAGAAGAATAATTGTGATTATAATTGAAACACTGTGATGCCATTTTGTATTCCTGTTATGAATTCATCTTTGTTGCATCCATACAATTGTATTATCAGGTAATTTGTGATTATATTGCACTATATGTTTACTACTGGTGGTATATGTTGGATGTGTATAGAGAGTTAATGCTTACTGGCCATAATAATGTGTGTATTTAACTAATACATCTGATTGTTATAACTATATTATTATTATATGACTATTATCAAGTCTTACTTATAGTTAACCATTCCTCATTCCTTCAATCTGTCCATAGCCTACCTGTAACTCTTTTGTCATGCCTCTGGTACGTTTTTAAGTGAAGGGAAGGGATCCCCAAGACCTTGCTGATCTTTTTCAGTGCAGCATAGCCCATACCCAACTCATGTGCCAAAAGCACCATGCGCATTGACGTCAAAGGCGACATCTCCGCGGGTCTCACTTTGTAGTCGTGTGGATGTATACACACTTCGCTTATACCCACCCTTGCAGTTGTTGCATTCAAGTAGTAAGCTACTACAAAAGCCCCGGTTCTGTGGATCAATGTTTATTGATAAACCTGATGCAGCAGCACAATTTGGGCAGAGAAGATCATTAATCAACTCATTCAATCGCGACACATGCACTATCAACCACTGCTGTGTCGCACGTTCAGTGGCACCCTTTACAACCTCGCGGTTTGCTGACAATTTACGGTCGGACGCGCTTTTCCCTGGATGACTGAAAGATAATCCAGTCGGATTTTGTACCCTCGCAGACCTTGCTAAACGCAATTGTTTGTTTTTTCTCCTTGATATCTTGGCTAAACGAGGCATTTTTAATCTTCCCGCGGCAAGATAACACGGAAGTGTCACGTGGCGCCCTAAGCGAATCACGTTAGCAGAAACGAGCCGTCGGCCAATGAATAGACTTGTCCTTTAAAGCCCCTTTCAGAAAGTCAGGATTGGTTGCTGAAAGAGAGGAAATGCCCATATTTGGATCACACAGCCTTCTGCTCGAAGCTCGGAGCTTGAAAACAATATCAGGCATGACATATGTCAGGAAACAGACGAGACGCTGCATGCCGCGTTTGAAGGAAGAATTTTGGGAGAAAATGGATAGTGCGAGTGAACTAAATGTCATGAAATAAACACACAAACGTGTAATTTCGATGTTTTCTTTGTGGCAGTGTGGAAGGTAACAAGTTAAGGAGGCAAACTAGCCCAAAATCTCAAATTTGACCAGGGCATGAAAAAAACATATATTTCACCTGCCGTGTCTCGCCTTAACACAGAGGCTGAGACCAGTCAATTAACACAGAGGCTGAGACCGGTCAATTAACACAGAGGCTGAGACCGGTCAATTAACACAGAGGCTGAGACCGGTCAATTAACACAGAGGCTGAGACCGGTCAATTAACACAGAGGCTGCTCTGTGAAATCAGTGTTTTCCAAAGTCTGCCTACATTTGCTGCCGTATCTGTTATTTTAGTGTCCCACTTCTCATCTGCGTTGCCTCTCACCACCAAACAAACACTATTGGCTGCATCCATGGGTTTATTTAATTATTAATCGGTCTTGAGTGGGCCATGTCACCTTAAAAACAAGTACGCTGTGCTACATTAATATTATTTTGTGACTTAGTTTGTTACTGCCATGTATGACGGGTTGAGAAACATACTGGTTAGGAAATAGTGCTCCGCTTCACAACCTGGTTTAGAAACTAAAATTGATATTGAACTGAATCATGAATCGAACTGAATTGTGACCTTGTGGATCGAAACTAATATGGATTTTCTGAATCAATTCAATCCCACATTTAAAGTTCCAGAATTCTGTAAAATATTTTTTTGTGAAGAAACAAAGTGCTCCTCGATTTCCTACACATTCAATGTGAAGAGTGTGATTGCCACAGGTTGTCTGACAGGGTGACAGACCACATGATTTTTTTTTTTTTAAACTTCTCATGACTGCTTAAGTACTGTCTGCTGACAAAGCGCTGAATTTAAACCATTACTGAACGATAGGCACAATACACTCTGGAAAGCCTGCCACTGAATTCCAAACAATGTCTTAAAATCAAGTGGGTTTTATTGTCATTTCGGCCACATACACTGTATACAGTGAAAAGAAATGTTTCACAATAGATTCCACATAATAAATAATAATGCATATTCCCCCCTTTAAAGCATATGAGTAGAGAACTGTCAATTGTGAAGTGAAAGGTATTTTGGTATGAGCATTTTTAATCATACTGCTTTATGCTGATTCATATCTGACGTGAACTTTGAGTAGGGGTGCAAATTGCAAATTCATGTGTTTGAAAATTACATTTCAAATAGCTTAATATATATATCTCAATGCTGTCTGTTTGCACCATAGTAAATGTAGCTATTTACACCCAAGTGTACATAACAAGGAATAGCAGAGACAAGCACCCGGGTGTCTGTAGGAAACATGCTATTACACCCAAGAGCACTTGAGTCTGGAAACAGAATCAGTGTCTTGATCTGCTTTCCGAAGTGGAAAGAGGGGGTGCTTCCTAATGAAGCCAAGCCGAGTCTGGTACTGAGCAGGCATCCCAGCAATATAATGCAGTTGTAACCTAATGCGCAATTTATGCTTCTGCATTGAATCAATGATGTCGCCACACAGACCCTCTGCGGACACTTGAACCCCTACCACAGAGCCTCTGCATCGCCTGATGTGTACTGTTGAACCGACGCAGATGGCAAGGGCTGTGATTGGTCGAGTTTGTCCACTCACTTTGTTTTGTTTGCCGGTGTATTTCAGCAGCCCACCATAGGTACTTTTAGCAACATGCCATTGTATCTATTGTATAAGCTTTTTAAATAATGTCCGACATAGTTTTGGATTCAGTAGCAGGATTTTCCGATTGTACTGTGCCTTTCAAAAATGTTTTAAAATCAGCACTTCATCAGCAGGCAGTACTTTGTTGGCAGTCATGAGAGATATTTGAAACTTTTAACATTTCGCAATTCCTTTCCGGTAACATAAATGTCTGGAAATGTGCTTTGTCTGTGTTTATTACAAAAAGTAATAGGCCTTTTTTGCATCAAATGAAAACAGACACTTACATAATCTTTAGCAACCCTGCCTAATAGCCACCACACATTACAAGAGAATCTCGTCCTGATTTGCCCCTCATGAGAATCAGGGGTGGCGTTACCATGGCTGCTTGGACGGGGCCAAGAATCTGCCTGTCTCGCAAACATGTCTGATATTTCAGGCTGAACATAGAATGCTGGCTATGCAAGAGCCGTTCTATTTCATTCATGTCTGAACTGAAATTCAGACAAAGTGTGTCTACGTTGGAGAACGGCTGGTATTGACAGTTTTGCATCTCCATTTTAAAGCACCTTTTCTCTGCCTTTAATAATTCAAAATAAAATGTGTCTGTTTTGACTGTAGAAAGAATGAAAGATGGCAACGAGCAACTACAAATTCTGAGGAATTCATCTACAGTTATGTACCCTGCAAGAGCTACTTATTCAGCCCAGGCAAAGGTTAGTGAAGAGCACATTCCTCAAAGATCTGTAGTCTACTACATGTTTGTGTATACCAGTTATCCCACTGTACATCCCACCCATTCTCTTTCACTTTGTACTACATGAAAGAAAATATATTTTAACAAATAAAATAAAACCACTTCAGAAGTGTACTCAGGTGGCACAGCAAATGGTTAACACTGCGGATATTTTAACAGCCAAAAGTGATGGCGCATCCCCAGTTGGGGTGCCTGCTGTTCGAATCTTGTAACATGCCATATTTGATATAAAAAAAAAAACAAAAAACAAAACAAAAAAAAACATTTAACTCCCCCCCCGCCCTCCCACACACACACACACACTTTTTTTCCAGGAAATCATGAAACGTCCTGACTGTGTTTCCACAGAAATTAAACCCTACACATTAGGTCACCACAGCACCTACTGATTCTCACCTGACTGAGCAAGTCTATCCTTTGCTGAAACACATGGGAGAAGTTCAATTCTGCTGCAAAGGGATGTCACCTCAGTGTAGAGTCTTTCCAGCTCATAGCCTGGACCGTCCATCTGCACATGCAAGATAAAACATTTCTGATGAAATTAAACAATGTTATTGAAGTGCAAGTACGGAAAAACTGCTTAAATGTACATGTTTTTACTTTGGATGTCCTGCAGATGATTACTGAAAAATGAAACTGAGTGCCACTTTTTCAATACCTGTTGTATGGTTTGCAGTGTTTGGATGACATGAATGTAATCCAGAAACACTCTACCAGAAATATCCCAGTCCTGTATCTGAGCATGGCGATCTGGCACGGCAAGCCCCTCTAGGATATGTAGTAGGTAGTCATGGTTGTCATTTATAATGCAGTCTACAGGAAGGCCACACAGGAGGAAAACAAAAATATGAGATAATGGCTGTACCCAGCTATGAGGTCACCGAGGTCCAGACCTCAGTACTTTTTCAGGGCAAAAAATATGAGATGAAATACATTGGCATTTTAAAAGGACGTCTTCTCAAAGATGAGCATGTGGCAATTTAAACTGTTAAGTGTATGGTGTGCTTGCAAGAGTTCGAAAAAATGGGAGACCACATGAGATCACAACTTTGGAACTTTAGGCTTACTTCTATTAGCGAACACTCAGATAACGCACATTGGGAATTGCATTCAAGGAGGGGGATGTTACTAGAACGTTAGACAGCAAAACAAATGGTGAGACAGAACAGAGAACATAAGGCTATACGCCTTATCAGGTGTAATTAGGTATATGAATATGTGTAAGTGTAATATTGTAGTGCGTCTGGTTAGAGGATGTAATGTACGTAAAGTGCAGTATTTCATAGTCAAGCAGGTGTTAATTAGTATAGTATTATATATATATATGTTTAAAAACAGAAAGAAATTCCATTTCAATAGCCAAACTAGGGCAAACTGACATGTTTATTGTTTACTTATATGCATGGTGAATGTACCAATTTACTTTTAATTTTACTGCTAGTCTCACCCTTGCACCCAGATTTAAGTTTAAGACCACACAGGCTATGATTTATAGTATCAATTACCTGCTGCCAGGTGATGAATGACCAAGCGATGACACTGACTCCAGCTACTGGCATGATAGAGGTGTAATGCTTCTTGATGCTTGTCTGAATCATGGCGGGCACGAATGGCCTTAGCCTCATGAATCCACTGCTCTGGGATCTTCAGCCCCTTTGTGAGAAAGCTCTCCTTTTCAGCATAATTATCAGTCTCTAGCACCGAGCAGTAAGAGCACAACATTTCACGAACAGCTCGCTCACGCTGCCTGAAAGGACAAAACACAAAAAACACAAAAAATCACAAATGTTAGAATATACACCAGGACATGCAGTGCACATTTGTTTCTAGTTGCCATGCAACAGATAAGCACAAATGCAGCACTAGTACCACACTAAATAAAAAAAAAGCACAGACTAACAAAAGGTAATGCTCTACAGACTAACAAAAGGTAATATTGAATTTCATTTTTGATCAGCATTAAAGAGAGCATGAAACACAGCTAAGAGAGCATGAAACACAGCTAATTTTGATTAATTATATTCAGAACTTAGTGTGCTGAAGTGATTATGAGTTTATTATGAGATTATTAGTGATTATGAGATCAATCAGTAATTTTAATGACCACACAATTAATACTAAATTCACATTTGCTACAGATCACTGGGTTGGTTGGCTGAAAATTCTGTGAAGTATACTCAGTGCAGAAGCATGGAAGGAGCAAGTCACAGTCACAGACAATTTATTTTATCCTACATTGGTATAATGTCACCACCACATATGAGAGATTAAAGTTGGATGCAGGTGACAATTGATAACAGTACACAAGTAGTGATGAACAAACATAGGGAGTTCAGGGCTGGTTTATATCATCATTGTCACACTGAACACATCAGAGATACCTGAAAGTTACTTGAGACATGAGTGACACTTTCCAAAATGACCATAATCCATAGCCAGTAAAAGAACAATCTGTCAAGTAAGCTCCATGCTAGGTCTTGCACTGATGGCACCTTGCACAGTCTAAAGACTGAGTGGATGAACCAATTTGGCCTAGTGGAAGGAAAGCTAGCTGGTTTATATTGCCAGTTTCAGGTTTCACTGAAGTCATATGAGAAATACCTGGAAGTTACTTGAAACACGAGTCAGAAACTCAAAATTATCCCACTCATGTCAGATACCGTTATGTTAACCTATTTATTATTTTGCTGGAATAAGAACAAAATGGCCTCCTGCCGCTTAAGTTTCGAATTAAATTGTATTGTATAAATTCGAATTGTAGTCGCATTTTATCATGTTTTAAACTGATCAGGACAATATTGGCTATATGCACCAAGCTACTGTACTTAACGATAGCATGTTAGCACTAGATAGACTACACTTACTGTAACTTATTGTCCGCAGGTCTAACTTATTTGATCAGTTGTTTCTTTTCATTACAACTCGCACTTGTTCAAGTTACTGATATGGAATCATTGACCATAATGATTTGTAACAATTCTTTATATAGGGTAATTAATTACATGTATTTTACAGAAGCGCATTTACTGTGGGTACATGCATCTTAGGTGGGCAGAAGAAATGCTTGCAGTTGCCTGACGAGGCAAAGTATGAGAGGATAGAGAGGATTCATTTTCATTTAAGAAAAAAACTCTGCTGCTTCCAGTCGCAACACTGAATAGATATTACATATAGACTACATATTTTCTTTGCTTGTTGATCTTGTCTATAACCCATCAAGTCAGATGACCAGTTACAAACATCCTACTCAGCTAATGAAGTTACTGTACAATTATTTTGGAACTTCAAAGACAACCAACCCAATCCCCCCCCATCCCACTACCCAGCATACCCCCAACTCTACAACCACCACCGTGATTAACAAATTTCTTGTGGTAAACACAATAAAGTGTGTATACCCACACACACAAAATTGTAAAGCTCCCACCTTGCATTATTGTCTTGGCAAATGCAAGAATGCAATACGAAACTGAAAGCAAAGGTAAATATGATCTTACATTGAGTTGGGTATATGCAACAGCACAAAGATTGACCACTCCCAGTGGCCAGCAGTTTCCAGCTGGGCAGCATAGCTTGAGTGGAGCCGGGCCTGGCATTCGGGTGAAAGATGGGTGTAGTTTAAGGCTTGTAGGACATTCCACAAATGCCAGCAAAGTCTGTAGTCAAGGCGCTGGACTGTTACTGTGCTGGGATCCAAAAGCTGTTGGAGGTTATGGTGTCTGCCGACAAATACATACATACATACATACATACAAGTGGTCAACTTTCCCAGAAAAATATAAAATATCAGGGGCTCAACATTTTAGCTCGTCATTACACAGCACGTAGTGGCATAACCATCCAAATATGTTTAAAAACACAAAACAAAACAAAAAAGGGCTCCTGGCTGAACACTTTTCCATATTTATATTAGGAGCTTTAATTTGACACCACTCTCACCACTTATCTCTAAAACTACAGAATGTAACTACTACTACTACTACTACTACTACTAATAATAATAATAATATGTGTAAAAGGGGCTTGGCATTTTTGAAAAATGCTCAAGGGTGCTGAATCAAGACCCATCAGAATCAGCACCTCCAAAAACTAAAAAAAAATTGTATTAGTACCCTACTTTACTCTTAAGCACAAATTTCAACTTCAGTTGGACTAATGATGAAGTAATGCTCAGTAGTGATTGAGATACAGGCAAAAAATGGATGCCATCTTGAAAATGACCCCTAACCCAAAGATTTTACTAGATTTTTTATATGTTCCATGATATACCCAATGTTTGGCGCTTGTTTTTCATAGACTGACCTGTCCATAACACAATTTGTATTTAGCTTTAGATCACAGCACAATGTACGCAAACAAAACTAAACACAAAAAAATGAAAATATTTTGTGCTTTCAGGTAACAAATAAATAGGCTTACCGATCACTGTAGAGTTTCAACAAATGGAAGCATATGTCATACAAAGGCTTCTTGACCCCTTTCCCCTCAATTTCCTCTTCTACGCAAGCAGGGTCATGACTCTCCAAATAGGGAGGAAGGGGGGCACAAGCATACTTCAGTCCATCAGCAGAACCCTTCAATATTGAAAGCACATATCCAAGACTGAATGGGCTGTATTACAACGCCGAAATCATTACACATAAGGCCTTTGATGTACCCGATGGAGCTCCCTCTACTGAATTTTTATAGCTTATAGATAGCTAATAGATGTTGATTTTTTTTTTTACAAACCAAAGGATAAAAACCAGTAATGATAATTTTCAGAGTGATGTCTCATAAGGTAACTGGTTTGCTGTACCTAATTTTCTCATTCTTTTTTCCTGCAGCACTCAGTGACCCTGAACAACAGGGCTACTGGTTGAAATCGGTCTGAATGTTCCTTTAAGACCTATTAAAAGGATATTCCAGAGTACATATATCCCAGGGTCTATTTTTGGATGAACAGAGAACATAAAATCAAAGTGTAAACTTCCTTCTACTAGTGTTTAAGGAAGAATACCAGTGCTATCTGTAAACGGTGGTGTTGGGCACTTGTATACTACAGCTCAAAACAATGCAGAAACAATCGCTATTGCATTTCTTCCCTTTCTTCATGCGAGTACATTGTGGTACGACTGCACCTTCTAATTGGTGAATACTTTGGCAATTTCACATTTTACAATATCATTGGCCTAAAAAAGCAGCAGAAATGGTTGATTTCACTGAAGGGAGAAGAGGGCTACAATGAAAATACACATTCTTCATTAATCAAATGATATTACAATGCCAAGGATGCTTATTGTCATTTAATTCTATTTGAACCTGCTTGGACAATTGAGTCCACTTGATTACATTTTTTGTTGCGTTTAAGTAAGGAACTACAAATAAGGCTCACCTGAAAAGCAATCTCATATTTGGCCAAGGCATCAGAAATGGAGGCAGTGGGAGGCAGCATGTACCATAGGTGCACTGCAATACAGCGTTGCCAGTCTAGCTCAGCACAGACATTTACACAGCTGTTAGCAGATTGCCATATCTGTGGAGATAGAAAAATACATTAAAATATATATATTCATGTGGAGAAAAAGCAAGCAATTCAAAACAAACAAATGCATCTTCTACATAATAAATTGTAAAGCATCAAAAAGAACGCCATACTGGTTTGCCTGCCAAAAGAGCATAAATGCGAAGTCTCTCTTCCTGTAGACAAGAGCCCATCTCCATCCTGTTCCAGTCACCAAGCTGAAGTGCCAGAAGATCTTGGTTATATGGCAAGCCTGCCGCCTGAGACAACAGCAAAGAAAGACGGTGGTCCCCTGCAAACATCCAGAAAAATAATAAGTAATAAATAAGAATAATGCATAACAGAACACTAATAACTAAGTCTGTCTTGTAAGAATGTAAGATGATTAACAAACCATTTTGCTGAGCCAGTTTGCAAGCTTCACTGATCTTGTATCCTGTCAGGTAGCTGAAGATGGCCTCTATTGAACTGTGCTGGGTTGCTACACCAAGTTCCTGGCAAATGTGTGATTCAGCTGCATGAGAAAGCCATGCAGAGAAACTTTGTCTTCGCTCTAGCTGCTGTTTATAATAGCCACAAGAGTCTTGTAAAACGTCCTCTTCTTCACAGGTGTCATTAAGTCCACCCCACAGTGCCTTGCAGAGTGTCCATACCTGCTGCCAATGGCTCAGCACAGCTGATCGTGGATAAACAGAATTGTGATGTCCACATGATTATTCAAACAATTGCTCTTACATGCAGAATGAAGGGCAAATGCTCAGCAAAATGCTCAGCAAAATATAGTTACCAAGGTAAGACATGGCTATAATGCTCACAGCAAGTTTCATGTCAATCAACCAAAGTCTGACTGAGAAGGTTGAGGTGCGGACATATTGAAACCATATATATATATATATATGTATGTGTGTGTGTGTGTGTGTGTGAATGTGTGACACACAAAAACATTCAGCTACATGAAACTTAGTGAGCATGTAGCCCCACTAGGCCTATAATGATTTTTTCTCTCTCTTACGTTGATCGAGACCTGCAAGACAGTATGGTTTGAATGCTATTCTAAATAAATCTTACTGCAATAATTAGGGATGAACCAATCCCCATTTCAAAATTTGGGTCAGATATCGGTCCCAATATAGACAAAATACTTGGATTGGGTGTTTATGTTAGCAATATGCCCTCTTTGTTAGTTTCTTTCATTGTGTTGTAGCTTGAATGTTATCTTCCTTTGTAAGTTGCTTTGGATAAAAGCATCTGCTAAATGCATAAATGTAATGTAAATGTACTATGCGCTCAGTTGGCTTGCAAAGACATGGTACAATCATGTCTGCTAAGTGCAGCTGTAAGGTATGAACACGCTGACTTTCTATAGCTATTAAAAGTGCTATCAATAAAATTATCATAAAGTCATTTACTAAGTTTTTACGAACAACCTGTAAATATTTAACCCGAATAGTTCCTGTTAGAGAACTTAACTCATGTTGAGTCTGCTTGTCAGTAATGTAGCAGCCTAAGGTTACTCACCACAAGAATAACAAAAATTGCATATTGTAAAACACATCTCTCCTATAATCCAATGAAGATTCGGCTTAAGTTGTTTATGAATATTTCTTTAAACTGCTGTAATAGAAACCATAATGAAAACCTGCAGCAGCCTGCTGATTTACACCAGCACCTTACATTTGCTTATTTTAAAATTATAAATAAATAAAAGCTGAGAATGAGGTCCATCTTCTAATTCAGTGGGGATATTGGATCAGTATTCGGTATCAACGGAAAACCCGGAATTAGTATCAGAACTAAAAGTTGGATGGCTGCATCCCTAACGATAATAGAATAGTTAATAGGCCAAAGATTTAGGCCACTTTCAGATTCATGTGTAAAACTTATTATTTACCATTTCAGCCTACTGTGTATTTGGGTTTGACACCCCTGGCTTAACCTATATTTTCAAAAAGCCAACACCCTGAGATTTAACATGCATTGAGACAAGCTCTACCCTCTTCCAAACAATTGACAACAGAGAGGCAACAATACATGGTTTTATATTGAACCGAATGCTACACCCTCTACGGTTCAATACACTGACGTGAATTGCTGTATTTCAGTACATTAATAAAATATTGATTTATTATTTAGTTTTCCAAAACTCATGTAGCAAAGCTTGACAAATGGTGTGATGCGCCAGGAACTCTGCATTTTCCTTCAGCCAAATGGTGCACTTCATGCAAAAACGTGGTTCAGCATGAGAGAGAGACAAAAAACTCAGCTCAGCGGACAGTGTGTGAGACAGAGATGCATTCTTGGAAAAGCACTGTGATAATTGCTATACAAGATTATGGTGCAAACTGAAAACCATAACATAAACGAAGCATTTTATGCTGTCTAAAACATGACGTGTGTGCTGCCACCATCCAGCTCTCAGACATCCAAATCCCCCGTAACAGACAACCTCTCTCTCTCTCTCTCATTAGGCCATCCAGTCATTAAAAATAATAAAAGTTTCAACAGTGCAATGTTTTAAAGACAGCTGATGTGAGACTCCCTGAAATTAATTTCTGCATGTTGAGCTGTCTGGTGTGTTAACATACATTATAATCCTATAGCTTGTGTCCCTCTCATACATCAGGAAGAAAAAGCATTGGCTAATCTCTCGTTGCTTCTTTCCAGCGTCAAATGCTGTTTTCTGACAAAAAAATCCCAAGAATATCAAAATCTACAATAGGAGGAAGAGCCACTCAATACCTTTAAGTCTAGACTCAACCTTCCTCTTTACTGTTTCTCATAGTTAGGGATGGTGTGTGGCAAATCATCACTTCTCATGGGTCTTTTGGGAGGGACTGCCTCTGCTGTTTCCCCCAGTTGCGAGGCATGGCGGCCACTGACCATCCCTGCAGTGTGCTGGGTTGTCACGCATCATACCTTAGTTATGCTGCTATAGCCTAGTGCTGCCACAAAAGCTTCATGCGTCATGCCATGCAACTGTCTCTCTCTTTCTCTCTCTCAATGTTTATATATATATATATATATGTGTGTATGTATGTATGTGTATATGTGTGTGTGTGTATGTGTGTATATACATTCATATACCCAATTTGTTTTAGGGCAATAAGGCAATTCCACGCAAATGGTCACATCCATAATGCCAACTTAACATCTTGTCATGTTAGTTTTCAAGTCAAATCACAACTCTTTTATACAATCCATGCCATGACGTAATGATGGCACCCATTCACATAACACCATTTTATTTAGGCCTACTGGTTGAAAACTCATTTAGGTAATATTGGCTATTGTTATAACTATGCTCATTGGAGAGAAACTATGATGTAAGCCATTTTCCCAATGGCTTCCCAACTACAATTTGTTTCACCTGATAAAATATTTTGCTGATCTCAGGCATTATACTCTTCATTCATTATTAGGAAACTTATAAGGTCCCCAAGTCATCTAAGCACTGGACAGTCAACACTTCTGGTATAACCACGGACCAAAAGTCACAAAAAAAAAACATTCAGTTATGGTGGGCCACCACAAAAATTTTATCAGTGTCAACATACCATTCCTGCTGCGATCTTCATTGACCTCAGTAATCCATTGAGCATAATCATGAAGCGCATGTACACCAGGCTGCGGCTGAATGAAGGGGCAGGTCTTTTCTGTGTTGACGATACTGTACTTCTGGCTTATCTCCAGTGGATGCAGATACAAAAGCTGGGTCAGCTCTGACTCCTTTGATTCTAAACTTACCACCTGCTCAAGGTGGATCTGGAAGGGGCCACTAAAAGAAGGTTTGACATCATAAGAATACACACATTCCTATATGACATTTGTGCTAACTGATGATAAAAATTCCACATAACTTTAGCAAGCATAGCAATATTTCATTATTTTGCTCATTTTATTATGTAACCTCCATAGCTGAGTACAGACAAACTATAAAAATCTGTGTATAAAAATATGAACGATTTTATTAGTGTTACTGATACGACACTGAATGGACAAGCTTTTTTGGAAGATTACAGTTTTTAGAGAAAAAACGATCAGCTTTATACTAGGGAGGACACCTGAATGAACACAGGAAAAAAAAACTTAGTGTGTAAGTAAGTTGTTATTGATTATTTATTTACGAGTTATTTCGGAAAAGCTAGCGTTACATTTGTGACATACTGCCATTATGAATGTGACACGTCTGATCCAGGCTTTCAAAAACTATACACAACATGTCTAGATAATGAATTTGAACCTGTAACCTGTAACCTGAACCTGTAACAATTGAAATAGTAGATTTGATAATTTGATGCCTCAGTGGGTGTGTAGCTTTAAGACGGTCTTTCTAAAAGGAGCGGCCAAAAGGTAATATTAAGCATTCTAAAAGCTTTGCAATAATTTTAATAGAACTGCATTAATGTAAGGCGTTACCAGTGATACTACTCAAGCAAACCCCTCCCATTGGTCCTCTATTGTCAAATTGTAAAAATGTTACTAAACATTGCAGGTTGACCATAATCATGGAGCGACACAATCAGCATTTGACAGCTAATGCACCGCAGCTCATTTGCGCTTAATGTTACCTGAAATAAGTCACTTTCTACTTTCCTGCAGCTTAATCTTACAAGGGGCCTCCAATGTGGCAAGTTCTTGTATTGTTTTAAGCAAGAATCCATGCAGTGCTCAAAATGGTGGGTCTACATTAGCAGCAAAAACAATAGGCTACAAGTGATCAAAGGTGCTTCACATGCACTTGATGAGCTTTGTGGATTATAAACTGTCAATTTCATTAGTTGTAAATGATAGATAGGCTATTGCAGTCAGGAAATGTACTAATCAAAAAAATGTGCAAACGCTCTGCACCAACATATATTAAAGACTTACTTGTCCCATACCACCCTCCTAGAACCCTAAGATCCCAAAATGCTGGTCTCCTTGTAATCCCAAGAATATCAAAATCTACAATAGGAGGAAGAGCCTTTTGTTACCGTGCACCCCTCTTGTGGAATAATTTGGGAGGGACTGCCTCTGCTGTTTCCCCCAGTTGCGAGGCATGGCGGCCACTGACCATCCCTGCAGTGGTGCTGGGTTGCCATGCATCATACCTTAGTTATGCTGCTATAGCCTAGTGCTGCCACAAAAGCTTCATGCGTCATGCCGTACAACTCTCTCTCTCTTTCTCTCTCTCAATGCTCAATGTTTATATATATATGTGTGTATGTATGTGTATATGTGTGTGTGTATGTGTGTATATACATTCATATACACACATACATACACACACACACATGTATATATATATGTATGTATGCCCAAATTACACATTTGCTCTCTGATGTGTGAACCTGGCCTAATTCAGTTTCTTCCTCTGTCCACAATTATCTCTGCTGAGTGTCATCCCTGCCTCATTCCGGCGGACTCCTCTCACCCTCCCCTCCTGAGTGGACTACAACCAACACTAAGGGAGGCCCATGTCAGGACCGACTCTCCATCATAGAGGCCCTTCTTGGACGCCCATGCTAGGCCCATCTCCCCTTCCTTGAGGCTTTGTGATTGCACCCCCCCACACACAATGGCACTGTCAAATGGACCCTTACTGTTACCCCCATGACCCATCTCACTCCTTTGAGTTGACACTATGTCTGGCCACTGCTACATTGTCCAGCCATAATTCCTGATAACCACCTCTAGACTGACTACCATATAATGTAAAGTGGGATAACTCCATTATGAACTATTATGAACCTTAGCTAAAACCATAGGCAACTTATAGTCTGTCATGGTTACCACTGATTGTAATTTTTCTGCATGACCCCCGGCAGTTGGGTTAGCCCCTTGAGTCGTGGATCTGCCCAAGGTTTCTTCCTAGATTAACTGAACATTTAGTTGAGTTTTTCCTTGCCCCTGTTGCTCTTGGGTGCTCCTTCTGTGAAGCCCCAACGAGACAATACTATTGTAAAAGGCGCTGTATAAATAAAATTGAATTGCATGCATTCTTGCTGAAAAACTTTCCAAGGAATTGCCACATTGGATGACCCTTTTAGACTTGTTTTGGGTAAAGTGAAGTGCAGATGAACTGTAGCGCAACAGCTGTAAATGCTGATAGCTTCTCCATGGTTACTTTCCTCCTGTAAGATTTTGATGACAATGAAGGGCTAATTGGAGAGGTTCGCTTGTTGGCAGCACTGGTGATTCCTTATACTACTGCAATGCTATAAAAATTAACGCAATGCTTTTAGAATTTATAATATGTTTTGTGAGATTCTCACAGAACAACAGCCTTGAATCTCCATGCCCTCCAGAGCATCAAACGTACTATTTCAGTCGTTACAGGTTAAAATTCACCATTCACACTTGTGAATGTGTATAGTTTTTGAAAGCCTGGTTCAGACATGTCACACCCGTGACATAAACATGTCATATCCGTAAGTTTTCTCAAAATAGCATAAGCAGAAAATAAAAACTTCTATAACACTGAAAAAAAGAAACGGCACTCACTTCTTGCTTGTGGTGGGTTTTGCTGAATAGCCTGTACTGTCAACACAGAGTTGTTCCTTTGTGATGTCTGAGGCATCATGGACAGAGTGTGCATCACCACTGTGTACCAGCTTCCATCCAGGGCCCCAACCCACACGGAAAGAGCGACCAGAAAATAAAGCAGCATCCATGAGCAGTCGGCATTTACCCTGAGTCACGGAGTCTGTAATAGGTACAGGGCCACCAAGATGGCGTATACCCACTGTGCGCATAGTTGCCTCCAACACTGGTTGAGCATGTGGAACACTGTGGCTTGACAAAGTCATGTATGGGTCAGGGCTCATAAACAGTTGTTTGAATTGTTTTGCAGGTGAGGCATTACACTGTGCTTCTTGGTAAGAATTCAAAAGGCCTTTGAAACTGCCCAGTCCTGAAAAATAATACAAAAACACATCACATATTTTGATCAAATGTATATATACATAAATGTATAATTAGCTAATTATTTATAATATGTAGCTATGTTAAATATACCAAATTCATCCTTTTTTAAGGTCATCCTTGATTCTAATTGACTGAAAAATATATTTTATTTTGCTCCAAGAAACCTCAGGAAAAACATAATTCTGAACATACTGGTAGCTCAAAGGATGCATATTATGTCTACTTTCTCTGGCCTATCCAGATGCATGCAAGACCCACTGTTCGTTTCGCTTTTCCCTTTGCCCGGTCTAGAAAAGTACTGTTACTGACAACCACATTTTTTTTCTTGATTTCTTTTAGTGTTTCTTAAAGCCAGAAAGTTGCCATTTGAAATGACTTTAGTTTTGTGTCATGTCTGTGATCTGCCTTTTTCCTACAAAATTAAACAACTGAATGAACATCCTCCAAGACTGGCGATTCCATAATTTTTGCCAGGGGCTGTACCAGAATGTAAATACACCTACACAAAGATAACCACACCACTGAATTTGTACTAACATCATGCACACTGTGCTTTCTGTGCAAGTACATAATTTGTTTTTTCCGTCAGAAATGCATGTTGTCTAGATAGATGACACTGTGTCCTCACGGGCGTGTCAGTGAAAAGAAGAGGTGTGGTCTGTTGCAACGCTCACCAGATGCTACATGCTAAACCATTGATCGTTTTCATATCAATCAACATGATTATTCTTCCAACCACTATAGTAACGTCTTTATTTGTGATAGTGGTCACCATGGATACCCTAGCAGCAACCCTAGCAAAAGCCTAACAACCACTTTCAGTTACAACCTAACAATCAACATGTCTAAGAAAGCAACAGCATAGCAAGTACTCCAGTTACCATAGCTACTACCATAATTATCCTACTAACAACATAGTTACCAATATCATAATGCAAATATTTGTCACAAAGTACACATCATGGAACTACAGTTTGCGTTTTTATGCACTGGTCATTCCTTGGAATTACATTATCTAGTTTCCATTCTAGCTGCACTCATTTCTCTAACGCTAGGCAATCATGGACAAGAGGAACAGCAGACCCTGCCATCTTTGGTAGAAAATCAAGAAAACAACATTACGGGCCTGACATTTTAAAAAAACAACAAACAAAAAAACATGTCCTTGTCCCATCAAGACAATTTCTGCATAGCTTTCAGAAATTCATCGTATCAATATTCAGCACTAATGCCACCTGAGTTTAATACCTGAGTCTGTGTTGCTTTGAATAAACACATTTTCCCAATACCAGTCAACTTTAAATACCAGTCATCTCTCACCATGTCGTCTTTCCTGCATTACATTCAGAGTGTGAAGAGATGAGGATATCTGTGGTTCTGATGTTTCCTGTTGAAATGGGTCTCCATCATCATCCCCAACAAACAAAGATGCCTTCATGATCTGCTCAGTAAAATAAAAATGAACTATTAGAACACTGCCATGCTATATAAAGTGTTAACTGTACTGCATCATAACCTTATTCAATAGAAGAATAACATTTCCGGAGTATTCAAGTAAATTTAACACTAGAAACTAACCTTACAAGACTAACAGATAAATGCCCTGCCTTGTACTTTCATTTTCATTCCATACAGATACCAGATATTCAACCTCAATGACCAATATTGTACTTTATTTACTTTGTCCCCAAAAGCAAGTAAAATAAATAAATTTGCCTGAAGGAAATACCAGTGCAAGTGATGCAAACGTTGATAAAATAATTTCAGCTATTAACCAAAAGATTAAAGCATTATGTGCAAATAGGCTGTAAAAGCTGAATAATGGCCACGCCACAAAGAAAAGCATTTCAAAGCTAATTAGATTAATTGCCACCATGAATGTGCTGAGGCTCTCAGAATTAAAGATGTGGAGATATTCATTACTTGTTTACATAATAATATTGCATTACTAAGATGTCTGTGGCACTGCATGGACATAAGATAATTCTGTGATTAAAATCATTGTATGGATTCAGGAAAATTCCCACGCTTTAACACACCAGCCACAAATGCTGGAGAAAACACTGTAATCCAAAGTGTCAATTATATTTAGGCATGACCCAAAGGTGCCAGTCTTATCTTGGCCCAAACTTGTTTGAAATTATGGAAACAAGAGGTAGAAAACTGTCCTGTGGTTGTACAAATTTATGTCTCATTCTTTTTGGAAATCATGTACTCTTCTTCACTCTTATTCAACTTTCCTTGCCTTTTGCCGACACAGTCACAACTTTTTTTGAGCTGTGTTGCTGGCCATTCATGTAAAATGAATGTAAATGATATGTTGTTTTTGGACTATTCTAAAAAAAAATGTTGTTTGCCTGATTTGACAATAATAGGATTTGTTAATTATCTGCAGTTTGTAATATGACAACTTTTTCTGAGCTGGGTTTGTATAATTGAAAATAAAGGTTCAGACTATGTTAAACCAATGCTGAACTGTGTTAACCTGAACAGTAAAATGGAGAAATCAGACAAATTTAGAAACAGAAAATCACAGGTGCTCACTCTAGTCAAGTATGACAACATTACAATTACTAGGTAAAATAGCATAATAATCGAATAAAGGCTGATGTGATCAGTATAATCATTTCAGCAAAGCATTAACATGACAATATAACCATTTTTAAATACAACGCTAACATAAATTTTCACACTGACTACAAGCTATTCAGTACCTGAAGGGTGTGGGGGTTGATACCCAAAGAAGAAGGGATGTCACTCGACATTGACCCAAATGGATGATGGATAAATTGTTCTGGCAGCTGATGCTCTAACACCACAGGACTTCCAAAATCTTCCTCTTCCAAAACATCAACAGTGGGCTCCTGAGTAATGTCTGCCATGTCACTATCCATCTCTGACACATGGCTCAGAATCTCAGGTAAAACCAAATTCTGTAAAAAAAAAAAACAAACAAACAAAAAAAACTTTTGCTACCCTGGACAGAGAATGAGTAGTCATATGTACACCCATTTGTGAATTAGTGATACACAGACAGTACACAGTGAGCACACAATTCCATACTTTTCCAGACATTTTTGAACTTGCCTCATTTTTTTTGTTGAAGACCTCAACATTTTGTAGTTTTGTGACCCAGGCAACTGACATCAGACACCACTTCCTTTTTGTGAATTGCATACACTCCTTTTTTTGCAAACACATAAAATCTTGCGAAATCAAGGGTTTATTTTGCGACTACTGCATATTTTTATATTTGCTGCAAAATGATTGCAAAATCTTGATGTCTAGATCAGTGAACCCACAGGTGTGTTATGTAAAAGCAAAGGCTTTTCACCCAGCAAATCTGCTAATATCTTCCCAGGGTGACATATTCAAGATCTCTATACTAGTATAAGAGATTAAAATTGTTAGGAGAGTAAAAATGTTTTTAGTGTTGTGCAGAAGTGTTGTGCAAAGACTGACAGGCACAGGCCTAAATATTAGTACCATGAGAGCTTATCCAGTAAACAGCCTAAAGTGGTTCAGTGAATTGTGATCACTGAGGACGATGGAATGCACGATGGAACTAATGTATTCTTTTCAATGACAACAATACAATTCTGTATTATTTTCAATGACAACAAATTATATGGGGAGGGAATCACATAATGTAGATATTGTAGGCCTAACTCCTTTAATATTAGTTTCAGTTTTAATATCTGGAGAGGTGCAGTGTTGACTATGTTGACTACGGAGGTCCAAGTAATTTGTGTATATATGTGAACAGATTTTTCAAAAGGATGACATTTCTGAATTTGCCGTTTATTTTAGCTAAAAGCCACAATCATCAAAATTAGCACAAATAATTGTTTGAAACCTTTCACTTCATATAGCTGTATAACTGATGAGTTTCACTTAGTTTACCTTAAATTATTGAGATCAATGAACTTCGAGAATATTTGAGAATATTGATTTTTTGAGATGTACCTGTATGAATAACATTACAGTTAACCATTGGGCAACAACATGGCAACCACTAACATGACAGAATGGCCAGCTCTAATTTTAAGTTATTGCTACATTGTCAGATCAGACAGTTTATGACAAGCTAACTTGACTAAGTAACTTGATTTAGCTTGCCATCAAGTTTACAACTTTACTAAAAATGATGGCTGCACTTTGCTTACCAGACTAAAGGAAATGTTGTAAGTTCTGGACCAAAATTAATTTCTTTGTGTTTTGCTGCCAGCAATGCCAATGGTCACCTTGGTTTTATTCCAGTTAAATCAACAATCAGTTAAAAAACTTGTCACTGAGGTTTGGCTGGACACTATAATGCTCGCTACCACCGTACATGGCAGAAACTGGTATTATGAGACTAGATGGAGCAAAGCTGGTTATTTAGTGTGCTAACTCTAAGCCCAATACACTGTCATAATTTTTGTGATACGACTTAGTTCTCATTCTCTTGCCGTTTCTAGGTCGGTAGGTAGGTTTCTACATTTTTGGATAATAATATTGTATGCATGGTCTGTGGCCCGTACAATTTAGAGGTTGATAGCTTTTACCTTGTTTTATTTGAGCAAATGAATATGAATTGAACTTTTTCATTTTGTATTGTTCAGCAGTACATGAGTGAATGAATACATGAGTTAACCATATCCATATCAGGACACCTCAGCAGCCATTATCCCTTACTTATTGCACTACAGACTTATGAAATGACACTGTCCAAATACCTGAGACTGCTGAGGACCAAGCTGTTGAGAGTGTAGGGGTGCTGGGTGCAGACCAGCAGCTGGTGGCCCCATCTTGGGTTTCTTTAAATCTGTTTTTGCCAAATGGATTTCTTCTTCCTCATCAGAGTCTTGCAATCCATACTTGGAAAAGTGAGCAACCTGCAACAAAAGTGTGTCATTGTTATGGTAGCTCATGTGAAAACATTTGCACTCCTTAGCAGTACATCAGAATACTTCTACTTTAATTCCAGTGCCTGTAAGGTAACATAGTAATTGGGAGGGGGGGTTACCCCACCTAAAATTTGGTGATAATGTAATAAATTCTGTAACCATAGCACACTGGTTATGCCTCCAGATCATAGAGTTAGGCCTATTCCTTTGATATCAGTGCTCTGGATCTGTGGCGTTTATCAGGGTGTAATGCTTAACACATATACGCATTGTTATTCTGTAGCAATAGAACACTGGCTTTACTTCCAGGGCCTTAATCACTCAGGGAAAATAGACTAATTAGGGGAAAGTATTATTTAGCGGGGGAATTCTCATACGCCATTGTTGATGTCAGACTCCGACATCGCTTACCAAAGATGAATAGAAATGCAATGGCTTTTGTGGAGACCCACCAATCTAATTTGGGTTAACCTCACCAGACACCTGTATCTCATTGAAGGATATGTATTAAAATTTAAACCCATCTTTGTTGTGTGGCAAACAGGAGCCAGGAGCTTGACATTCACTGACCACCATCATTAATGTTAAATTTATAGGTGAAGTGGATGACAAGAACACGGTCTTGTAATGAACAGGGTAAAGAAATGGGTAAAGAAATAAATGAACAGCTCTAGAGTACATCAAAGGGCTTCTGCAATGTTGCCAACAATAGGTAAATAAATCATTAACTGCTGTGGACAATTCAGGTCTAAAATTACATTACCTGTACTATCAGACCAGGAGTGCAAATCCTTTTTGACTACAACATGAGCTTTGTGTCATATTCTTCCACAAGATGAAATCCATTTTAGTTTGTTTCTACTTTGCAGACAAAATTCTACCCCTTTCGCTCCCAGTGGCATAACTCTGAATATTAGCAGTGATTAGTTAACTATGCCAGCAATGTAAGAGTAAAAGCTATCTGTTTTCTTCAAGTGACACGTATTTTATATACAACGCTAGCTTGCATTAGAACAAATGTTTTTACATTAAATCGACCGTGTGACACAGGCATGCTAGCTCATCTTGTCATGGTTTAGTATCAGGAGAAGCTGCCTTCTACTGTCCATGGGAAATCCCATTGCAGGGAGCCGGCAGCATGGAATAAAATTGAACAGAATTTACAAAGACATCAAACAAAACTGACATAGTATTTCACCAGAGATGGAAAAAGTACACACTTACCATACTCAATTAGAAAAACTGCAGACAGTGATATTCTAAATTCACCACTGTTAAAATAATTAGCAGTTATTTTACTCTCCTAATGGTGTTACATTAAAAAAAACTTGACTACCAAGTATAAAATAAAAAACACACATTGTCTGAGATACGATCACTGGCAAAATAGTCAATTTGTGGCTAGGACATTTTTCTCCATTTTCGGTAAACGCACTGGATTCAACAAAAACACTCCAGGCAATGATGCTACAAGACAGAAGGGATGAGAAAGTTCATCAGGCAGAAACTGAAGTCAGGTAAAAGAACAGGTCGCAAGTGGTCAGCTAGGAGAGCATTCAGAACTGCCTGCACCAGGGCTGACAGTGTTGGGACTATGGCTCAAGGGAGGTTGAGCCAAAAACACACCACAAGGATAAGGTGGGAGGGGGTGCAAGAAAGGGCACCGACCTGGCAGGACATCTGGAACATGGAGGGGCACTGGGTGCCTCCCACCTCCCCCCACTTCTGCTACCAAGCACAAGCATCACCAACCCCACCCAAATCAGAGCAGATCAGGTCAGAGGAGAGCTGAAGAGATTCAAGGGTGCCGGCCCTGATGAAGTCTGCCCACAACTGCTCAAGGTCTGTGCTGTGGAACAGTGAGAGCCACAACAGTATAGTCGTTTGACTGAGCAAGTAACAGGTAAAATCTAGTGGAACTTCACGTGGAAAATTCTCTTGCTGGGTCTTCTCAGCCTCTGTCTCTCCATTACTCCAAAACTTGGACAGACCAAAATAAAACAGACTAATGGAAAGGTCTGTTTGCTCATTAACCTCCCAAACAACAGTCACAACTGTTTTGGTTTATCATCTGAAGATTACTACTCTTGATCAAACATGAGCAGAAATAAACAGCTTGTAATAATGCAATAGAGTAATTGCTACTAACCAGCTGTGTTAGCTAACGTAATACAAGGCTAATCAGGCCAAAGCTAGTTCAATCTACTGACAAACTTGTATAATTTATTATCTGCCCCTTTTTGCTTTTGTTTTGGCAGGTGGAGCTAGTTAGATTTGACCAACGTTTGAATTAGCCTACCTTCTCACTTGAATTTAGCATTAAACAACACCAGAAAGATTTAATTTGCAGTGTTGATGGCTCCATAATTTAATAACACAACAGTAACCAAACTCTCGCTTGTTATACTATGCAGACTTTCTAAAAATGTCATCCCTGCTGAGTTAGAACAACCAATCCAACACGAGTTCCCATTAACAAGTTCCAGGGCTTTTTGTGGGCCATTTTGAGTTGACCCTCTACAGTACTTTTGTTGCCAACTTCTTTATTACTATTGTGGGTATACTGTGTCATTTTTTTTCAATTGTGTAGCCACTGATACTATATATGCACTGATGATGTACTTGCACTGACACTTTCTAGCATATTTTTGTATATTTCCATACTACCTCTTCCAACAATTTAGTACCGTAAATGACAATTAGAATTTTTCTCTGTATTTTTTGGTGTGTTTATGTATGTATGACATGTGTATGTCATGTTATGGATGCATGTTATGCCTGAATTTCCTACAGGCTCAATACCTCTACAATCTAGTTATCTAAAACATTCAACTTAATCAGGACATATAACCAAATGCATACCTCAAATACCCAAGAACCTGTCTCAGGTCGGTACTCAAGGAAGCGTGCACCTTGCTTTCGGGACGCTGTCTCCAGTCTTCCTTCATAATTCATGTCAGTCAATCGATCAGGGCTTTTTATCTGGCTACAAGTGGTCTTGTCATTCGGCCATACTCCATCAAGTGTTACTTCAGCTCGTCTGGTTAAAGATAAGTGAGTCAAAAGAGACAATAAAAACAGTAATTAGTACACAGTAGATGAAAACAATGGTAGAGGAGTACTGAGTGATATTCGTACATGAAACAAATTATTCCACTTTTCTGCCTGTGAATGAGCACAGCAAAATGACATACTTAGATTAGCTAGCTTTTGTGGACATTTTCTTGCCTGTTTTCAAGTGGTGGTCAGGAATATTCAGTAAACATTTACTGTAACCACCTGTTACAGACAGACACAGAAGTTGAAACTTCCTTGGATAGGTACATTTACCATGGGCAGGGCTGATCCTACCCACTCCCTCATAGCAAGCTGTGAACTGTTCCAAGTGAGCCCATGTGTGACATACAGCAGATAATTGCCATAATTCACAGTCCGTGAAATACCTTCACCTCACCTGTTAAGTCCTTCCCCAACTGGTGGTTTAGTCATGTCATCAGGATAGACAATAATTTCCTTCCGTCTAAAATGCACAATTTCATCCAGGTTCAGATTGGTCAGATTCACAGCACCAGGAAAGAATACTGAGCCATAGCCTGAAACAAAGCAAAAAGAACAAGATTTGCAATGTAACTGTAACACGCATTTCTGCATTTTCAATGTAGAGAAAAACTAATTAAAATACCATCATAGTTGGGGCTGAGCGACATGGACTAAAACCCTTATCCCAATATTATTTTGACCATATCCTGATATATGATAATATTGATATTTATATAGAATGAGTAAAGTGTTTTACTATTACTTAATGGCAAAGATATCCCAACTTGTTTTACTTGAAGACCATCATATTAAAAACACGTGTAAAACATGGAATTACAATATTATGTCTAATTTGAATTAGAAGTTGAAAAAAGGTGAACTAAACTGCACTCCATGTGCATGGAAAAAGATGGGCTTACTTTCAACTTATAAGCGGCTTTACAGAGATGTGCATGAAGTTTCGTTTCACTTTTCCTTGAGATGCAGAGATATGCACTCCCTCTTAATTGTCACAGTCAAAAGCAGACATTTCGTGCCTGCTTCACGGTGTATGAATTAACCTACTCTTTCATTGCGAATACTACTTATATGAATGACAATGATAAGTAAACACAAAATTCGAGCCGAGATTGTAATGTTGTAATATTGATACCGCTAGAGTTGTTTGGCGGTGTCCAGATCTGGACCTAGGCCTATCACATCACCAACACTGTTTTTGTGGCAAGGCACAACACTAGCCTAAAGGAGCCTATAGGGGTGGCACAAAACCCACAGTTTGGTTCGTAGTCACAGTTTTCAGTTCTGTATGGTTCTTCTTGTTAGTTTTTCTTTTAATCATTAACACTGTAGAAATATACTTCAGCATATGATATATAGCGCAATTATCCTTAATTAATTTTGCAGCACATTTTGTAAAAAGTTGCGGTGGAAGTTTTGTTTTTTGCAATGTTTTTAGGCATTTTGTTGCAAGAAAGTTGCAGGAGCAGATGAAAATTGCAAAAAGATTTTTGATTGTATGTCACCTTTAGGTGCTGGTTGCAGGCTATTCTTACCTTTCCTTCCTATGGTGAAGTTCTCCACCACACATTCGCCTCTCTCATTAAGCATCCTGCCGAGCTCATCCATGGATGGGATGGTGTAGTAGCCAACACGGTAGAGGACAACCCCTGTTAACAAAAAATTGAGATTCAAGATTCAAAAAAAACTTTATCCATCACAAAGTGGTATAACATTTTCTATGGTTGGAGGCTCTGGCTTTTTCCTTGTTTAGTTAAAATAAAGATTTCTTAGTTCTATTTCTGGACAGATGTTTCTAACCTTTCATACAAGCTGCAACATAATAAGCCACAGAATAATATTAATGTAGCATGGCCTTCTTTTTAACATGTTGTAGCCCCTTTTAGACCAATAAATTAAAAATAAACCTTTGGGTGCAGTTGATAGTGTTTGTTAGGCAGTGAGAAAGGCAGCTCAGATGACAGAGCCAGAAGTTGGCGACTAAAATAGCTGAGACCAACTTATGCAAAACTTATGCAAAATTTGAAAATGACACTGCCTAATGACACCTAATGACACCTAATGACGCTGCAACTTCTTGAACTGAAACAGAATCTTGCATTGCCGCCGTCAGTTGAAAGGAGTTAACAATTGCACCAAACTTCAACATTGTATAGGCTAATGATGATCAGACTGTCTGGAGATTTAAAAGGAATGGCTTGCAACGCGTCATTTCCTACACTCAAGTGAACAAAATCCTACAGAAATTATCTTTTTAGTGAGACATATCAAAGGGTTTATTGCATTTTCCGAGCACAATGAAATCCAGGCTGCAGTGTCATGCCTATCAGCGCACAAGTGAATGTGGAAATTGTATTTCATTCCAACGGAGAACCACTCACTGGAGTAAGGCTGAATTTCACACATATCTATGGTGTTTTGCTGTTTGCTTTGACAAATGAAACAAATTTTTCATCGACATGACCAGCAGCTTGTCATGACCTAAAACGTTGCACTAGGATTATTTGGCGGTGCCCCAGTTGAGAAACGCTAGTCTTCATGGTCATTTGCAGACACCAAACTATTAAAATACAAAATACTACCATGTGCCTGCTGTATGGAGAGCCAAACTCTGATTTCAAAGGAACAGCCCGTTTTAACTGACTGGTCTCATGTGCATCGTTTGCCAAAGCGCTCATTGTGTTCAAGTATGGACAGGCATCCTCTTCCTTCTCCTCTTTCATTTATTCAGGGAAAACTGACTAAGCATCAAGCTCTTTTACAGCAATGCCTTGAGTCTAAAATCATACAATAATATATATATATAAAAAATTCAGGACACTGCAAAAAACACAGACCTGCTGGGTGGGGGGCCTTCTGGACAATGTGTTCTTCCAGCATCTCCTCTGGAACAGAATCCTCCTTCATGAAAGTCTCCTCATTGATGGTGTCCAAATAGCTGTGGTCACTATGGTTTTCACCTTCACCTCCAGTTTTAGTATTAAAATCACACACAGTGCTCTGCTGGTCATGAGTTTCTGGCAATGTAGGTGAATCTTCTCCAGAGATCTCTGTACGGTTCACTTCTTCAGACTCCTCTATGCAACTAAAGCAGCATTATGTTAACATTTATATAAATTTTATCATCAGGTCTAAGCAGCTAATTAGTGTCTTAATTAAAACATTTCAAACAAGACAAAATACTTCAGTGGCACAACTGATTGTCAGTTTAAAATATCATTTAAGGTGCAGGCATCTTAAACCAGACTACTGTATTGCTACTCTAGTTCGCTTGCAAACATGGTGACACAACTGCAGATGACCCAGACCACTAGAATGCCTAGTTTTATTATAACAAAAGGACAAAGTACTGTTCTCTGGTCTACCTACAGAGAAACTATCAGATTAATCCAAACTCACTTTCACACATCATTTCTATCAATTCTCCTCACTTAACAACAAGCCTTTGTTGTTTGCTTCTATCAATTTCAAAATATTGTTTTATGGACAAATGTTTTATGAACAAATATCTGTTATAACTGACATCTAAACTTTTAAAAAAGAATACTTTCAATAGCATGTCTTGACTCATACCACAGAGCCCTGGGTTTAATTACAATCAGTCAAAACAGCAGCAGGACCACTGACCTGAGTGGATACTCCGGAGGTGAGGCAAGGTCATCTATATCCCTGTCCACTGCTGAAAGACTGCTACTAGAAAGATTCTTCAGTACTAGCTTCTTGATGTTCTTCCTATAATTGTGTGACTTAGATTAGCTGAGGACATTTGTATCAAGCAAACAAGAACATTTTGAAATGTTTCTTTACCTTGGGACAAAGCTTCCATTGGTCAAAGACGGCTCATCATCATCCAATCCATCAAAAAGCACTGACTTTAAGGTTCCTGATGGAGTAAGTGCTTTTGGCCGTACACGTGTGGCAGGTCTAGGGGTCAGTTTATAATGAGTTGTTGTAACAAGAGCCTTTTGAGCAGCAGGATTAGTAGGTTTTAGGCGCTATAAAACAAAGGTAGATACAGATACAGAAAGTTGTTGTTGGAGAAATCATTAAATTATTTATGTGTTCAATAAAATGTTAATGAAGCTAAACATTTCATTCAGCCCCCCCAAAAACAACCTTTAAAATTCTTCAGAAAAATTACATGACAGTCACCTCAGGTGACTTACCTCTTCATCAAACACTAACATACAAAGACCTGCATATGGATTGTTCCAAACTATGAGAATGTGTAGCATGTATGAGGACCACCGTGCTATGCTGGGAAAGTAACCAAACATGTATTGGCATATGCTTAACTAATTTCCAGATTAGCATACTTTACAGAGAACAGACACTGTGAGCAATGTTGTTGAATAAAAGAAGCGCATTGATCGGTATTAGCAGACACTCTTGTACAGACTCATAATTGGATTCAGGTAACAAACCCTGATCCACAGATCAAGTTGATGGTGTTCCTGTTGCTCCACCATGCCCATAACATGCATCACCATACATTTTTACTTCTATATTTAGTAGTAACTAACATAAGTATAAGGTGAGCTAGCGGACATCACAGTCTTCTAAGTTAGCAAACATAAGGATCCGTAACATCAAGGATGCTATCTGCCATGGAAATGTAAGACCGCATTACAGTTGCCCTACATTAGGAGTTAATTTAAGATACTGGGAGGTTAGGATGCTTCAGTAATGCACTGTTCTTGAGTTACGATTGAAAAATTGACTCTGAAACACTTGTTCTGTATTGTTTTCTTACATATGTTTGTTAACTACCATCACCATGGTTACCTAACTGTTAAGACAGAATTTAAATTAGGAAGTTCCTGGCCCCAGTACTCCACCTTACTTAAATTTTCATGTAGTGTACTCAACTTCTCCTGCAGTACTATTCCCTTTTATTGGGGACTGATGGGTCATTGACCTAACTAATTAATAAGAATTTGTCAGCCTGTCAATTGAGATTTTGAGAATTGAGAATCAGGATGATTAAAACAAAGCAGTGAGGTTTAAGAAGTTTTTTGTTGGATGTTCTTAAGAATAAGGAATCAGAAAATTCTTACTGGTGAATATAGCCCACTGTTTGTTTAGGCTGGAAAAAAAACAATATTCTACTGAGAAATTTGGGGGAAAAAAAATAATGTCACCTCCTCCTTTTTCTTGGGGTCAGACAAGGGATTCCTGAAAAGCGGAGAGTCACCAAAGGGAGAGTATGCCAGTGCATTTATCTGCTGTTGTAGAACCGCCTGCTGTGTTGCTGCTGCACTAGGATCTGTGAGGGAAATGGGTTGCTGTGGGGCACCGAGGCCAAGAGAATTGGTGCCCGTGTTAAATGGGGAGGCTCCGAAAGCACTCACTGTACCCAAAGTAGAGCCCAGCTTATTCTGTGTATTTCCAAAGAGTGAAGTCTGTCCAGAGCCAACAGCTGCAAGAGACAAGATACTGACATATTAACTTTTCATGTTTTCTTTAATTACAATTAAAACCGTCAACTTATGAATCACACCTTAACAGCAAATTATCAAACTCAAAATAATTTAACATTAATGATGCATTTCATTTTAACATTTGTTTTCAATCATAATTATGAGTAACTAGTGGCATTCATTCATTCAAGTGGTGCAAAGAGGCTTCCATAGAGTCATTGCCAGAATGTACAACATAACTTAAATGATGAATGAAAAGAATACCAACACAAACCTGCCCCAAACCCAGCACCAAGACCTGTGCCTAGCCCACTCGCCGCAGTTTTATTACCAAAGAGACTTCCTCCAGTGGGGTTGGTACCAAAACCTTGAGACATTGAAACACAGAATGTTGGTCACACAGATAAACTATAGACCAAGTTTTGGGTTACTTCCATTCACGACAAGCTTGTTAACTCCACCTATGAATTTCTACCACTCAAGTATGGATTTCCACTAAAGTGGTTAAACTGTACGCCAAATAGACCAATTTGAGAGGACGTCATAATAGCTTGAAATAAAACGCAACCAGCTGCTAGACATTACTATTATGAACTTATGAACACAGATTTTCTTGAATAAACTCTCCAACACAATTGTAGCACATCAATATGTATTTTTGATTCTGAATTGGTCATACAGTATGAAATAACTGCACAACAACATGATCCAAGTACGTGGCTTTGAAATGCAGGTTTCCCCACTCAAATGTGGCATCATCTTCACTAAAACACCTGATAGTAACAAGCTAGCTACTTGGATAAGTTGGTAGTTTTAAAGCAAATGGAATCAACAGCATCTCATCTTAAACTACGTAACTAATTTCTTACTGAGATTTAGCTTGTTATTGGTTTTACTTTCAGGCAGCTCAGCTCTTTATAGTTTGCTCATACCAAGCTGCTACCTCAGTCAGTTGATCAGCTTAGGTAACGTTCACCAGGATTTTAATTTTCCTGCGATGCAGATACATGCATAGAATTATTACTGTGAGCCACGAATACTAAACACACACCTGATAGATTGTGTCAAAATCATTAAACAAAAGACTACTTTGATAAGTCCTTAAGAGACACTTCTGAAAATGGCCACTTTAAACCTGTCTAACTGCCAAAGTCAAAATATTGCGACAAGTGGTGATCTCTCATGTTATAGTGCTTAATCACTTTACACTCCCCTCCACTAGTTAGCAGACATTTAGATATCAGCTCAAAATTACGTCATGTTTCCATTGACAGGAAAAGCATGAGGAAAAGCTGAGGAGCCGTGAGTAACAGAACCAACGTGGAAGTGGTGCTGTCTACCGTATGCGAGTAAATTAAAGTAAATTATTCACCATATGGTCATGGCGATGCACAGGGTGTTCCACAACAGAGATGGTGGTGACAGAGGTAAATATTATCATAATGGGCGTATGAGAGCTGCTGGACATGTAAAGGCACCAGGGGTAGCAATTTTAACTCATGAAGACCACAAATATAGGGCTTGTTTGAACAGAACAGAGGTAGGTGTAGCAGGTGTGAACATAGTCATAGTGGCTGTAGTAGAGCTGGTAGATATGTTAGCGGTGTCAGGGATGGTTAAGATAATGGTTGTAAGGTTCAAAAATAAGACAATAAGGAAATGTGCTGGAGCAGTACGCTTTGGAGAGGCTGTTTAGGAGACCCTACCTATGACTATCACAATATGCAAATTAGAAGGGATTTACACCCTCCATGAACTTTAGGTCGTACTGAACATTTTTCTCATATAAACCAAGCCTTTATCTCTAGCCACTTAATCCACACTCTTTTGAAGAATTTTGTCTCCCCGTTGCTCATAATCCAAGAAGACTTGCATTAAGTTCTGTAATATCCACCTATCTGATCCAAACAGTGATGTGTGAAAAGACTTACCAAAATTAGCAGTGTTTGTATTAGTCCCCAGTGTAAGTGTAGGCTTGTTTCCAAACAGGCCACTTCCACTTCCAAAGGAGGGGGCACTTGTTGTAGTTGTTCCAAAACCACCTGCTTTGTTACCAAATAAATTCTGGGACAAACACACACACACACACACACACACACACACACACACACACAAAAAAAACAACACAAACATTCAGGGTTTACCACATAGGTTTTACTTGGATGGCCTGCCCAGGTACTATGAATACCCTGCCCTAGAAAAACTTAACATAAACACATGTTTAAAAACATAGAAAAGACTAATCCAGAAATATGGGAAAAAGACAAGGTTTTATGAGACTATGGGGGGAGGAGTGGGATCTTTGATTGGCTTTAACTACAGTGGACAACATCCATACTGTCACAACTTTACGTTCATTGATTTTACACCAACATAATGCAAACAAGAAAAACTTGCTGAAATGTCAGCAGGCTATATGTAGGAAGTTGCTGCAGATGAGGAAAGATGAGGCTACTTCAAAGAACAAGTAAGTCTTCCACTGCCTATGAAAAGCCAATCACTGACATACTGTATATTTTGCCCTATTGGCAGGATACAGATGAATATTTGTGCAAAAGGAACAAAAATGTTCCATGATGGGTGTCAAGAGGACAGAATAGCTCTCCTAAAAGTATCTGTACATGGCCTGAAAAATCTTCTTGCCGGAAATGCCACATGGCCTGCGTGCACCTCAAAGGGGAGGAACATGGGCTAACTCTTAGGAACATGCAAATCAGAGGTGTAGTGTAATGCTTACCTGTGCCCCAACACTGCCAAAGCCAGTGTTGCTCTGACCAAAGAGCCCTGAACTTGCACCAAACCCTGTAGCTGTGCTGGTGTTTGCCGTGTTTCCAAATAGGCCTCCAGCCTGAGACACTGCTGTGTTACCAAACAAACCCTACAAGAGAAATAAACAGAAGTATGTACCACTATCAAAATCTACTACAGTAGATCTAAGAATCTCACAAGGTGACTGCATTTGTGCAAGAAAATTATGTGATTTATTAGCATTTTCCTACCAATGGCACTTGGTCACCCAGAACAACAGGGATATGGGTTGAAATACATGGATATTTCCCTTTAAGTCCAAGTGCTTAAGTTTTATGTTTCCAGTAGCTGCTTACCATACTGCTGGTGTTGGGTTGTCCTAAAGTATTGGTGTTTCCAAAAGAAAATCCTGTAGTTTGCGTTGTTGTAGCTTGGCCAAAGGGCTTGAATAGACTGGCAGTTTGCTGGGGAGGTTGCTGCTGACCAAACAGACTGCCTGATGCTGTACCAAACCCCCCTGTGCCTGCAAAGAGTGCAAAATGTCATACAATGCTGTTAATCAGAACAATGAAATGTTAGGGACACAGTGCAGATGGAGATTTCTATGTACAAAGGGAAGATAAATACTAACTGGTTCCAAATGTTGTCTTATTCTGTCCAAAGGAGAAGCCTGTATTATTTGCAGAAGAGCCAAATAGCCCAGCAGCTGTGCTAGGAGTAGCAGCAGCAGCAGTTCCAAAGAGACCTCCTGTACCAGCAGTCATGGGATTGGCGGGACCCTTCCTACCTGCCTGATAATCCTCTAGGCGGAGCTCCTACAATAAATATTGCAATTAAAACAGAGCATGCTCAGTTTACAACTCGAGGCCTTGAGTTAAGGCAAACTGAATTCAAATCCACATAATAAGTCATTTCAAATGTCCCAAATTGAAAGGTACATATACAAATCTGAGGATTCCAGATTTTTTTGTAACTTGCACACCTGGGCAGAAGAAAATGAGGAAAGCACAATTTATGACTACTGAGCTTTGTGACATATTTCACCAGTATTTGTTGAACATGAAAAGCAGTCACAGTGTTTAACAATATTTAAGTGTGTGGCTTTTCCTTTGATATTGAACTTGGGCAAAAATAACAACCTGGATGCGTCATTCAGTTTCAAATCAAACACAGTCTAGTAAAATGGTTGCTGCAGATTTTACTTAGAGTTTAACGTTTAATTCCCAATACTAACACTGTTTGTAAAAAATTACAATTACAATATTTTCATACATTTTCCCTCTTTGATTTTCAGTCTCCTATTGCTTTATGATGGAGGTCCCTTAGGTCTATTCCACACAGAAAGTATATTACAGACTCACAGACTTCAATGCATCTTTGCACTAAGTTCAGTTAACCCTTTGAACCCTAGGCTATTTTGGGGGTAATTTCCCTGCTTTTACTTTTAAGCTCTTATCTCAGCCATCAACACATGCTATATGTTGATTTTTTTTTTTCAGGACAGTCTAGGCTAGGGGTGGGAATCAAGAACTAGGACGTAGAATTTCGGTGTCTCGGAAATCGTTGACAGAATCTCTTACCAATAAAACAACTTTGCCATTTTTGTCTCTCAATAGTTGGCTCTACACCATGCATGGGTGTCTGAGGGTTAGCTGGATGCGGTTCCTTGAAATCTATGGGCCCCTAGAACTGTCTGACCAACCTGTCTTAAAGGTGAACCGGCAGGAAAGGAAAGTAGTCCCTCGGAACCAAAAAATATGCGCTGTGAATCAGGTGGTCCAACATGCCCAATAAATTTCATGTAAGGTTGTGTTATGGGATCCCAGGAATTGTTGAAAGGAATACTTACAAGAAAAATACAAAAATGGCATCTTATTTGCAGTCAATATCTTTTTTTTTTTTTTAGATCTTGGTCTTTCTTCTAGTTTTTTGTTTCTTCTTGGCCTGGTGATAAAACCAGACCCTCGTTCTATACTTTCGTTTCACACAGAGGGTCTGGACATTCGGTAATGAGATTTGATTGCTTGCTTGAGGTGTTCAAGTTTAAAGAGACTGGACCAGCCCCTGACTGACAGCTTGCTTTGACTGATAGCATTCTAGCTCTGTATTCACAACACCTCCCTCTGTTTGCTGATTGGACAGGTTAAAATGCCTCATGAGAGAACAAATGGGATCAATGGGATCAAATCCAGACTAGCATTGTAGGAAGATGGTATGGCTAGGCTAGTTTCTTCTAGTTTCAGCCAACCTTAGAGAAAAACAAACAAAACACACACAAGCATTACTTACCTCCAAAGATTTGTTCTCATACTCCTTCATGGCTGTGATGCACTGGTGTTTTGTGTTAATGCTGGTTGTAACTCCACCTTTAACCATGGTGTCACTTCCAGTTGGTGGCTAAGAGCAAAAAAGGATGCATTATACTTATGACTATGAATAGCATGAAAATCACTTTTTACAAAATCCAGAAACTTCTGGGCTGGATTCCATGCAAGAAAGGTCGGGCAAGCTTTTATATAAAGAGCAGTATTCCATTGCATGATTAAATGTATTGTCTATTATCCCCAGAAAGTTTACCTGTGTTCCAGTTTCATTAGCTAGCTAGCAAAACCCAGTTATACACAGTTGTCATTATTGGGTTCTGCTAGCTAGCTTGATAGCCAGATACTAATTTACATTACATTTATGCATTTGGCAGACACTTTTATCCCATGCGACTTCCATTTGTCAGCTATCAATTAGTTTTGGGTTAAGCGTCTTGCTCAAGGGCAAAACGGTGGAAAAAGTTTCCAGGCTACTAGCATGCTAGCCAGAGTAGCACTCACTGTAATTTGTTTTTAAATGCCTTACAGCTTACAGTGAGTGTACAAAAAGTATGTCACCCCCTTCAAAATATTGGGTTTTCTGCATTAATTGGTCACTAAATGTGACCTGATTCATTCTTTGCCCATCATTACCACACTTAGAGTTACTGTCAATACAATTGTGGCGTGTTACTATAATTAACCAAGCCCAGCACAAGCATGCATGTTGTATACATTCTTTTCTGTTAGGCCACATTACTCACAGATATCTCTCATAACACAGATCTCACCCACACAGTGTGAAACTGCATGGTCTGAGCTTTCAAACACTGCTACTCACTAGCTATTTGGCAAGAATCACCTTTGCAACATTTTACATCAATAATTGCTTAATAATGGGCTATTAATAGAGCTCTGCATCCATCTCTCTACGTGAATGTTTAAGAAATTGTAATCTCTTACACTATTCCTTTTACACTATTCTCATATTGCAATCTCCACCCAAACATATGGCATATCAAAGTAAATAGATCATACCCATTCCAAAGGTGATTTTGAAATCACCAATACTGTTTAATTTCTATCCATCCAGCATCCCATACATCCCAAAAATATTTGTTGTCGATAACTGAAGCTGTTCACAGGCCATCTGTGCCCTGGCTATTACAGTATGTCAAGCCTGATCCTTGTGCATTTTGGCACTCTATGGCCAGCCCATATTAGCCCATTAATCTCTGTGCAATAAATAATGCACAAAATATGAAAATTAATATACAAAAATGTAATTTCTGCAAATTGCTAAGTCATAGCAGTATCTCACCATAATGATTATGAAAATCAAATATGAAAATATAGGCTACTTCTTATTGCCATGCTTCCTATAGTCACATCTCTGTAAATACACATGCAAAAAAACATATGCAAAATATTTTTCCCTTGATGTACGTTATGCAAGCATAGATTGAATACAACCTATTCTGTTTTACTATAATTACTAAAAATACTAGATCAATTTAAAGTAAAATTTGGGGGACAGGGATTTTTTAAAAAGTAGTTGCAGTTACCTTCCTTCCTACTTTTTGAGAAGTAACTAGTAATTATAACTTCAAATTAATAAGTAATTACTTTTTAAAAGTAACTTGCCCAACACCGATGATAACCATATAGAGATGCATAGAAAACCATTTTTGGTGATGTGATGATGTGATTGATCTGAGGGGTTCACTTACGTTTTCCCCACAGACCTTTTGGCATTTCATGGATGTTTTCAATAATGACATGAAATACAATTATTTATTTCATAGCTTGAGCACATTGTGTTTGGTCACAGTGGGGGGGTTGCATGAAAATCGGATCACAGTTAGTGACCAAATACTGCAGAAAACCAGATCATTTAAAGGTTCACAAACTTCTTACTGTGAATGTATGTTCTCCCCAGGGATGGGTAGCAATGCATTGCAAGTAACGTTGTACGAGTAAAAGTAGTTTTTTTGTGTAATGAGCACTCTGTGTTCCTTTTTTCTTGGCAGCAATTTTATTCTGACCCATGTACTTATTTCAGAAAGTAATCTACTTTTTACTCCAACTTTAACCTTAACACGTTTTTGAGAACACTTTAATTAGTTCAAATTTTCTAGAAATTAGCAAAATGACTCTCCGTCCAGAGAAATTCCCACTCTGCTTTCTGAACATGGGCTCTGCAGCCAGTTACACCAGCTGAAAGTAAGCTCCAACTGAGCTTAGTTCCAACGTACAGTAAATTGGCATTACGAGTTACTAAATTTTAACTGGTTACAATAATTTCCAACGTAACATGTTACATAAATTAACTTTGATCATAGTAGTTTAAATTCAAACAAAACCAGCTGCTAGTTGCAGAGAAAACGTTCTCATAGACTTCTATGTAAAATCACAGAGATCCTTGATTTTTTCATACTGTATAGGATATATACTACGGAATATCCCCACAACATGATCCAAGTTAGTGGTTTTGGAGATATTGACACTGGTTTCTCAACTAAAATGCAGTATTACCTTCCCTAAAACTCTTGACAGTAACAAGCTAGCTACTTGGCTAATGCTCTTCGACAGCATCTCACCTTAAACTACACAACTAGCCTACGTTAACACTGACATTTAGCTCTTTGCTGGTTTTGCATCAGTCTGATCAGCTGATAACTGTTCATCAGCATTAGGCTGTTTTATTGACACACTGTCTTAAATTTTTAAAGTAAATACAGTTGCATATGAAATTGTCTCGTCTCAACCATCTGCACTGCAGGCTCCGCTTCATGGCGGGGGCATTCACAGGCATTACTCCCCTGATGAGTGTCCATGCCCCTCTTCCCTCCACCCCTCCACCCATACACCTACCACAGGCTCCAAAATATTCATTTTTGATAAGTATTGAATCGCATCAGTTATAGCCTACTCCATGCATAAAGAAAGTGAAATGACATAAGTAGACTAGTCTAGTCGAGGGGCACCTGCTTGTCTTTTGTCAAAGTAGGCTACCGGCTATTTGACAAAGTATATGATTGGGCCTGAATCAGCTAATCTTTTTTGTAATTTATAGTTTAAATAACACTTTTGCTGTAAAAAATATATAGGCTAAAGATCACAGCAATTCAATTTAGATAACATTTCAACTTTTAATCGTGACCAAGCAAATCCAAACCCTGTTTCCAATGCTTCTGAAAGGGCGTGTTGCAAGTTAAATTTGTCAGCGAATTTAAACATAACATTGTTCAGTAACAAACATAGAAACTTTAATGAGTAATTTTATGATTTATGAGACCAAATGGCAAAATGTTTTTTAAAGTGCTTAGCCAGTACTCATCACCGTTCTACCGAACATATTCTTGTGGTGGCATACATCACGTTGAGTAAACATCTCCGCCTGTCACTAGTTATCCCGTTGCTTACTAATGGAGCATCAACTTTCATCCACAGTTACAGTCTAGTCATTTTTAAATTCATAAAACATTACTAACACTGTCTGCTTTGTATTTGCAACTTAAATAATAAAGTAGACTGTTGTCTACTGTAGACTGCTGTCTAAAGTGATCACTGATAACTACTATAAAGTGAATACAATAGCCAGACTACATCAACAGGTCAAAATTGGTTTCCATTACACAAGGAAAAAATAATAAAATCTTATCCATATTTTACACAAAGTAGACTAGTTACAGGTCCAGAAAAGCAACACAACTTACTCATAAATTAATCGGCAGAAATACACCGTCATTGTGTCACCTATCCCATCAAATAACAATAATGTGGGTTAAGGAGTAAGTGCAACATCAGCCAGAAGTTGGTCACTAGCAGAGAAGTTTAAGGCATGACACCGATAAGGAAAACTTTGGATGTTTGTAGCTAGATATCCAATAAAACTTGACAAAAACGTGTAATTTAAAGTGCTATGGCAAAGCTACAGCCTCACTGACAGCCTAGTAAGATCTGCAGTGTTGCTTAGGGGAGACCCTGGAGAATATCGTTAACTAGCCAATTGACAAACCATAATTACAACTTCTATTGGGGGAAACTCATCCAAACACTCATCTGCTTTGTTTTTTATTCAGTATTGTAACTCTACCTGCAAGAATGTGCAATACATGAACTTAGCCATATCCCTTTTTGTGCTTATCATTTAGTTGCTACAATAGCCCTAGTTAGTGATTTTACAAAGCCTCATTTCAGTACAGAAAGTATGTGAGCACATACTTTCTGTACTTTACCCATTACTGGTTCTCCATCATCATGAGTTCCAGAGTCCAGAGTCCCCCTATTGAGTACCTGGGTCTATGGAGACTTGTAGCCTGCTAAACAAGTTTAGATACTTTTTAATGTTTACTTACATTAAATTTCATTGTTGTCCCCGGCTGGGTAGCAGTGAAACTTGCTGCCCCAAAGAGTGACCCCGAGGTGCCACCAAATGGGTTTGAGTTGGTACTGGTTGCACCAAATAGTCCACCGCTGCTGGTACTGGTCCCAAAGGCTGAGATACAATGAAATGGTTAAAAGATGACCACAGCCAACAATCTCATCATAAGGAAAAATACATCAATTCTTTCATTCTTACAACATAATTTCATTAATTAGTAGAAATACCAATTCAAAAGCTGATTTAAGTATAGTTTATTAGAATTATTATATTAGCATTTACAGTAATTTTATTAAAACCAACTATTAACATTCTAAACCAGAAACTGGCTAAGATGATGTCACTGTCCAGCCAAGTTTGCCAATAACATCTACAGGGAATAATAGAGGTTAATAGATAATAGCATACAGTCTACAAAGTATACATGTTCCTTCAGATCTCTACTCACTATTTGATTGAGACACTGTTGAATTGGGGAAAAAAACACATTTGGAGGAACTATAAATTAAAATGAACTGAATTCGTGAATTTTGAATGAAGTGGTTATTTCATGCATTTCGCCTTAAAGAAATGCAAAAGTGTGGACTTGCTCACACAGTGTGTTGTTTCTGTGAATGTGTTACTGGGCCTGCATCTCCGGTCTTCGGGCCCTTATTAGCCTAGGCCTACTTGAAAATGGTATGTCAGAGTAACCTGAGCTTTTCCATTGTTAATCCAGATATGTTGCATCACCATCACCCAAAATTGATTGGTGAATGTGATGACTTCTACTTTACAAAGTGAATCTGACCTAATTAACCTTGTCTTTCTTGAGCCAATGTAGAGGCCACTTGTGCAAAGATAACCCGCACCTTCAGGAAGTGGACCCCTGAAGCAGAGCAGACCCTTAGGGACTGTTTTGAGTCCACAGACTAATGTGTGCTGCAGGATTCACATGGTGATGACTTTAGCTTGTTCGGACTGGCAGCCCAAATCTGATTTTTTGCATATCCAGATTGTATCTATCTTGAATTTAGGACAGCAGAAAACCACATGAAATCCAAATCTGATTCAACCCACATACAGAGGTGGTTTCAACTGTGATTCCTCATCAGATTTGTCTCGATCTGAACAGTGTAACCACTTACAGGATTTCAATGTGCCCTTTTCATCATTTGAAACGTGACACAAACACCACGTGGAATGTAGAAGGATGGAATTAACTCATTCACGATAACCCTGCTTTACCAAACAACATGCTTACTATAACAACGTGTGCAATATGGGATGTCCATAAGTTGTAATTCATCTGGAATGTGCTATGGCCCCACCTAACAATCTGAGAAAGAAACCAATCTTGTTCTACCCTCTGCAATAATTTCTGGGCATGATGCGTTAGGCTACCATAGTAACCAATATGGATCTGTGAGATGAAAAACACACATGCAGATCGAATTGAGCACTTTTATTATGCAATGTGAACAGTCAGAGAGATCAGATTTTGATCAGATATGCAAAAAAAAAAAAATCTGATTTAGACTGCAATCTGAACAGGTCATTGAGGTAGTCACACACTGTACAACTGGCTACCTGAACTTCTGCATGGACATTGACTACATTTACATGTACTTCAGTATCCTGAATGAGGTTTATCCCAGTTTCAATCATATTCAGAATAAAGTGTTTACATGAATGCAGAGTATTCCTTTTTACATGACAAATACTAACATTCCGGTTACTGATTATGTTCTTTGCAGTGTTCTCACTTAGCAGCATTCTATCTTGCATGTCACACTCTAGAATCTTTCTCCACAACTGCCAGAAGTAGAGTAAGGTAGTAAGGTGTCCGCATGCTACAGTATCCCGGTTTCTTTCGGAGGACTCCACCTAGCATATCCTGGTTTCGGGCTTATCCAGGATACTGAATTCAGGAAAAGGTGTTTAGAAGCGCAAATGCAAAGCCAGGATCCTTAATATCCCAATCATATTTGTAATATAAACATATGACTATAAACATAGTCATTGTGGTCCCCACATAACCTGTGCACTGCTTTCCAAATAATAAGTCACCTGAATCACCAGTAAAGTCAAGAATCTTCTTGCCTCCTTCCATCTAATATGAAAGAGAGGGCATTCAAGAGTGGAGACCTGACAGAACTGAAGCAAGTAGAGTGGAACTTTAAGCCAAACTGAAGCAGACAAAGGAGTCTTATAGAAGGAAGGTGAAAAGGAAACATGACAAAAGTCTAGAATGGAATAAAGGAGATCACTGGCTGCATGAAGAGCTGCAGATGTGGCATCCAAACCAGCTGAATCACTTTTATAACAGATGTGAGTCTGCTTTTGTCTCCGTCACTACTGCTGTTTCTGCAGTATTTGGAATAATATTCTGGTTAAAGGAATTCTTTGCTTGAGATCTTGCATGAGCAGATGTTGAAGCTGGATGCTTTTAGTTGTGCCAGATGTATGAGAGTTGGCAACACGCTGCTACTGAGCGCAGAAGTAGTCCGCGACAGTACATGTTCAAAGACACTTTGTTTACAGCTACATGGTGGATTTTTTGAGACACAAAAAACCATCGGTGCAGCGCATATTTTCCAGTTAACATAGGAAACTCAAGAAGACAGTAGTGCTAAGTAGTGGTAAGTTTTCTGAAGCCTTTTTGGTGTGAACTGACCATCAGAAAAGCCACATAAGAGTCACAACACAATTCAGAAATTTGCATGTTGATGCTTTAGTTGTGAAAGTACACACTGTGTCCATCTTTTCCCAAAGAGGGCATAATTTTTCAACTATTTTCTGGGCAAGCTGATTCACAAGATATCCCAGTTAATTTAATTTCATGCTTCATTTGCAGTCTTCATGTGACCTTCCATTGTTTTAAAATATTGTTTCAAGGATTGAAGAGCACTTGCCCTTGCTCTTAAAATAATTGGCATAAGCCATCCTTACATGAAAATGCACAAAAATTGGTTCCAAAATCGAGTGAAAGAAAAGGGACAAGCCCTTAATTCTGCTGGGGTGCTTGTGGTCTACAGATAGATAGCATTTGGGATTGAACTCTGGCAGGACTGATCCCAGACCAGAAGAGTGTGTCGCTATCCAATGTCCAGACCCATAACTGAAGTGTCTTGTGGCAAGGCACTTAACCCAAAGTTACGCTTAATTCACTGCCAAAAAATAAGTCCAATTTACTTGAAAAAATGATGTGAAATGTTTCAAATGAGTAAACGTAAAAACTGACTCTGGAGATCCAGTAAGGAGAATAGTGCATGGGATGGGTTTGTTGTGCCCTTGTCAATGCTTGTGGCTTTGCACATACAGTGAGTGTTATAGATGTCAGAGAGGGAGGGAAGAGAGGTCCCAGTGATTTTCAGCCGTCCTCACAATCCATTGCAGGGCCTTTCACTCTGCAGTAGTGCGGTTACCAAACCATGCTGTGATGGCACTGGTAAGGATACTCTCAATAGTCCCTCCATAACATCAAACATATGTCACACATGCTAGGGGGCAGACGCACCCATTTTCGGGGTAAACCACATGGATGTCATGAATCAGGTTTCCACTGTCAGACCTAGGCACACTAGCCCGGCCAGGCATCAGAATTTGGCTGGTTAGCTTCAGCCGACTGGCAAGGCATTTCCTCTTCACCATTATTCAGAAATCACATCATTTTGCATAATTTCCAGGACTATTTTCGCTGTGCTGATTGGTGGTCTCCCCCCCTTCAGCTCATACACAAGTTTAGTGTAGTGCACAAGCTCCCTCGAGTATGCATATTTTTTTCCCCCTCCAAGAATGTCCATTGCTAATCGATGACATAGCTTTGTGCTGCCCTTACCTACATTAGTAACATGGGACCTACTTGCCTAAAAGAAATAGTGCCGGAAATGAGCCCCATGAAACATGAAACATTTGAAAACTGAAAAATTGTTCAATTTTGGTTGAATTCACTAGCCTAGCATTTCCCATTGAAATGAGGAGGATGGGACTTCCTTCACTTTCTCCAGTTCTTATAATACCTCCATGACCCTGGCAACAGGGAAATGTTCAGGACCATCCCCTTCCTCAGCACTTTCAGCTGTTTCTCTACTACTAAATGAGCCTACAGGACCTGGTCAAACCTCTGCATCTCTTGCTCTCGAGCAGCTGCAACAAAATTCTCACATAACTCGCATGTACCTTTACAGTTACCCAAACTTTATACATAAATTATCCAGTCCGAGTAGAAATAAGCTAGGCCCATCTATCCTAGCGTCCATCTTGAATTTGGAATGAATGGATTTTTTTTTTTAGTATTTAGTATTTCTCAATGAATATTGAAATTATTTCATAAAGTTTGCTCTCCTCTCATCCGTTGTTATGTTGTACACTTACTGTATGGTCAGAAACACCATAAATTGTAAACCAGTGTAGATTATAGCTAATATAGGGCCACAAAATAACAAACGCATGTAAACACTAGGCAGATTTTTTTGCGTGCAGGCCTAACATGACATCTAAATTTCAAAAGGCTGTGTCATGACAGTGGTGATGTTGAGTGTAACCGAAGCAAATATTGAGAATGACCTAAAAATCATCATTATTGTGTGCGCCTGCAAATGAACAGGCACCCCGGAACGTCTCCCTCTCCCTCCCCTACGGACGCTGCCAGCTCTACGCACTGCCCGTCTCTCGCGGGTGAAAGAACTGCCACTATCATCCCCGATACGACCAGACCCTCGAGTCACATTTCGACCCTGTTTACCTCTCCCACCCTCCCCGATTTTCCCTTCACGGATCACAACAAGGCTTCCTCATGCACAGGCGCACCGTGAGCAGCGCGGTAGAAACTAAACTTTTTCCAGTCCGATTCTCATTACATCCAATGATACTACCACGTCCCCCAACCCTCCTACGAACAATGCCACCGGTGTTCCCAGTGTTAGGGAAAGGGTTGGAAGTGTCTCGACATGCTTTGCCCAGGCACGCCATTGAAAGGCACAGGCGCGCCGGGAGAAAAGGGTCACTGAACGACAGATCCTCATCTTCTGAAGGCATATATTCGCCTTCAGAATCAGAATCTGTGAACAGTAGACCTAAGACATCATCTCGAGACAGTTTTTTTGTTTCCCATTTTGGCGTAAATCCACAATGTTACCACGAAATTGCTAGCTAAACAATAGCTCGCTACCACACTAGCTCCGGGTTAAATCCCCCAGTTTCAGAGGAACTTCCTCGGAAAAAATGCATTGGAAGATGACGTCACTCTGAGTTAGGAATGAAGTACGACATGTCTGGCAACTAGTGGACAGGAGTTTTGACAACATTAAACACTGTACTTGACACAACAGGCTGATTTATTCAGTATCGCGTCCTGCCGCAAAATTGCGACCGCGGCAGTAAAAGGGTTAATATTTTTAGACAAATAACATAAATGGTATAAATTCAATACCATATTTAAAAATAGCTTGTTCCATTTGTAATGACCTGGTTAATTAATAGCTTACCATTAAACTGTAATTAAAGTGTATTTCAGTTTTGATCAGTCGGTGTACCTCAACTAAACAAGCTAAATTTAATCTATTTCTTAAGTTGCATTTATTTAGTTGCCTTGCTGGGATGCGTCCTCCATAGCCAACTTTTTCACACCTCATACCACTGTAGTCCCCACCCTCAGACAGGCACTAAGCCTGAGCCTTGTGGACAGTTCCTACAGGGCCATTCAAGGACCCCTGAAAATTGATGTGAAATCCCTGCGGTGGAAAGTGGTCTGTGGCTTTAAAAGTTGTGTCAGTGACGAGAATAAAACCCATAAGATACTGTTTATGTAGTGGCTGTCTTTTTGTCAGAGGATCATATGTAGGTTTTGCTAATTTTTCACTTAAAGCAACACCATGGAACTTCAGCCAAGAGTATTTGCTCTCAGGGTCCCCCCACAGAATTAAAGTGTAATCATCTGTTACCAATGTCAAATGTTTTGCCCCCTGTTGCTCCCCCTGACTGTGCATTGTTACATACACATTCATGTGATTTTTAACATTAGCATGCTAGCCATGTAAATAGTTTAGTTTTGCAAGGGCCATCGGATAAACTGGGTGTCATGGTTCATACTCTGTCAGCCTTGGCTTAAACATTAGCCTGCTAATTAGCCTGCTGGTGCTGGTGATTAAGTAACCTGAAAACATTCATGAACAACTTCAAGAGAATTTTCATTAGATTATATAAGAGATGTGTATACTCTTGCAATGTGCAATTTTTGTTAAGATTTTGGTGAGTAACGTTGCACTGACAAGCAGACCCAACCCAAGCTAGTTGGTATGTACAGGAGTACAGTAGTCATCCAGGTAATATCTGCTGGTTCACTACAGTAAAACCTACAGGAAATGAATAAATTGACTGATTAATCATTGAGACATAAAATAGAGCCTTACTGCCAAAGGAAGTTGGTTTGTTGGTACCAAAGGCATTGCTCTGCTGGGAAAAGAGACCACCTCCTGCAGTGCTGGTGTTTCCAAATAGGCTGTTGGACGTTCCACTTGCAGTGCCAAAGCCAAAACCACTACTGGTCGATGAAGTTACCGGCTGACTGAAATTGCTTGATCCAAAGAGCCCACCTATAAAACACAAAGTAGAATATGTTAACATCATGGGCATTTTCTTATTTTAGGTTTCAGTTTACATATTCCACAGACTGATATACAGCAACATTAGTAAAGACAAAACAGTAAATAAAGAGGCAATTAGAATGTGTCACAAATTTGAAATAAAATTCTAATTTCGTCACATACAATTATACAGCAGAGTACAATGTGTTGTGCAATGCTTGGTCCACCGACTCCAATGACTGTATATGGGTATTATTTATTTTTTCTTTTGTTTTAACCCAGACTCCTATGCAATGGTACAGTGTTCCCAATACTATAACTATGCCTGGTCTCTGTAGGTCTACAACAGTTCATTATCAACCATCAGTCAGGGATGGGGTGTCTGACAATTGATCCAACATGATTTCACTCTCGCTAACTTCAGAAAAATGTGTTGTCAGAAAGCATGTCAAAAAGCATGACAAAGTGAGTCTCAGTGAATCAAAATTGAGGTTTTGATATACTAAACTTGAAGACGATGACTTGGTTAAAGCCATATCTTGAATGTTTGTCAAGTTACAGCAGTTTAAATTATGGTATTGCAGCATTTTCCAACCTGAAAATTGCATTTAAAGTTTTTCCTGATTTGTTTGCTGTTATTTTTTTAATAATCCTTAGCATCCAAAGAGATACACCTGGCGTTTTTCAACAAAATGATACTAAAAATGCTTAGATACATACAGAAAAAGCTATTAAACCAGACTGAAGCTTAATTTTTAATATTTATTTACATTCATATTTTAGAAAAGGCACTTTACAAAGACAAATTTAACAACAATTGTACCAACATGGTTTATTTTCACTTTGGAACCCTTCAGAAACAATGTGGAAAAATACCAGTGAGAGACTGACTGACCGAGTGTGCGTGTAGTGTTTGGCAGTAGTAGCTTGAAGTAACATTACAGAGTTTAGGAAAACTTGTGGACTGCTAACTAAAAGGCACGCAAAACCTTTTCCAGAGCCTTACTGGCACTGCTCAGCAATGCTTTAACTAGGCCTACATTTCTCAGTAGCATGGCTACTGATGTAGATCTTTCAGTCAGACGCATGGGAGATCAGTGCAATAGTCCATGTTCAGTAAATGTGATACAAAATAAAGGCTTAATTAAAAATAATTTCCACAATGTAGGTCTCAATTAAATTCACAATTTGATTCAATTCCATTAGACATTATAATTTTAATTTATGAAATGAATAAGTAGAGCACAAACCACCATTTGATAATCAGTATGATTACATCAGTGTTTTGCCACTAATATTAATGTAGCATAGCCCACTTGTTTTTACATGACGAAGATAAATGAATTAACCTCTGTGTGCAATGATAGTATTTGTTTGGCAGCGGGAAAGGCAGTGCAGACGAGAAAGCCAAAAGCTGGAGACTAAAATACCAGCAAACTTAGAAAATGCACAGTGTATAATTTTATTAGTGGAAAAGTATGTGACCAATGCATTTCACTTAAAACTCGCTTGAAGCAACACTGCAACAATATTACACTTTTAACTAGTCTGGCTATCACAAATACTTATCTGCTATACAGCCCAGTCTGGCCAGTTTCATATAATCTCAAATTTCCATGTGGCAGAATTAATAGACATAGATCAAAATGCTTCTGCAGGCACTGAATATGCCTACAACCAATCAGACCAAATATGACAATGCGGACTTTTGTTGAAAAACAGTTTGTGAGCTTAGCAGTGACAGTTCTGGAAGGAACAAACAGTAGGCTATGACATCCATCTAAGCTGTAGAATTGTTATGTAGCCAAAGTCTGCTGAAAATGAACTTTGATCATTATTGGAGACACTTTATACATAGACATAGTGTATGGGAAACCTACTTGCATGGGTTGGCTTAGACCAATGTCTGTACATGTAGTCACTGGTTTAGACCCATACTTTTATTGTGTGGACAAAAATGCAATCAAATTTCAACAGCCAAAAAACATGTTCATTATTGTATGGTGTTAACATACTACGTGATGGAACAAACATTGATGATAGAACCAATCTGAAGAGAATACTTGAGGTCAGCGACATATCTGATACTTAAGATTTAGACACTATTATGATTTCCTTGTTTTTAAATTTGACATGTGGACAACTATGTTAACACTTAGTTATTACTGAATATTGTCACCAAGTCAATTCTAGCTGCAAATGCAGTTTGTGTTAACATTCACCCAACCACCTTGATAGTAGACTAAAACAAGGACAGCACAGTACAGTGACAATGTTGAAAGCACTTCAGAAAGAATTAACAGACATAGATCAAAATTTAATGACAGAAATCTCATTCTCAAAGCAGAAATCACATTTTGGTTAATGGCTATTTCTGACTGGCCGATAATACATTGTCTATGATATTTACAAGTCTATGATATTTGGATGCTATTCAACATGGGTGGATGTTCCTGACTGCTCCTTGTGTTAGTTCCCGTCTGCTCCACTGTCACTTCCTGTCTTTGTTTACTTCCTGGTGCTCCATGTGCTCCTTTATCCAGGCCAGGTGTTTCTGGCTACGTCCACCTGGACCCAGTCGTGTTCCTTCATTATTTGTCTCCTTACACAGTTTTCACATTGCCAGCAGTATGCAGCTTTGCTTTCCACTCTGCTCGATGGTGGCCAATTTCACCTGTTGCTATTGCTCAGTGTGAAAGCGCTTAATGTCAAAGTCACCACCTACAGCTGTACTGGCTACTGAATTAGCTGTATAGTTAATAACCCAACTTCAGACTCAGAAATACACATAAATCTCTCCAGTTTCCAGGATACTGGTCAATTCCACATAATCATCAAGTAACATATTAGGCAGACCGCTAATGGCTATCAACTAGAATGCCATATTGCCTTGTAATGTAATATGTAGCTAACGTTAGCAAGCTAAATTATGTTATCAGTTTTGTTATTGTTTTTGGCCTGCTATGGGCGTATTTAAATTTATAACCAACATGTGCCATATCACATTGCCCTATGGGAGTAGGTAAATACAGACACAACCAACAATTTGATCCTCTGATATAAAGTTATCTCCAAATATCTTTTGAAGACTGGATTGATTGGGCACTGCAATCGGTAGGTTCTCCTGTTCATTTTGCTTTGCTGTATGCCATATTTGAGTTAAGACAGTGCTTGTCAATTATTTTGTTACGCCGCCGCACTCTCCGCCGCAACTATAAACAGTATTATTTGTCTAGAAAATTGTTATAAGTATACCTCTGCATCATAGTCACAGTGAAGCCAAGTGCTACATACGTTTTGTCATACCTCCTCATCCTAGCTTTCAGGTGACTTTCGTTTCTCTCATTACCTTCGTCCCTCTCCGCCTTTCTTTTCATCCCTGTTAAATATTTTTCCATGGATTTGTTCACTGCACTTCATATCTCCTGCTCTTTGCTGTGTGCGAGCATGCCCAGAGCAAAAAATCCTACACCACAGAGCTAACACTCCCTGCGCACACTCTGACGATGAGTGCAATTACACTTTATTTTAGTATGGCAAAAGAAAAGCATGTTCCCCACGGTCATACGCACCCACCCTGGAAACACAGGTGTCCCCCCCACAAACTGTTCATCACAGCAACTAGCGAATGACACCATTGGAAAGCTCAGGTCTTGCAATTTCATGATGCGCAAATGGTATCTGTGTGATGAAAACGCTGAGTAATTTGAGAGAAGAATGGGTGTGAATTCCAAGGGCAGGGTAATAAATTCTTTAAAATATACATAGTACTTTAGTAAATATGTGAAATCATGCTTCGTCACAGTGTCTGAAAAACCCATCAATCTTTATTTTTTGTAAAAGATTATAAGAGCAGGTGGATGGAACCCGTTTAGGGGACATAATGGCTATATGTGGAATTATTTTCAGAGGACAATAAATATCTGCTATACAAGCTATACACGACTACTATTAAGCTGTATCAAAGTTTCATTTCTGTAGTGCTGCCCCATAAAAAGATGTAACAAAATATTTGCAATGGGTGTACTCACTTTTATGAGATACTGTAAGGTCAATGTGTATTACTAGCAGGGGAACTCTTAAGACACTATTAGGTGGACTATAAGCCTGACAACTAAAATTACGGATCTAAAAAATAAATAAATAAATAAAAAATAAAAAAATCCCCCCAAAATAGAAATGTTATTTTTGCCCATATCGCCCAACCCCACTGTTGATTGAAATTTGCTTTTGCCATTTTTTGGGCTGTACAGCCAGGGGGAAAGGGGTGGACACAAAAAAGCTAAGCCCCAAAATTTCTCTTTATTTTTTTGCTTCTCGCCACAAATGGGTATTGATGAGAGCTTGTCTGCTCCTTGAAAACGTAAGTGAGGAACAATGAACTGTCCAACAGGAATTAAATATTTCCCGACAGGACGGACAGGACTCGACCTGAAGGGAAATATTTTCCTGTAATGACTGGTTATCCCGCTTATTATACGGCCACCTGCCAAAACTACAGAAAAGTTCGCACAAACGTCTTGTTACCGTTTTGTCGCTTCTGTGGATCAACAAATAGTGTGCAACGCAACTTCAACTTGAAACATTCTTTGGAACATAGTTCCATTGTGATAAGTGAATGATCACAGATTGATTGCACAATGATATGCAAATGTGAATCTCAAGCAAATAACCTGTTGCCATTAATAGTAGTCATTATACTTTTGCAGCAGTCATTATACAGAAATAACTGACCTCCAAAAGTTGGGAAGGCTCATTGAAAGTGAAAGGAACCTCATCCAGCATTCTGGAGAGCCATATAATAACTTCATAAAATATGTTCACTGTTCACAATACATTTCATGTCATGTTTATGACAGGCTCATGTCACTTATGTTGAAAGCATAATGTAAAGTCCTCATTTTTTTTTTCATTGACTGAAAATAAGCCCATCTTTATTCTCAAATCATTGTGCATGCAAAGCACTCATTTTTTCAAAACTTTGCATGCAGTCTATGATGAAAGCTAAAAAAATTGAGATGGTTAATTATGAGCTTTTCAAGTTGTCCTAAATTGCATTTTTCTGTAAAGTTCTCGGAAGGAATGGGTGAAATGCAAACCAAGTTCTTATTTTTGTGGCAACAGTATGGCACACAGTTGGAGCAGCTACGTGTGTAAGATCAGCAATCTCTGCCAATGGAGCTAGAGCTTCACCCAAGTTTCATCTTCAGGAGTTTTATTCATCCAATTTATTTATTTAGTCATTTATTCTCAACTTCCCCATGTTGAAAATTGACCTTGGTCCTTACTGAATCCGGAAAGTTAAGGGCTTCAGGAAGTAAGTCCAGACATTATGTTTGTAACAATCAGCTCCATGGCTCCAGATCATTACAATAAAACACAGGTCGTGATTGAGTGTTACTCATGTTAGTCATTATATGTTTCTATTTGGAAAAGTGAACACAGCAAAAGGGAAGAACATGATGTTTGAATTCACACTCAGTCCACAAGTAACACAACTTCATTGTCCTACTGGCAGACACACCAGATTTACATCTGTTTTTCATAATCAGGTTCTCTATTAAAAGGTGAATTCTTAAACTTAATGTATGAGTGCTACATTGTTTCCCCTCAAAGTTGAATGCAGATTGAAAAAATATTAGTTTCAATTTATTTACAATATTTTCTGGCTGATTCTTCCAACAATTTCACAACTATTAAATTTTGTAAAAAATAAAAATAAAAAAAATCCTCCACATTTCTATTTGCATGATACAAATATGTTCAGAAAAGATTCGTTTGACCCCCTACATCTTTACTATGGATGCTAATAATTGTGGAGGGCACTGCATTTAGCTGAACTGAACTACAAGAACTGTGTTTCAACAAAGAATCACCTCTTTCTAGCTCTAATTGTAAAATGTTTTTTTTGTGTCTTATTAGTATATTAAGGTTATATTCACATTACATTAAACACATTGTCCTACAATTATATGAACTAGGGTATTCCCTAGCTTGTTTTATTTATCTATTCTCTCATTGAATTGCACCAATTAAGAAATTTCCAGATAGAGAAAAACGTAACCTGGTTTATTCTGTGCAGCTCCAAAAAGACCTGTAGCATTTGTGGCCCCAAAGGCTGACGATCCAAAACCACCCGTTGCTCCAAAACTTGTGGCTGTAAAACCATTCAACAACACCATTTCAGGTTTTCATCTATGAACGTGTTCTGAACTAATAGGTCAAGACACAGAAATAAATATACCACTGACATGATACTCAATGGCAAGACACTAATACACAGAAAGATTTCCCTAAATGCACCACTCATGACAACAAAAATGCCCCCCTTCCTTCAACAGCTGATATATAGGTTATCAGTTCAAACAACTTTGTCACAACAGTCTCAGAATTTTGTCCCTCATTTTGTCCCCCATGCCTAATGTCCATCATTAAAAAATCAGCATGATGCCTTATTTAGTTGCTAATATATATATGTGCCTGTTTTCTCAAACATTGATAGACACACTGCAACATATTCCAGTATTCCCATGTACCACTTTTATAAACATACATTCTCCTCTTCTCTTCTTAAAACCACATATTCTGTTGGAAAATTTGCACACTGGGATAGAACCAAGTGTGGAATCATTACATCAGATTGTAGTTAATGGCCCTTTAGCCATTGATGTCTAGTACACTGAATCAAAGTACAAAACACAAAACCAGTGTTTTTCTCCTGCAATCTCACCAATTTTATTACCGCCTTGGATGGATTTTGTTGCAATAGTACGCCACTTTTTAGACCACTTAAGTGTTGAATCCAACTTTTCCCTTTTCACCACAGAGCATGAATGAAAACATGTAGGACCGCCAAACAAAGGAAGCAAACTGGTAACAAATTTGTGGGCTTAGGACTTCGAAGTCCAAGTCATAAGGAATGGGGTAATATTTGGGGTGAGCAAAATTCTGGGCGAGCAAAATTCTGAGACCAAGAATTTTTTTGTGTTGAATTGATTATGGAATGATCCATATCGCTATATGTGTATATGTCGCAACAGTGTACAAATACCGACCGGGTGAGGATGTTCTTTACTCACTGTTTATTAATTACAGACCAGATGATTTTTAACCAATTAAAAGGAGTCAAAGAGTGGAAACCATTTTTGACTTGGCTTGGATTAATGAGGAAAGGTTGTGAACATGAGGCTCACATGAAAATCTTGAACTTATAGCCATTAAAACACTGGCAAATTTTAACAAAGCCCATATATGATGTCAAATATCATAAAGCAATTGTAGTTCAATTTTGGCTGCCACAAAGCTTCAATATCCAGCCTAAATATGGTTTTAGGTGGGCTTGTAAAATTGCACGAGCATATTTTCGATAAATCAAAGTTGAATATATTCCATTTTAACATCAGAGATCAAGATACAATACATCCATTCATCCATTCTATGTCCCCTTTAAAGTGTATCTGCCACAAATGGTCTGTAATATTTTAGAATTTTGAAATAGCAAAGAGAACACACATTGAAGAGCAAGTCAATTTCAACATTTAAGTAAATTTCCATATGATTTTTCTAATTTAGTAAACACCTCTTTTAAAAAGAGATTTTATTGCACTTAATTGTATTCACCATTAACAAACTACAAAACGTTATTTCCATACGATATTACAAACTATAAATAGTCCATAATGTAGAATTGATGACCTGTTACAAAATTTCCATATTATAAAAACAATTACATATTCGTCAAAAGCCAAATAATGTAAACCTGATATATTAACTTTATAAAGGTACACAATGTGTCCTAGGCTAAGCCTACATTTTTAATTCAGTTTAAACAAAATAAAATAAATAAATATGCCACGGTGGAGCATGGCATTTTTTTATGCCTCAAAGAGAATGAACGTTCTCGTCTGAGGTGACATTGCATCGCTCAGTTGACCTGTGTTAGCTTTAAGTTGTACTGCATGAACAATGGTAATTGTGCTTCCTTATTTGATCTTTAAGTCTTTTTATAGCAAAATTATCTGGTCTGACAGGAAAAACTCTGGGACTGGGCACAAAGTGCTATAACGGGCCACCACTATAAAAAGACCTAGCATTTTCAAAAATGCTAAAAAAATTTCAACGCCTATTATTTCTCAGGCTCTGTGGCAGATAGAAGTATGAAATAAAAAAAAAAAAAACATTTGAGAGCCTTCAGCTTTGTCTTGTATTTGGACTGACTTGCTTAGCCATGATCTTCAAGTGTATGAAATTTGAAATTCAAATTCTGATTACAGTCCTTAAAATTGACAAAATGATTGGAAGTGACATATGCTGCTCTAGGTCTTAAGGGGTAAAACACATAGATGCTGCTTCAGGTTTTAATGGATTAATTTGCGTTTGAAATGGAAGATTAATTTCTCTGACTCCAGGACTAATGGAGCATTTAATTCTTTAGAACAGTTAGCTGTGGGGCTGAAATGGTTACTCAAGTAACTTGTTAAATTCCTATCAAGTTAAATTCCTATCAAGTTAATCTTTTAAAAAGTCTCTGCTATGATATCACTTGCGTTCATAGCCTATTACTAAGCTCCAGAGTATTATTATTGAAGTGCATTTGAAGATATAAAGCAGCAGGTTGTGGGCAGGTTGAGTCAAAATCTCAATCATTTTACCTATTCGAGTTATATGTCAGTTCATTGGTTTGTTTTTTTCTGTGTGTGAGGATAAAATGTTCTCCTTGTCTCTTCCCCGCTCTGGTTAATGATGGATGAAAAATCCAGATGTTCTTAGGCTTTATCAATTCATGTTGATTCGTGTTGGGGGTGTGCGTAGGTGCACTTGTGTATGTGTGTGTACGTATGTATGTGTGTGAGTGAATGAGTGAGTGAGTGAGTTGGAGAGCGAGAGATAAGTGTGGGGTATATAGGCTACACATGTTTAAAAATTTTTACTGTTTCCTTTTATATTTCAAGAAAAAAAATATTTTGGAACATTCTGCTGTGATTTATGACTAAGATTCAATAGAATCATGAGTAGCCTGGGCTACCCATCATGTAAACATTTGGGACAATCAAATGGCAGTGCAAGGTAAACACATTCCTGTCATAAGTAGGCCTAGGTTACCATGTGTTTTTCTCTGAGCTATCGCAAATCACAACATAAACTCATTGGTTTCTTTTTTATTTTCTCTCTCTGTTTTAGCGGTTAAGTCGGGTTAAGTTTAAAATCATGTATAATTTTGCGCGTCGGGCAGAGCAGGTTGGTGCGGGTGTTAAAAACCCTTAACCTGGGCATCACTATTGTTAACACTGTAAAACGGACATGGCGTACCTAGCCTAACCCTAAATAATGTCAAAGTTCCAACACCTGTACAGAAAGCACAAGCACATTAAAAGCAGTTCACCAAACGGAGCTTCAAAGTTGCATCGCTAGCCAATTTACGATTAATAACTAATATGAACATGGCGCTAGTAAGAAAGATTAGTATTTGTGATTATTTACGGCTATAGTAATGACTAAGCATGATGAAGTATTAAGTCAGCAAACGCTCGTCATCCGCTCCTCATCTCTCCCTACCCCTACCGCACGCAGGGGCGCAGGCACGCATGCACACACTTCACATGCATTTAATCTTTATTCTTAGATGTTGCAGTAGATACAGCCTCTTTCCTTTTTGAAAGGTAAAACTAAGGACAAATTAATTGTGAACTTGTGTCTGAGTTTTTAATTAGAAACTAGAAAATCTGAAGTTTTGATCCAACAACTGCAGTGTCAGAGTTGGAATAAAAACCTTTTTTGATCAGCAATTATAGCCATTATAGCCAACAAACTATTGTTATTGTTGTTTTAAAACACAAAGGTACATTTTATCCAATTACTCAATTAATTGAAAAAAAATCACAGAATACTCAATTCCAAAAATATTTCAGATGCAGCCCTAGTTAGCCGTTTCTTTTGATAAGCTTGGAATTTGCTTCTGCACCGGATGGTCATGATTGAAAGTTGAAATCTCGTTGACCTAAATTTAATTGTTCCGATTTCATTTTTTGCTGTCGTCATTCATTAAAGCAAAATTGCTATTTAGAGTAGGATGTCAAAAATAGATTAGTTGATTCAGGACAATTTAAATAGACTCTGACAGCGCATATAACCTACTTTGTCACTTTTACTTTTGCCATTTCACGATAAAAAAAAACTATAAATATGTAATATGTAATATGTAAACATAATGTAAAAATTAGGGATGTACCAATCCAATAGATTCCAATATCTGGATATTAGATCGGTCGATACCCAATACTGATCTGACTGAATACTGAAATTGACCTCCAACATGTGGAAGTGGCAAAAGGCATCAGCCTCAACTTAAACATTAGCCAACACTCCTAACTGGCAATGATCTTAGTAACTAAGACATAATATAAAATATATACTGCAATTTCCCGAATACTAGACGCACCGTGAATAAATCACAACAGATTTTTATGTAAATATTTCAAAAACTGTAAATTAAACGCACTTTAAGGTTAAGTTTGTCAAAGTTCGCCATTTCTGCTGAGCTCCACTACTGACAAGTTTATGGTAGATGCTCAGAGCTCTATTCCTCCACTATCACCTTTTCACTACAGAACGCCACCTGAAGTCCCACAAAGGCTGATAATATAATTATGTACAGAAAGTATGTAACCCGTCTTCAAATTACACTAAATGCCACATGGCTGTAGAGCATTATCATAACATTTATGTAACATTTATCTCCAGGAAGGCTCTCAGAGGAAAAAGTCTGGAGACCCCTCGTCGACACCTTACATCTGTGAATAGCTTAAAGGATTCATATGTAAGAATGACATGGCACGTTGAAAAGGAATACTGCCATCCAAACTCAAAACATTGGTGAGCGTTCTTTCACCTTCCTCCCCCGATGCTCTCGCAGGTTACCGGTAGGCTGGAGATTGCAACAATCATGGCACTTTCCATGCACCTACAAACTTCTAACCTGTCCTGCTTTGCAACCATGCATGTGAGAATAGCATACACCAGAACTGTGTTACAGTGCTGAACAAGGCAAAATGTATGCAATATTGCCTAAATAAAAGTAGGCTACATGAAATGTGTTTCTGTCCAAGCCGCCTCAACTTTCAGTGACAACCACAGGCCAGACTATTTAAGCTTTCTCTGACCTTTGTCATTATGCTCAGCCGGAAAGTGCAACAGTCATTCTGAGCTGTCAAAACGTTCAAAACCGTCAAGACGAAGCTACTCAGATTGTGATTTTTAGTGGAACTTCATTCATAAAAAACTTGAGAAATAAGGTGTAAAAGTGCAATGCAGCTAACATTTAAAAGAGCCGAGGCATAATTTAAATTAGTAGAAATTCCAAACAACTTGATCTCTGCAGGTATGTGTTTATGGTCACGTTGGAATCCCCCTGGAATCTGCAATTCAAAATGGCCTACAATCTTTATTTTGCCAAATGACGTAAAAAAAAAAAAAGATGAGAAGATAAACAATTAATTTAGATGCAAATTTTTAGATACAAATTTAGATAAAATTTTGTACTTGTTTGGGCAAGTATTTTTGGTATTAAAATGGTATTGACAAAAACTTCAGAAATTAAGAAATTATTATTTTGAGGCAATTTTTAGAATTTTATCAGCATTTGTCCTTATTGACTTGCGGAGACAGAATCAGTAAATTCTGTGCTTTCCAAAGGTGAGCCTTTGCATCAGTGAAAGGTATGCGAGATGTCTCTGAACAATAAGGTTTTTATGCAAAACTGTAAAATGAAACATTTAAAACAGAAATCTAAGCATCACGTCACTAATCCATGGTCAAACTAAAAATGCCAGTTATCGACGCAATTTCGCTTTTAAAGGAACGTCTGAGTCAAGCCCATGGAGGAAAAAAAAAACCCCACCAAGAATGCATTAAAGTGTAACACCCACGCAAATGCAATCATATCACATACATTTTAAAAAAGGGTCTAGGCTACAGTCTTTTTACCATTTTGTAAAGTAAAAAAGACAACTTTCGAATTTGTGACACACTGAACAATCTGGATAAATCACAATAGTGATTTACTTTCATTTCTCTCTTAAAACAAACTACAACTTGCTGCTGGCCATACCAGAGACTTCATAAGAAAGGCTTTGGTTAACCTTTTAAGCGCCAAAGTCACAATATTGACATACATACATGATGTAGTGTTTAATCTCTATTTTACTCCATAAAAGCAGAGCATCGACGTTGGCTCAGGTATTTATGGAAGTGGTGTAATCTACTGTATGTGAGTAAATTCAAGCAGAAATACACCAAACTGTGAATAAAAAGGTCACGGATAATGCAGTACTGTGTTTGTTATTTGGTTATATACTGTATGTTTTCCTTTGTAAGCTAATTATTGGTCATCTAATGACCATATTTTTTGCGGTGCGTCTCAGCATAATGGTGCTGCCATGGATAGTGCCAAGTGTTCACCGTGCACACAGTGTGTGTTCCAGCCCATTGCCCTACAGAGATGGTGGTAACAGAGGTAAATGTTATTCTAATGTCTATATTAGAATATAGACATTAGAATCCCCGTTGGAATCCCCCTGAAATCTACAATTCAAAATGGCCTACAATCTTTATTTTGCCAAATGACATTTAAGTAAGTCTTCTTTGGTGAGTAAATAAACAATTAATTTAGATAAAAAATTTTAGATACAAATTTAGATACGTTTTACTTGTTTGGGCAAGTATTTTTGGTATTAAAATGGTATCGACAAAAACATTAGCTGGTGAACATGTAAAGGCACCAGGGGTAGTGAAAATAAGGCTGGATATAGCGATGATGATAGCAATTCCAACCCATTAAGCACACAAACACAGGGCTTGTTTGAAGAGTAGAGGTGGGTGTAGCAGGTGTAAACATAGTCATGGCGGCTGGTGGCTGTAGTAGAGCTGGTGGACATGTTAGCAGTGTCAGGGATGGAAAAAATAAGATATAGCGAAGATAATGATTGGTTCACATGTAAAATGAAGTGCAGTGCAGCAGTGCACTTTGGTGAGGCTGTTCTGGAGGCCCTGCCTGTGATGTCACAATATGCAAATTTGCTTGGACTTAACCCCTACATGAACTTAGTAATTTTTCTCATATACACCAAGCCTGTATCTGTAACCACTTTTAAGCCACAGTCTTTTGAAGTCTTGATGCCCAAATCTGATATTTTTCCCAAAAAAACCTTGATGCTTGAAGGGTTAAGCACACTTGGTGCACTTTTGTTGTGTCACAAAATCTGGCAAGTTGCTGATTATACAGGCCTACAAGTTAAATGAGAAATACGGTGTGAATCTATCGGTAACCGTTTTGTTCAAGGTTACTGAGTGCTGTTTGTAGGAAAAAAAACAAGAAATGTTAAATGTTGAACATAGACCGAATAGTACCGGAAACATTAACTGAATGGGGCACACAAACTCAATTTCAGTTTAATTTCCCTATGCCCCATTCAGGTAATGCTAGCAGCCAGTTTGTCAGTTGGTCTATGTTGCATCAAATTCTCTCTTTTTTTTTTTTTGTTTGTTTCTTACAGACAGCACCCTTTCCCTCAAACGATAGAGTTAGGATTGAATCAAACTGGATTTCTCCTTTAAAAGTAAAAAAATGAAACACTTCTGCTTTCGAAAGCAGATTTTTGAACTAGTAAGCTAGCTTGCTGGTTTTGGTTATAGAGACTCCTTCATACTAATAGACTACATTATCTTTTTCGGTTATTGTAGTTGTTTATTGTTGTCTAGTATCTGCAATGACAATTATCCAAAACGTACATTCCTAATTTCAACTGATGAAGGACAACACACAAGTGTTAAGAAGGATTGGGCTAATGTGAAAAAGTGCATTGCAATTTTAAAGTATATTAAAACACAACTTACTTTGTTGGCCAAACGTGGACGTTGTACCAAATCCCCCGGTTCCACCTCCAAAGGGAGCACCAAACGATTTGTTAAACATCTTCAAGTAAAACCAACTGCATAGGTCTACACCTTTTGAAAAATACAAATACATTTGTCAGCATCCCTTTTGACCTTGAGAAACATCTTCAGGGTGACCTAACAATCACATTCACCGATCACTCTCTGGGAGCTTCTCAAATTATGCTTCTCTGTCAAATCTACAGAACTTCTGCAGTGAAATGAACCACTTTGCAGACCCTTCTGTGGTAGCTGATGTGCTGATGATAAAATATAATTATATTATTATATATTTGGATACCAAAACAAACAAAACAAATCTGATCCAGAAATACATATTTCATAAATTCAGATCGCAAAATTCTGGTATGTGTCAGGTCATATGTGAAAGCCAGTCGAAAGATGATGGCTTCACTACACCATACTCTTTGCTACATTACTGAAAATTTGGAGTTTCACAAATATGGGCCATTATTTCATTCTGGACTTGAGGTCCCCCCCCCACTATTTGCCATGATCTTGTGTCTGTGGTCACTTTGATCCCAAATGTGCCTAATTCTTGGTGTTTGGTCCGGAAAGGAAATTCCTTTAGTGTAGTCTGTAATAAAGTTTAATGGAGAAGTGTCATTAAAAGAATCCAATGTCAGCCGAACAATATCACTGACCTTAATGCAAAACATCCACTGATGCTAGTCAAAGTGGATGTGTTTAACCAGACACACCAGTCTAATGGTTCAAATCTGGTGAGCTTGAATCAGTGTATCAAATAATTTAGGTGATTAACTACTAGCTACTAATTGGCACATTTCCATAGACAACCACTTAAATAGCTTTCAAAGCTAGCCTCCACTTCAGCCATAGTTTGGTTTACAGACATCTTAAAATGTATATCACTCATTCCGAAAGTGGTTAATTGTAGATATTAATGCTGTGCACACAATTTAGCACACATTTAATGAAAAATTAAAAAAATAAACTCCACAAGTCTCCCATTTCCATTAATGAAGTGCAAGCTCATTCTGGTCTGACCTGAAATTATCTATTTTACTCTGACACAGAAAATAGGAATTTATCTGAGTTTATGAATCTGATATTTATGTTCCCAAATATATAGTATAAGTATTATATATATATATATATATATATATATATATATATATATATATATATATATATATATATAATAGTATAATAACACTATCATAATGCTGTGTTCTATCTTTTCAATATATCAAATTGTAAATCAATCAAAAAAATATTCAAATGGTATAATTGAAATTTTATGCAGCATATGGCACAATTACCTCCATATGAGGAAACATATTTCCTGAGATTACAAAGGAGTGGCATACAAAGATGCACATCATCTAATGAGTTCTAGCCTAGCCTGTCTAGCAAAAATGGCCTGTAATCGGCTACTGACGTCACTAGTCTTGTTTGGGTCTAAGAGCGGGAAGAAGGGTCTTCTACTGTGGCACACATTTCTTCCGTATTCGACCTTAAACCCTGACATTATCTTTGCATCCAATTGTCAAAAAATTGTTCAAAAATCTAAGCGGTACTCTGTGTGTGTGTGTACGTACTATATACGGCAAACATGGAGGGACATTTTTTTTCTGCTGTCTAATGTCATCTAGCTACGTTCCTATACATGTCGGTAAGGAATTCGCCGCCTGAATTTCACCCTTGACTTAAAGGTTTATTTATTTGAAGTTAATTATACAAATGATTACGTTCACGTTGGTCAATTTCAAGACTTTCACATAACCAAGCAAACAACCGAAATCACCCTTACGTTAACGATGTTGACCATGTGGTGTTGACGCTTGATGTCTTCAAATTCAACTTTACGTAACATAAGTCATAAGTTTTGACTTCAAGCAATGTCATAAGTTAACGCATATATTAAATTTTGCACGATGTCGGCTGTACATGTAGGCTATGCAACGCTATGAGCATCACAGGTGCATAGGTGGCCTGTCCCAATCGTTACCAATCATTTTCGTTTAGTAGTTTTACCTTAAGCGAATGCGGAGACAGGTGGCTGTACAGGCAAGTTCGAGAAATAACAAAAATAAAGTGATAAAGTCATCATTGAAGAACCGCCAGCGTTCATGATATTATGCTGCAGCTTGCAACTGAGGTAAAACCGAATCGAAAACTCACGGCAACTTTACAAATGTTATGTTAATGGCCACAACACCCGACTAAGTTAGACTCAATGGAAAATAACACATTAATCGTTAAGAGCCAACATGATCAAACATGGCATCCAACAACGTAAAACAACCATATATTTACTTTCGGTCATACATGTGGTTAGTTCCGTTTATGCTATAGGCAAGCATTAACAAGTTAACGTTAGCTTATTTACGTTACAAGCCGATCGTAAACATAGCTAATTCGACGTAGAGGCAACTCTGATTAGATGTACCCCACGCAGCCAACGTGTATTGTAACACAATTTCCTGATTAACTTATCAGATTAAAAAGTATAACACTCAACACAGTCGTTGCTGGTATCATCTGGTTAACTAGCGTCAGTCAACATTAGCTTGCTCAGAGCTAACATTACCAACAGCGAAATAGTTCAATTAATAGTGATTAACTAGGAACTTACCCCTAGTACAAGAGTAAAAATTGTCTGTCTACCAGAATTCCCTTTTACAAGATCAACAATTTCAGGAAAAATATAAGTACTAAACTCAATTTTAAAAAAATGGCCTTCTGCAGATATAGCAATTCGCAACTACGACAACACTGAGACCGGGCTCTTGCAGTAGTAGTAGGCCATGATGACTTTCAATGCGCATGCTTCCACTTGAAAGCTGGAAGTGACGCAGGCCTACGGCGTTTCTGTTTACGCCACAGAATTACTTCTTTTTCGTCAGAGAACCAGAGCCAAAATAGTCCTACCGTTCAAATATGGAATTACATTTGTGCCTCTTTTATGAGCGAGCATTAGATAAACATTGAGCGCAGAAAAATGTTTTGAGCAAGCATACAAATTATATTTTGAGGAAATGAAACTTGTAGTTGAGCAAACGGGAGTCAACATGTATGTGCATTAATATCCTCCTTTCATTCAGTTTCACTCTATGCCCTTACATAAACTGCTTCTCCGCTCACTCCAGAGATATCTCTAATTCCCGCTCAACTTCACCTGTGCTCTCGCTCACATACTGTAGAAAGCGTTACATGTGTGCCACAGTTGTCAGCCAATCAGAAAATTGGTCAGAATTTGATTGAGTGGCTATCTATCCAATCAGAACACTAATAATAGTGGTTCTAGAAAACGTGACTTTTGGTCCGACACTCCAAACCGTGACGTCATCTGCAGTGGACGGCCTTTACTTCATTTACTTGGTGGACGGACGGATAACTCTATCCTAAACTAGGGTGACCAGATTTCCGAAGTGTAAAACCGGGACACTTTGCGCGTGACCATAATGCTCATGCACGTACACGCGTTTTTGATGTAAACATGTGCCGCTCAGACAGGTGCTCTTATCATTTTGTAGAAGCTCACATTTATCAATATCTCAGAGAATAAGCAAGTATTTTCTTATTTACATGTAGGCAACTTAACACAATTAAGTTACATAAAGAAAGTCATACAACAGGCAGATTTGTAATGTTGGGGAATAGGTCAGGCTATAGCCAAAGAAGATGCAAATGCATATTGTAAGATCAACAATTTATGCGTTATAAGATTAACTTTTAAAAAAATAATAATAATAATTTGCCTTGTAACAGGAAAGAGTGTATATGAAAGCACTATCAGCTATAATCTTTACCCAAAATGCTTCTATTTAACCTTAACCAATGTATTGAGTGCTTGGACAACATGATGTAGTGAACTGTATTTACTAGCCGCAGCGGCTACGTCCGCACCCATGAACTGATTGCAGGCTGTAGGTGTCTCACTCACCCTTAAGGGCCTGTTAAGGGTGTTTGTCTAACTCCTCCTTCGATCACTTGCAAACAAAATTACAGTGGATTCTGAGTTGACAGAGTAGCATCAAAGCAATCAAGACAATCTTGATTGCAAAAAATAACAAATATGTTTCAGAAACACTCAGACTGTCAGCCCATCCTAAACAAAATGCAATTTAATTGCATATATTTACAAGAGTGAATCTACTCCTTGGCCTTGGTTTGTGCACAAGTGAAGCGTTCATCATAAAACCTCTTAATCAAACCCATGGTTCAGTCCATGGACCTGAGACTTTGGTTGTGGTTCACCAAATGATAGGCAGCTCAGTTCTGTACTTGCAGCGCCAACTTCACTAAAGTAAGTGGCCACACTGCTACCCCCTGCCTCTACCCACCACTTGTGCTTCGCCGATTTGAGGTGACCTTTAACATATGCGCTACCACCATGAGTGATAGAGAAGGAGCACTTACAGTGTGTGCAGTAAGCTTCATCCCAGATAGCAAAATATTTATGGCCCACATTTGGCCCAAAATTGGCTTGCCAATTTGGCAAAGTTTTGAAATAGCACATGGCCCTATTTTGGCCCAAAATAGGAATGCCAAAATAATAACCAAAGGAGGCCAAAATCAACCCTAAATCTGCCAAAAACCCACTATGCAACTTATTATTTATTTATTTGTTTATTTATTATAGCACTCTATGCTCATAAAGTTATATTCTTATGTACAATTAATTATGTCCTAGGCTAAGTTTTATTGTTAAATTTATATGGTATGTGTCTATTTGTAGAGAAAAAAAAAACAAGACTCATTTTCACTGTAATTCATTTTTTATTAATTCGTATTGATTTTTAAAAATGTATTCCTTTTTTTAAAAAACTCACTACCATGTGTAGAAGGCGTCCGTTCCTTCCTCTCTCCTTCCCTATCCTTAGCCCAGTAAAACCAGCGCTTGCTGCTGTGATGTCTGTGTCCGTGGTAGCGACACATGTGGGGTTTCTTCTCACAGCATCTGAAAGTGACAACACACAGACAAAGAAAAACAAACTGAATTACTGAATTTGTTATACAAGAGCTACAAAACACCACTTGGCTGAATAATTATGTAGTACCTGTTAAAGTGTTACATACAGTTAAAACACTGCACCTACTGCCTAAACTTTAAGTTTGGAGTTTAAATGTGAACTGTTTCCGCGCATACACATCGAAACTTAGGAAAATCTAAACTAACATTTAAGCGAATATCTGCATGAAAACCTTGCCCTGTTTTGTGTGTTGTGGTGTAGTTAATGGTAATATTTGAAGATAGCAAAATGTACTTGCTTTCTGCAGTGATTACGCTGGAGAAACTGAAGTAGGGGGGCGTCTTTCTCATGGTAGTGAGGTTGAAAATTCCCGCCAAAATACAACCCGAGTACGTCACAATGCTGTCCGCTCTTCACCCTATCTTCGGGTTGACTTGACATATGCCATAACTCAGCCGTATGATGACTTACCACTGGCGCCTTTTAATGTATTATAGTAAGCCATAATCACACCACAATGAAGCCAAATGCCAGGATTTTGGCAAACCAGACATATGCCATAACTCAGCTGTATCACTGGGACCTTTTAGTATTTTTTGGTAAACCATAACCATGCCAAAGTTTGGCCAAAGCCTTAATGTTGTGCCAAAATAAATCCAAAAAATGCCAGATGTATGCCAAACCACAGCCAAAATGTTGCTATCTGGGATGTTCATTAATCTGGACTTCTTGGAGGAAGGGGCAAGTAACCTGCAAAGCTTTTGAAATTTTCGGTTCAGCATAATCACGTAGTTGGCAGCCGCTAGGAGAAAAAAAACATTATAACTCGGCTGATATACTGCAACATTGTAGGCCTACAAGATACATTGTAAGGGGTTGACTGTAGACACACACATATTGATGCCAAATTGCTGGAAGCTGTAATAGGCTAAGCTATAACATCTCGTTTGCTATGTGATCGCTGTAACTGGGACAGTTTAATAGTATTTGGTGTAAACTGGGACATTTCAGCATCCAGCAGACTTTTGTCAGGACTCGGGACGCGCAACTCCAAATCGGGACCCTACCCTAAACTGAAAATGGCTCAAACAATATGTAATACCCCAACAAAAGTAAATAAATCAGTAATTGTAATTCTAGCTTGTTGCAGTAATGTTTGTTTTGCCAACACAACTAGTGTTAGCTCGTCTAAAGCCAGTTAAAGGCTAATGATTACCATCACTTAGCATTGTTTATTATCAGTAACTGAGAGAATTACTGACAATAAATGTTGTAAATGTGTCACAAAACAATGTACCAAACCAGCGCAAACATATATGTGACATTTAACAACCTTAGTGCTATGGAAGAAATTGTTATCTTACTTATATTAAAAGTATTGAAAAGCTGTGGGTTCGTATCCCAGCTGCCACGGCTGTGCCCCAGAGCAAGGGACTTACCCCTAATTTCTCTAGGGGAGACTGGCCCTGAACAATTGATAGTTGACAAAATGTAAGTAGCTTTAGATAAAAGCATCTGCTAAGTGCATAAATATAAATGTAAATGTTCTATTATTGTTAGCTTTGTCAAGTGATGCCAGCTATTCAAGACAACTTTCAGAAACCAGCAAGTGGTGGATAATGTTCACATCACACTAACCATCCATAAATATTTGACCAGAAAATTAAGTTAAGTAGAACAGAAACAGTATAGACTGTTAAATTGAATTTTCAAGTCACATAATTTAACCTACAGCATTGTAACCTAACATTAGCTAGTGATTGTTATGTTGCCATACACTCTAAGTACATCTCTTGAAACTAATGTCACCTTATTTTATCAAGAATTGATGTTGATAGGGATGCCCCATCTCTCCTTTCCTATTTACTTTGGTTGTAGAGTTAATGCCTGTTCTTTTTTAATGACACTTTTATGCAGGGCATGCTTTCAGCCTTAACCATCATTGGTGGGTAGTAGCTTCACTACAAATAGTAAAGCTACTATAGCCCAAATACCAGAGGGGAAAAAAAGACTATAGCCTCTTCCATTGTTAATGTAAGAAATGTATACAAAATGGACTGATTTGAAAAAAGTTAGTTTATAAAAGCATAAAGAAAATACAAAGAAAACCCTTAAAGAACCCCATAAGCATAAGGAATTACTTATGGGGTTCTTTAAGGGTTTTCTTTGTATTTTTTGTATATCAAAATGTGATTTGTACATGTGTGGTACCAGGCATATAAATATTAAAATCTATTTTTGTTTCTGTATTGAATGTATAGATCAAGACCTGAAACAAATGGAGAGTCAGTGGGCCTTGTTACATTTGCATTTATGCATTTTGCAGTCGCTTTTATCCAAAGCGACCTACAAAAAGAGGATAAACATTCAAGCTACAGCACAATGAAAACTAACTAAGAGTGCATATTTCTAACATGAAATTCCAGGAGTAGAGGGGGAAACCTAATAAATAAAAGATTACCCTTTAAACTGGTTTCACAACATTGACAAAACCTCCTATAAAACAACACTCTCAGAAAAGAAGGTCAGCTGGTACTAAAAGGTACAAATGCTTGTCTCTGTGGCAGTTCCCTTTGAGGATACAGAGCAGTACCTTATTATAGGGGCATATTGGTACCCTCATGTTGGCACCCTCATGTATCTTCAATTGCCTCATCTGTACCTTAAGGAACAATTATGTACCTTTTCTGGATGGTACAAATGTACCATCAATGATGATACAAACCTGTACCATAAAGGTACCACCACAGAGACAAGCGGATTTGTACCCTTATTGGACACACAAAAACAAACATTTTATAAAAAACAAGATTTATTTATTGTATAAAAGTGCAAATTAGTAAAAAGTGTTATTACTACGAATGTCTAGAAGGAACAAACCTTTCTTCAACAGTCAATGCATCAAAGTGCTTCAAATGTGGCACTAAAACTGTTAAAATTGTTGATCTGAAGTTGTTTAACTGATTGAGAATGAACATGATCATGTTTTAAATTACCCCGACAACAGTTGTTGGCAGTGGTTTGTTATCAGGGTTAGTCACTTCAAGATAAAACAAGGAGAGTGTTCTTGCCGGAGCTGGGATACTGTAGGTAGTCACAAAACACACAAAAAAATCTGAATCTGCTGCACCAACTGCACTGTAGACTTTAGTTCCATTTGCCTGTCTTTGCAGTCTTTGTTTGCTGAAGATCTATCTCCAGGTTTGACGCACCAGGCATCTGCAGTCGGATAAGGTGTTACTGGATCTCCCTAAACAGAGAAAAGATGACACTATTAAAATTAAAAAAGAAATCAAATGGATGAAATTAGGTGAATTTATGTCACATAAGATTCTTATATGTCACATAAGATTCTTATAATTCCATATTAAATAAGGACAGGTTGGGTTTTTTACATTTAAAGCCTTATATTCATATTATTTGTGATGAAATACAGTGGTTAAGATAAAAATGTTGACAAATGCCTCTGTTTAGTTTATTTTTGATTATTGTGGTTGCACACAGCTGCAAACTTTCCTAAAATGCATTAACCTTTTGTTTGTAAAGGCATGAAACTCACCAAGTGGTCAGTAATGTTCACCAATACACTGACACAAAAAAGCTGTTGTTGACCATTCAGTCTCAATTGTGGGCCTATTTTTCAAACTCCTTGATTTTTGTGTCAGTGTATCAGTGAACATTACTGACCACTCAGCAAGTTTCACGGATTTACAAATGAAAGTTGTTCACCTATGCATCCATTCTGTAGGCAGGGGTATTGCTACTGCAACAACCAAAAATTCTCGGAACAAAGGCTTTTTTCAAATTTTAATGTTAACCACTGTATTTCATCATAAACAATCAGAAGGCTTTAAGTGTAAAAAAATAACATGTGCTTTAATTCTGTCTTAAGTTCTGAAATGAACATAAAACTTACACCATTCATAGGTCATAGACCAGATATCTGGCTACATGGAATACATTCAGTTATACTGAGAAGTGGATATCATAGCTAAGGCAGGCTATCGATCTGAGGGAGAGCAAGTTTTGATTAAGAGGTATAAAGGTAAATTCCAGCCTTGTGTGCCATGTCACCTAGGCATATATATCTCCTCAGTTTGGTGACGCTGGTGTGTCCAAACCCATAACAATGCCTCAATGTGCACCCAGCATTATTGACTGGGCAACCACAGCTACCAAAAAATATACCCCTAACTGGATCACTGAACATAAAAATATAGTTAGAATTAAGAATGAAGGGGAAACTGTCATGTGACGTATTCTTCAATACAGTTGCAGATGGACAAATATGTTATGTGACCCGCTATGCTTACCGAATGCGGAGTGAGAAGCCTAGGGCTGGACTGCAATCACTGTTTCGCTAATCCTGGATAATTGCTTCCACTTAGGTTTCAGGCTCAAGAGGACATGGAGGAAGTTTCTTATAGTTGGGCCTAAAAAAACTTTTGGTCAAAGGTCAATAAACCGATTAAATGGCAAAAAGGATATGCCCAAAAGGACATGTAAGGTATATATAGCTATAGTTGTGACTCATAATGTTCTTAGTTTAGTGATCATTATACCTGTAGTGTCAATTAGGAAAACAGTGTGGCTAATATCAGAGCCACAATTTAACACATATCCTGGAACTGGAAAATGGTAACCCACAGGACTTTGAACAATATACCGTTCGTTGCCCTCTTAGGCCAAGTGCACGGGGTGTACAACAGAACACAAGTGGAGAATGATAAATGGACTGCATTTATATAGTGCTTAAAGCGCTTTACAGAGTATGCCTCACATTCACCCATTCACACACATGCATTCACACACTGGTGGGGAAGGCTGCCATCCAAGTTGCCAACCTGCCACTGGGAGCAATTTGGGGTTCAATATCTTCGATGGGGTCAGGCAGAGTGAGGCCCGAACCTGCATCCTTTGATTGCCGAACAGCACCTCTACCACCTGCACCACCACCGCCATGCAACCAGTTTAAGGAAACGGGTCTACTGTTTCAAGGCCTGGCTTTAGAGCAGTTAGGCAGGCATGGTAAACATGGCCTTATTGACTGTAGTGTTTCACCCTGGACCTTTATGTCTCTTCTTGAACAACCCTTATTGCTGGTACACAAGAGACCAGTATAACTCCTGGAGCTGAGACAAATTAGCAAGCTTGACTGAAAATCCTGATAGTAGTGATTATAGTGTAAAATGCTGTTGGTATAAATGGATATACAGTATTGGCCTGAATTACAATAGTCAGCAGTCTATGTGCATGGTATCTCACGGACATGGACCTTAGAGGAGATTGTCTCCTATTTACTGTTATGAGAATTGCAAATGCTGGCGAGAGGACATTAACCTCATTTTATGTCAAGAACCCATATAGTCCATCAATATTAATATGGACTGATAGATGGATAGATCTGAAAAATTGGACAAGATATACTGTGTCCAGGATATGTGCTACCGTCCGCTAGTAAGGAGTTGGGAAGGTTAGCAGAGCAAATCTGGGATGTTGTAGGTAAATTAAAAAAGGATGCCCTGGCTGATGTCAAGCCTGAGATCAATCTTGACGAACGGGAAGTGCACAACATTTTGAAACTTGACAATCAAGAAGAGAGGTTAAAAGTGCACAATGACCTGAGACCTAACAGACAGAAAAAGTGGTCATTAGTTCACAATAACTTGCATACAGATGACAGAAAGGCCACCTGGCAGGGTGCGTTTTTAAACATTAACACAGTTAAACCACAATTTAGATACTGTGCTCTAAGGACAACACCCTTGAGGGGAGTTTCTTATTTTTATTGTACCTTTGTCTCTACATATGGCCCAAGACTTTTATCTAGTGGAGGAAGGATTAATCCTGACCAACAAATTCATAAGCCTTGATTCATTCACACCCACCAATATATCAGAAATTACATCTTTGATCCCCTCAGCTAAAGCCTCAACATGATTAGTAGATTCTATCCCAACAGATCTTCTTAAGGCTGCTCTCCCTCTATTGGCTGAGACAATTCTTAAAATTATAAATGACTCACTCATAGCTGGGCATGTCCCAAAAGCTTTCAAGACATCTGTTAAACCATCTATTTAAAAAACCGAACCTTGATCCTGATGTCCTGGCTGACTACCGACCCATATCTAACATCCCATTTGTATCAAAAATACTTATTAAAAAATAGTGTCTAAGAAAAAGACTTTAGAGCTAATCATAGTACAGAATCAATCTTCCTCCTTATCTCATCTGATAATGGATATATATCAATATTAATCTTATTGGATCTTAGTGCTGCCTTTGACACTATTGACCATGGTACCCTACTACACAGGCTTCAACACATGATGGGCATCAAAGACTCTGCATTACCTCTCTGGTTGCTACCAGTTTGTACATGCTCATAATGAGTCATCATCCCACACCAAAGTAAAGTTTGATGTAACCCAAGGCTCAGTGCTAGGGCCCCTGTTATTCTGCTTGTACATGTTACCTTTACGATCTGTCATAAGGAAACATGGCATTACTTTCCACTCCTATGCTGATGATACCCAGTTTTACTTTTCCATGAAGCCAAATGACTATATGCCAATGACTAAACTTGATGCCTGCCTCCAAGACATTAAAACCTGGATGACTAATTATGTCCTGTGTTTAAACTCTGATAAAACTGAAGTTATGATGATCGGCCCTAAACAGCTGAACAACATTCTACCTCTTCATCAAAACTTACTCAATGGCCTGTCACTGTCATGTAACGCAAAAGTTAAAGACCTCTGGGTAATTATTGACCAGGACTTCTCTCTAAATAGTCATGTAAAACACATTTCAAAAACATCTTTTTTCCACCCACCAAGGTTAGAAAGTTCCTATCCTTTGAAGATGCTGAAAATTTAATACATGCATTTATTACTTCCAGGCTCGATTTTTGCAGTGCTCTGTTCTCTGGGTGTAGTAATACCTGTATCAAAAACCTACAGCTAATACAAAATGCTGCAGCCCGAACACTCACTAGGACTAAAAAATATGAACATATCTCTCCTATCCTTGCTTCCTTACATTGGCTCCCTATTAAAAGTATATATATTTATTTATATTTATATACATATATGTATGCACAAATGACACATTTGCTCACTAACATGTGAGCCTGGCCTAATTCATTTGCTAATTCATTTAATGTCCACAATCATCTCTGCTGAGCGTCATCCCTGCCTCCTTCCGGCGGACACCTCTCAGCCTCCCTTCCAGAGTGGACTGCAACCGACACTACGGGAGGCCCGTGCCAGGACAGACTCCATGATAGAGGCCCTTCCTTGACGACCATGCCAGGACCGACTCCCCTTCCCTGAGGCTTTGTGACTGACCCCCTTCACAATGGCACTGTTAATGGACCCTTATTGTTACCCCAATGACCCATATCACTCCTTATGTTTAACACTATGTATGGCCACTCCAAAATGTCCAGCCATAATTCCTGATAACCACCTATGGACTGACTACCATGTAATGTAAACTGGACTATTGAACTATTATGAACCTTAGCTAAAACCATAGACAACTTGTAGTCTATCATGGTTAGTACTGATTGTAATTTTCCTGCATGACCCCTGGCAGTTGGGTTAGCCCCTTAAGTCGTGGATCTGCCCAAGATTTCTTCCTAGACTAACTAAACATAAGGGAGTTTTTCCTTGCCCCTGTTTCTCTTGGGTGCTCCTTCTGTAAAGCACCATGAGACAATACTATTGTAAAATGTGCTGTATAAATACAACTGAATTGAATAAAGTCACTCATGATGGTAAAAATTATTAATGGTTTATAAGGGTCCCAAATTTCCAACAAGCCACGGTTCTGAAATGGTTTAGAGAAACAGACCTATCTAAATTGAGACTAGCAAAATTGAAAAAGAATTTATTAGACTGTCTGACAGACAAAATTAACCTGACTGATATGTGAGCTGCACCACAAATCCCGAAGATGAGGGAGAAAGGTATCTTCTGACTGGACAGGACCTGGATCTGGTAATGGCTTTACTGGGTTGAGACACCGTGGGGTGTGATACAGGAAGTGATAGGTGAAGTGTCAGATATGGTCCCTATCTCTGATTGGGTTGACGTGACGAAATTGACAGCTGGCATGTCAGTCGGCCCATGTCAGCGGACATTGCAGCATGCATATGGAAAGGATGGTCTGAACGTTACCCTTATATAGGAATATATGACTAATCAGTATGCAGCCTTGGCCATAGGATATTACTATTTAGAGGACACACAGTCACATAACCTGAAAAACAAGTACTTGCACTATTTGTTATTTACTCATGGACTATGATATCCCCATACCAGATTGGACTGAAAATATTCATTATGGATACTGAAAGTAGATCATATGAAAATCCAAATGATTTATTTTATGATTTTTATTATGCAACACATACAGTAGTTAAAAGTGTCTGAGCAAGAAACAATGGATCGGCTCAGGAGAGGAAGTAAAGCTGCTGCCACAAAACTAGCGCCTGCCTCTCGTTGCTGTGGAAACCATAAGAACCTCTGGTAAAGACCATAAATCCAGCGTCAAGCCCATCAACAGCCAAACTGTAGATATTAAGAGTGTCTTGGACACAGATTACATTACAGAGAGGGACAACATAATACTCACTTTGAAGTGTGACTGAGCAACTCAACTGCTAAAAGATGGCTTCGAACAAAATTAATCCTATTAGTTTCCTAACACTGAAGTCTCTGAGATGGTAGGAACAAATCTTTTATCATTTACAATGGTAGCATTTCAGCTGATTGTTTTTATTTGGAGGCATTAGTTATAGTAGCATAAATTTATTTCAGGCCATTTTTCTACAAAGAGGATTTAGTTGTACCATTCTTCTAATGCCTAGGAGTTAGGAAAAGGGGTCTCCCAGGATGGGCAGCATTACACTTTGCCATGTTCATATTTACTGCTGGAGAAAATGCATTGGAATTCATATTTCCACAGTTTTGGTGGTTAGGCCCAGTAACTGGAACCATAGATTTCATTCTGATATGTGTGTATTTTGTATGCATACTGAGAAACCTTAAAGGAAATGGAGTTGGCGAACAGTTCCTCCTACCAGTAGGAATATGCACTGTGCTGGGGGTACTCAGACAGCCAGTGATAAATGTTCTGAATGCTTATATATACTATACTTTCGGAAAGCAACATAAACAACAGAAGCAACATAAGCAACAGAACGACTTAATGAGAAGATGGCCAACGGTGACCCTCTGAATATCTCTATGATGGAAAGCAATCTCTGATCTTTATGCATTCTGTCAATCCAGTAAAAAAAAAAACTTTATCGTTTTATGCTATGACATTGAAACATATTTGAATGAGAAGTGTCTCACAGTTTTAGTGTAAGTTTAATTTTTCATAACAGCAGGAGTGGAAACTGACTGTCCAGCGAGCCACTGGTGACTGGTGGTAATCCACAGTGCCTGATGGCAAAAGGAAGATGATGAAGAGAGTTTGTGGAGCCCCAGCAAACGTCTGACATCTGTCAACCTGGCATGGCCAGATCTCGGTGTACAGCCTGTGTGAAGAGTGGCTCAGCTCAAGTCATTGATCTGTCAGTGGACTTTTTTTAAAATTAGTTAATGTCAGGACATCATATTCATTTTGGGCTGCATGATGGTGAATGGGCCCTCCTCGATGAGAAAGGGTCGCCTGCACCGTTACCTACTTCGATGGATAGGATGGTCCCCACCTCTGATCCGACGTCCCCACAAGCCCCCCCTGGATCCTCGTGAGAGTGGTTACCCTGGCCTCACAGGCCAACTTGCCTGAGCCCTATACACCACTCATCCGCTCGACCTGACTCCCTCCCCCCGCCTGAATCCACAGATTGCCCTGATCCCCTCCCCCAACCTGGTTCATCAAAGGGCCCGAAGGCTAAAGGTGGGAGAAATGTTATTTCTGGTCGGAGCAATGGAAGCTTGATTAATCCTCCTGTGCTGCTAAATGGTCACAGGACGATCTACACAACGGACAGCTCGGGAGAACTGAGCACGCTGACAATGGGACAATTGGCTCATCCTGCTACGCGGAGAAAGATATCCCACTTCAAGCTGGGCGCCGAAAAAAAAAACCCTGGCTGAACCCACAACTGTCACCAGCAAAGAGACTGTCCATGCTGAGGGATTCTTCGCAAGGAGGTGAGGTGAGATCCTAATGTCTGTGACGGTCCTGGCACTGTTAGGGCAGTTCATGTGGTTGCAGTATAGAGAAGGTGGTTTATGGTGTCTTTTGGAACCTACTCGCAAGACGTGGGAGATAGATGGTTGTACTTCTGGATGTCCATTTGGTTGCACTTCTGGATGTCCAATTTTGTCTGTATGGGAAATTAGCTGGGGGGGGGGGGGGGGGGGTTTACCAAAGCTCCAAATGGGGGTTGGGTCGGTGGGGGGGGGTTGAAAAATGTTAGATAACATTAAAGATCTTGAACTTTGAGCTACAAGGGAAATGGGAGTTTTAGTAGCCAACTGTATGAAGCCTTGAACATATAGTTACCACCATAGATAACCAAAATATGCTTTATGAGTGATCATGCTATATATTTGTTTTATCATAACGTTATGCTGTAAGACTGTTACAATATGCCATACATGGCATGACATGTTTCCTTTTAGTTTTTAATTGCCTAATATGCTATGATCTAAATGCTTGAAGCATTTGTACAAATTGAGTAAGTCAGTGCCTGCGTGTATGTAGTGTTGGGACCCAACTGTGCATGTACAGTATGCACATATTATCTGTTCTGAACATGACCATACAAGCAAACATGTAGAAAGAACCTAGCAATAGGTAGTCAGAGCATATTTTGTAGAGCGGATCTCGCACTACCTCCTCTTTTAAGATTTTTTTTTCTTTTTCTTTTTACTTAGCTTTTTACCTTTTTTGCATCATAGTAATTGTCTTATTGTAATACTTTTTTTGCTGAAATAAAACCAACTCTATCTATGATCAAGTGAAAAAGGCAATTAGGCCTGGTTCAGCTTTAATATAATCGCTGCCTCCTGAGTTGACTGATTGCTTGAATCAAGGGCAGTAATCAAGGAGTCCTTTTTTAAGAAACTTTTTTGGTTCATTTTAATTGGAAAGACATCTGGGTGAAACATTTAGGTGAACATTAGGAGTAGTTGACTGAGCTTGGACCCCCACCCTGGGGGTCAAGGGAATTGGGACTATGAACCCCAGCTATGTGGTTATGTCTTGTATGGTAATATTACTGCTGCCCTGCCTTTAACTGGGCATGTTCATGTTAATTGTCTAATAGGCCTGATGAGAACAGGTGATTACCAATTACCTGTTTAGGCCATTTTGTGCATTCATACTGGCAGTGTTGTTTTGGTTCAAAAAATGCCTGATGAAGATTGTAAGATCGAAAGGTAACCACCTCTTTTTGTAATTAAGTGTTTTCAAATAAACCACAAATGGACTACAACTTTTTTCAAGCCTGTCAATCACACAGACGGTGAATTACATAAATCATGAATCATATGAGCCCGAAAGGGACACAAATATAATACTGAAAGTCCGGGAGGTGAAATCCTGAAAAAAAAACATGAGGTCACCAGTATGTCCTCTCTACATCCCCACATAACTTTGGGGATTCACAAAATCGCGTCTCATTGAGGTGTTCTCCAGGTAGTCTACAACGTTCCTGTGACGTAACTGTTTGCTGGGGTGGATGTAGGTACTCAGGGTCAGGGTAGGTACTCCCAGTGGAGTCAGTACTCAGGGTCTGGGAAAGACCATGCTAAATATAATCTCTCCACGTTTTAGTCCCGCCCTACTCAGACTTACCCTGTTATACAGTTAAACTGTATAACTCCATGACACAGTAAGGCTGATTTAAAGGGGTTTTCTACATGTGTTTAGTTATCTCTTTTCTGATTTCACATCACCTAAAAAAGCATGGATCCGACTTTACTGGGTCTTTAAGGTTTAGTCTGACCTTATTTCCTAAGGAAGAAACTGCCCTAGGGGGACGTAGTTAACTATAACCAGATTTTAAATTCCTCACCTTGCTACAATAACATTTACTGAAACATTTCACATTTTCCTCCATGCATCCAGTATACTATTAGGAAAATCAAGAGGACAGGTAATACATTTTGGCTTCTACTCTAAAGCTAGCTATATAATTCCTTCAAGTTGTAGATGTAACTTTACATTAAGCCATACCCCATTGAGGGCAGACCCATTAAAACAACAATAAGGGTTTTAGTGTAAAACGTCTTTGGTGGAGTAGCTCCAACTTACCTTATTGGCATTGCCAGAACATGTTAATGGTGTTTGATAGCAGTGCAATGAATGCTATCTTCACTGATGTTGGACAATATTTTAAAATAGTGAGATTTTGCACATGTCTGTCAGGCTGTTGGCTGTGTAATAGTCTACATTAGTTAGCTACACACACTATGTGTGGTCTTTTAAAAGGCCAGAATTTGGGAGTGATAAATTCCCTTAATATAAACTTTTGGAATGTGCAAGCTGGTGTGTTGTGTCCATTTTTAAAGCTAGTTTGTTAAATTAAAGAATTTAAGTTTGCTATAAAGCAATATCTTTAATTATTGAAAAGGTTTTAGACATTTTTTACATTTGCTTTCAGAAGTGGGATGATTCTTCTTGTGTGGAGGGGACCCTCATGTCTAAACCAAAAACCTGAGTTTTAAGGTGTACTACAGAGAAAGGTGAGCAGAGTTAAGAGACCCGCTGGGAGATTATCACTAGTGGAGTGGAACTGCTGTCCTGTTGGGTGGGCCTGAGCCAAAAGAGGAATAGTCCGGGAACTCCTTGTTGCTGATGCAAGTCTTTTAGGGAGCTCTTGCCAAGTCTCAACCTAGCAACAGTGGCTGAGGACTTCTTGAAGTAATCCAGTGGCAGACCAGACTGTGGCCATGGGAAATGGCTGGTGCCTGGATGCCCAGGTATCTGCTGGTATTGTTAAGGGCTGAGCTGAGCGTTTTTACAGATTGTCTGGAGGCCTAAGTCAGGCTGTCTCAAGGGTGGGCTGTCCACTGTGAAGAGTGCAGTATTGGACTAAGAAGGAGTGATCTGCATTGAAGACTGGTGTTCACCTGAAAAACTCTTGAACTTTCAGCTTCTACAGCACTAATGACTTGCACAATCTTTTATCCCACATCACTGTTTACAAGATTAAGAAAAAGGGAGATACTGAATGCCTTCTTCACTGCTGTTATATACAATATATTTTAATAAAGTGAGTTTTTGCACATGTCTGTCAGGCTGTTAGCTGTACTAGTCTGCAGTCAGAATGCATTGGAACGCAGTTCCGGTACTTTTGTAGTAGACGGAGGCCTAGAAATAGATTTTTGAAGCTCTGGTTGGTTGTTACTATTGTTAGTTGCTGTCAAATCTTACAGCCAGCGAGATTGCAGCAATACATGTATGCGTGCAAACCTAAGATCATCAGGTCACTTCACAAGCTAGCTAGCGAACAGAGTACCCCTGCCAGAGGCTAATAATTGGACATGTCAACACAATAGTTTTATTATGTCTAAAACTTACATGCCTTGTTTGAACAATGCGCTGCGTGGTCATGGATGAGCCTATCATTTGACTCACGAGCTACAGCGAGTCTCTCACTCAAGTGAGGCTACGTAGCCTCCTGCATTGTACGCAACACAAATGCACAAGAATTGCGCCAGTAGCTGTATTCAACCCCATGATTTATTTGCCCAATGTATTTACATGCACAGCTTTTTAAAAACAATACCGGCATCTCGTTTTCATTCAGATGAAGTTAGAGTAGCCTGCCTACAAACAAAACAATACAAATACAATGTCTCGTCGTATTCAAAGATGTCAACTTACCGACGAAGAGATAAGGATATGACATATATAATATATGTAAGATAATAATAATATTAATGAACAGATAATAATGCTGCAGGAAAACATCTCAAGTTAGGCTAACACCTGGCTGCCTTAACAATGACTGTAGAATGTTACTGTAGAACACTGGTGGAGCAGGCCAAAAAAAACCACCCAGCCGAGTTCGTTGGAAATATAAAACCCCACATTCTTAAAGGTTAAATGGAATTACAGCCTATTTCACTGTTCTCTTCTTCTGGGTCTTTGGCCCTAAGGTTCATAGGCTATTGTTGTAGGCCTACAAGTGTCACACAGACACTGTTCTGGTTCATGTTGTTCAATGGTGAACAAAAGTAGCCTAGGCCTATAGATTATTGCTTGAAAGAATGACTAAACTAAAACGTTTTTAAACTGACACATCCTACAGACATTTTTTTCACGGTATGAATGTTTTTCATTTGTTTCAGCAGTTTTTTTATCCCACTTCAAGCACTGGTCTGCAGGTGGGGGTACATCCCCATCCACTTTGTGTGCTCTTTTAAAAGGCCAGGTGGAGTCCAGGGTGACACCCAGGATGCAGACTTCAGGGAACGGGGTGATGGAACAGCCATCCATATCCAGGTGGAAATCACTAGCCTTCCTGAGCAGTGGCGCCTAGGCTACCACAATGAGCTCAGTCACAAGGCCTTGGGGAAGGAGAATCGGTCCTAGCATGGGCGTCTAGGAAGGGCATCTAGGATGGAGTGTTGGTCTTGGCATGGGCCTCCCATAATGTTGGTTCACTCACCCAGTCCACTCAGGAGGGGAAGATGTCCGGTGTCTGCCAGAGGGAGGTAGGGATGACACTCAGCAGAGATGATTAATAGTGTTGTAAATGTACTATACTCCACATTCAACACCATTGCACCACTCAAAAAAAAACTAGGAAACAAGGAAAAGTTGCCCCATGGTATACACAGACTCGCTTACTGAAACAAGCTGCGCATAGACTTGAAAGGAAATGGTATGCCACTAAACTTGAAGTGTTCCTCCTTGCTTGGAAAGATAGCTTAAAAGAGTACAAGACAGCACTTAACAATGCCAAATCAGCATATTATTCCTCACTTATACACAATAATAACAATAATCCGAAATTCCTCTTTAACACTATATCCCGTTTAACAAAAAGCAGGAACGAGGTGTCCCATTCCATTCCAATAACTCTAAGCAGCAATGACTTCATGGACTATTTTAATGACAAAAGTGAATCTATTAGACTTAAAATAAACAACTCCCTTGTAACCTCAAATCCAGTTGGACCACATGTAATGGTTACAGCTAGCTAGAGTCAACCTGTAGCATACCTTGATTCAATCACACCCACCAAAATATCAGAAATTACGTCTTTGATCTCCTTAGCTAAAGCCTCAACATGCTTCTTGGATCCTATCCCAACTGATCTTCTTAAGGTTGCTCTCCCTCTATTGGCTGAGACGATTCTTAAAATTATTAATGATTATTAAATCATCAATGAAAAAACCAAACCTTGATCCTGATGTCCTTGCTAATTAGCGACCCATATCTAACCTCCCAAAAATACTTGAAAAAATAGTGTCTAAGCAAATCTGTAGCTTCTTAAATGAAAATAATATCCAGGAAACCTTCGTCAGGCTTTAGAGCTAATCATAGTACAGAATCAGGCCTAGTTAAAGTTTTCAATGACCTCCTTATTGCATCTGATAATGGATATATCAATATTAATCCTATTGGATCTTAGTACTGCCTTTGACACTATTGACCATGGTATCTTACTACACAGACCTGAACACATGATAGGCATCAAAGACTATGCTATTCAAATCATACCTCTCTGGTCGCTACCAGTTTGTACATGCTCATAATGAGTCATCAACCCATACCAAAGTAAAGTTTGGTGTACCCCAAGGCTCAGTGCTAGGTCCCCTGTTATTCTCCCTGTACATGTTACCTTTAGGATCTGTTATAAGGAAACATGGCATTACTTTCCACTCCTATGCTGATGATGCCCAGCTTTACCTTTCTATGAAGCCGAATAACTATATGCCAATGACTAAACTTGATGCCTGTCTCCTAGACATAAAAACCTGGATGACTAATAATTTCCTATGTTTAAATTCTGATAAAACTGAAGTTATGAGGATTGGCCCTAAACAGCTGACCAACACTCTACCCCTTCACCAAAACTTACTCAGTGGCCTGTCACTGTCATGTAACGCAAAAGTTAAAGACCTCGGGGTAATTATTGACCAGGACCTCTCTCTAAATAGTCGTGTAAAACACATTTCAAAAACATCTAGTTTCCACCTATGAAATATTGCTAAGGTTAGAAAGTTCCTATACTTTAAGGATGCTGAAAAATTTATATTTATTTATATATATTTTATTTATTACTTCCAGGCTCAATTATTGCAATGCTCTGTTCTCTGGGTGTAGAAATACCTGTATGAAAAACTACAACTATTACAAAATGCTGCGGCCCGAACACTCTGCAGGACTAAAAAATATGAACATATCTCTCCTATCCTTGCTTCCTTACATTGGCTCCCTATTAAAAGTCAAATAGATTTTAAAATACTCCTCCTAACCTACAAAGCCCTCAGGGGGGATGCGCCAACATATATTAAAGACTTACTTGTCCCTTACCACCCTCCTAGAACCCTAAGATCCCAAAATGCTGGTCTCCTTGTAATACCAAGAATATCAAAATCTACGATGTTACCGTGCACCCCTCCTGTGGAATAATCCCCCCACCCCCACCCCCCCACATTCAACAAGCAGACACTCTCAATACCTTTAAGTCTAGACTTAAAACCTTCCTCTTTACTAAATCATCACTTCTCATGGGTCTTTTGGGAGGGACTGCCTCTGCTGTTGCCCCCAGTTGCAAGGCATGGCGGCCACTGACCATCCCTGCAGTGGTGCTGGGTTGCTATGCATCATACCTTAGTTATGCTGCTATAGCCTAGTGCCACCACAAAAGCTTCATGTGTCATGCCGTACAACTCTCTCTCTCCCTCTGTCAGCTCTCTCTCAATATTTATGTATATATATATATTTATATACATATATGTATGCCCAAATTACACATTTGCTCTCTGATGTGTGAGCCTGGCCTAATTCACTTTCTTCCTCTGTCCACAATTATCTCTGCTGATTGTCATCCCTGCCTCATTCTGGCGGACTCCTCACCCTCCCCTCCTGAGTGGACTACAACCAACACTAAGGGAGGACCGATGTCCATGTCAGGACCGACTCCCCTTCCTTGAGTCCCCCCCCCCCCCCACAATGGCACTATTGTGGGAATTTCTGTAAGAACAAGTAATATATGTGTGTTGAGTGTATACAAGAATAGAATAGTGCATGCAGTAGAGTGTGTGCTATAAAAAGAATGTACAAGAGATTTATGTGCATGACAGTAGACTTCTTTTGAAAACCATGTTGAAACCATGTTTGGAGCATCATCTTAAAAGGACCGAGACTGAGATCTCATGTAGGATTGGCTCTGTGCCAGTTACATCATCTACTGTTAGGAGTATTTAAGGTAGACAGATAAGGTAAAAGGTCAGAATGGTTGAGGATTACCGTTGTATAGCCATTCTCTCGGTGAACGCAATAAAGACTTGGTTGAACAAGACAAACCTCTGCTACTTTGGGTTTTTCCAAGAAACTTCTCCACATAATTTGGCGTCACGAACAATCAGTGTTTTAATTGGTCCTTTCTCCCCTTGGGAACGGAATTCCTTTGTTTCCGTCTAGATTGGCCTGGGTAAGTTTAATTATGGCATTATTTTTTGGGTTTATAAATTTAGTTGTTTATGCGGGCCACTACTGCAAAGAACTTGTGTGGTAAGATATGTGGAGACTTTTTTGGCTTGTTCAATTGCCTTCACTGATATTTCAGGTCTGTATAGTGGCAGCATCTTTCATTCTGTCCATGGCAGGCCATGGATGGGCTGAGAACTGTTTCCATATCCCTAACGCATACTGTGTTTGATATTTCTAACTCATATTGTGTTTAATATAGTTGTTAAACAGGGTGTTTTTTTCATCTTGGGCATGTTGTCTGTCTTCCGTCATTGTACCCTTGCCTCTAAGTCTCGTTTGTGTTCATTTCTTAGCATGTGGAAGTGTTCACCTTTTGTCAGACGTAACGACCTCATAGCTTAGTTTAAATATAGGACAATAACGGAAGGAGGCGTTATGAGAAGTGTAAAGGAATAAGAAATAAAGGAATAATGGAAATAAAGGAATTGCGACATAGGGCACAAACATGTGGGCTCTAAATTAATTCCGTTTTGGTATATGGTGTGGACTGTTATTAGTTGGCCACAAAATAATATTTCAGTCGCTGGTATTTTTTGTGAGTTTTCATTGATCGCGCCTGATGGCTCGCTGATTATGAGAGCGTGCTGCTATTAACAGTACCCCGGTCTGGCCTATGAATAAAGGAAGGAAAAGCCCTTGATCTGCGTCTTTATGTGTTAGAGTGACGGGATGTCTTCCCGTGATGTGAGTGTGGCTTATGCGCTTGAAAGTTTGTGTTTGGCATGAGCGATAATCTCTTTTGAGTGTAGGGCTGTGCTTTTGTGGAAGTGTAGTACTATAAGTTGTTTTTGCATGTTGGAACATTTGACATGGTGTGTCTTCTGTTCAAAAGTTTTAAATAACACTTGGCCTGTTCACTTGGAGTGCAAGTTTCCAACTGTTGCATGTGGAGGTCAAGAGGTCACTTAGCCCTCTCCTTTCCCTCTTCTTCTCTTTCCTATGTGGTATGTATGTGGGTTGTAGCTGTGTCCGTGTGCATGGGAGTTTGTAAGGAATATCTTAGGTATGTGAAGTTAGGGTCAAGGGAATGTACAACGATATTTTTGCCTGCTGCCCTTTTCGTTTGTCCCTGACATGTGTCTTGTCTGTATTTCCCCAGTTGTATTGATTACTTATATACAGGACAGGTGTTCAGTTGGTCCAGCTATTTAGGCACAGCTGGAAAAGGGAGGATGAATGGAAGTTGGATATTATATATACGAAAATAAGAATAGTAAATTGGTATAAGAATAAGTAAATTAAATAAAGTAATAGATTTTAATATCTTAATTATTTATTCCAGATTTAAGTAACGACGGATTTCAATGGAAACCTGAGCTGTTTACTTGCCATCATCGGTAGAATGAGTGGTAATTATTGGAATTCCCCTTGTGTGCTTGGTATAGATCAGGTAGACAACTTGGTGACATCTATAGCTTGTGTTGGTGATATTATCAAATAATAATAATACATAGTATACTGTTCATAAGGGTGAAATGGAAAGTCAGATTGAGCAGGATTATATGCCGCTTGAGCAGGTGGTGCAGAATAATAAATTAGCGGAAGATCATATACGGAAAGTTAGTGCTAAATGGGAAAAGCGCACAAAAAAGGATCAAGATCCATGGCCTCTACAGGGAACATTGGATCTATGAATCCTAGTACAACTTGAAGGTAAAATAAGGGATTATAAATGTACTGATAAGTCAGAGAAAAGAAAGATAAAAAGACAAAATTAATTGGAAATATTAAAGTTATTTGTTGACTTAGCCATGAGTAAACAACCTAATATGTCAGATCAGGATGTGCTTAGTTATAATGTTAAACAATCAAAGGATAGTTCTGTCTAGCAAGTTATCTGGAGGGACAAACTTCTAGGGGTACTCCACTGACAGTTATTTTACAGGATCAGAATCAGGTTAATGTTGATAAATTGCATTCTTACGTCACTGCCCATACAGATGATGAGGAGGATGAGGAAGAGAATACTTTAGCATTTATGGCTCCATTGGTAGATAATAACATAAAGGACATGCATACACATAAGTCAGGAGTAGCTTCATCAAGGGTAGACACTACTTCCCTGATGATGCCTATGTTAGTGAAAGGAGACCGTACATTTTATGACCCTTGGGGATTTGTGGACGTGCATGGTTTGATTTCGCGTTTACCCTCGCTTCAGGATGGCGCAGGTGCATGGAGACAACGTTTTGAGTCAGAGACACAGGACATACACTTGTCATTGGGGACATTAAATAAATGAACTAAATAGAGGACTTTTCCGTCAGGCTGTACTTGATGCTCTTCCCACTCCAAGTCACAACTTGAAAATGACTGGCGCTTGCGCACCATGACAAAAGATGAGTTTCGCCAAGCTGTAACGCACTTTGTTACCCAGTACAGGAAGTCTGAGGACAGGCGTGAACAGCAGGACACTGAGGCTCAGCGAAAGCTTCTCATGAAACAACTGGAGGAATTGAAACATCCAAAAAAGGCTCAGGCAGTATTGACAACTGCTGAACAGGCCCCTCCCGCTGCTCCATCTTCTCCTACTGTGAGTGCTTCACCTGTGTTTGTTCCACCAGTTTCACAGCCACAGTTCCAGCAGAGTCGTAATCCCATGACATCACCCTTTGTGAGAAGGGCTGGAGGCTTTTTCAGAGGAAAAGGCCGAGGACACGGACGAGGTTACAGTCCAGCGACCCTCCAGGATGCGGGACTTGTGGTAATGTGGGACATATTTCCTTTTCCTGTCCAAATGCGTTGCGAAATCGCCGGCAAAATCCGGGGAGGGGGGGGCGTGTTTCAAACTGCTGCGGGCCCAAGCCAATCCCCACAGGGCGGTCCAGTAAATTTTGCGGTAGGTCAATATTGACTAGGTTCCGATTTGAGAACAGTTAAACAGGTAACTCAGAGGTCTGATGAAGAACCACATATCACTGCAACAATACAAGGTCATACATTACCATTATTAGTTGATACAGGAGCCACTTATACTTGCATTAATACATCTTCCATTCCACACATTAAAAAAGCATGAGTCAGGAAAGGTTGCAAGGACAATAGGATTTGCAGGAAAAGTGCAATTACTTCCTTTTTCTGAAGTGGTAAAGGTGCAGGTAAGGCAATACACAACAGAAATGTCAATCTTACTTTCTTCTTCAACTCCAGTCAATGTTTTGGGACGTGATGCTTTGTGTAGATTAGAATTTAAAATAAAAAAAGCAGAGAGGGTTTAAAAAATCAGATGGCTCTCCCATTCAACATCTAGACCAAATTCAATTGTTATTAACATCTATGATGTCACCTAAGCGTTTGGCTATTTGTAAATGTCGAGCACACAAGAAGGGTGAGGATTTAGTAACAAAAGGAAACGCATTTGCCGACAATGTAGCCAAACAGGCAGCTTTCAAGGCTAGGGAATATGAGTTAGTGCCGAAGTGTCAATGCATGAGATACGATCAGTTGAATCTAACTGTTCTTCCCCGTTTAAAAGTTTTGGGAATGGAACTAATGGTGGCGAGTTGGTTCAAGAGCAATTATCACGCATGGTGGGATGTCCGTATTCGTGTCCATATATATACACTAATTCATGCAAATGGTGTACTCTGTCTAACACATCGGGACGTTTTCATTCACAGGAACCACTTTGTTGTGCATTATGTCAGCGTGGAAGTTGCTTATGCATGGGCTTATGCATGTGAATCAGTTCCAATTAATAATCAGCATGTAGTTCAAGCATCCTTGAATATTTTACAACCTAAACCTTCCTTAGATGATATAATTCGTCTTCAACAGATTGCATCGGCAGTTGAAAAATCTTCATGGAAAGATAAGGATGCTAGTACAGGTCCGGATGGAGTATGGCGTAACCATGAAGGATTCATGGTAGCACCACTAACATTGCTTGGAATGTTGATATTGGATGTGCATGATGTTGCGCATGAGTCTAAAAGGGAGGTGCTTAGGAAAATTCGTGCAATGGGATTTTGGTCTCCCTGCATGAATGAAGTGGTGAATCGTACATTACAGCAGTGTTCTATATGTCATACTCATAACATCAGAAAGGGAATTCCTACTAATCCCTTAGCAGGATTTCCAGTGCTAGAAGGTCATTTTAAACATGTGGTTATTGATTACATTGATATGATTAAGCCTGTTAAAAAATATTGTTATGTACAACTTTGGCAAGCTCCCAGCCAGGATCATCAAGTGTTGGTCCAGTAAGTATGTAGTAACAGTAGATCAAGTTATTAATTATCAAGTAGGTCAAGTATCAAGTATCAAGTATCAAGTCGTCAGTCGAACAGAAGTTCGTCAATATGATTTTCATCGTCGTGACCTTTTTAAATCAAAAGCTTGCGACAGATTGAGTAGTTGGCCAGAAACCTCACCAACCACGATAAAGCGATATAGGTTAGGTGAAGGGTTTGATTTTGATTGTTATGCGCGTAAAGGTATGTATAATATAGGAATTTTTCAGGGTAAATGTAATATTACTTGGGCTATTGATTCAGCTCAATTTCTTGTAGTACCGAAGGCGTTCTCTTAATTGTACGATTCAGGTTCTTGAACCCTTGGGTGAACAGTTGGATGCCACATCAAGAGTAGCTATGCAAAACCGTATGGCCTTAGATTGGATGTTGGCAAGAGAAGGGTGTGTGTGTGCAATGATAGGCTCTCACTGTTGCACTTATATTCCTAATAATTCTATAGCTATGACTAGATTAAAAAATGTAAGTGTTGAACTTGCAGCTAATGCTGGCTGGGATGCTAAGCTTGACCAATGGGTAGATCATTGGATAAAAACTACCTTTGGACCTTTTACTGCATGGTTTGTTAAAATAGCTGGAATGATTGGATGCATTCTTTTCATTGTTTCTCTTGTTTTCTGTTGCCTTATTCCCTGTCTGAGAACCTTGTTCGTAAGGATAGTGGAAGGACAGGCTAAGAACCAAAGGGTCCTGTCGGGGCTGGTTGACGAAGAGGAGTGCGATGACTGCAAAAAAGAAATCTTGCCAAATGCGCCTCCATATGTTGTTCCGGATGCTGTTCTTCATAGAGTGAGGGACATTCCGCTTGTGGCTTGGTCACAGGGTCCACAGGAATTGGGCTCCGTGGAAATAAGGGCTTGAACTGTGTCTCTGTTGATTGCGCCCTGGATGTGTCGAAAATGGCATTCTGGGAATAAAAAGGAACATGTCACCCCGAAAGGGAAGAGGTTGCAACTAAGGACATTGATTTGGAATATACCTTGGAATATATGGACTGTCACCAGCCCTGGCAGGAAGGATCAGTCTGCAGATAAGTTGGGTAGAGTAGATCCGAAGAACATTTACCTACATATTTTGCTGTGCATACACTGCATACAACAGGAATAAAATCACATACTCATATGCGTCATACTTCATGAAATTGCCATACACTTCACAACATAATAAAAGAAACTGATATTTGCATACATGGAGGAGAACATGTTGGGATACTTAATCATGAAATTTTCTTTCAGGTGTTATCAAGAGAATGTGATTAGAATAGCATTTTGCATGTCATATATATTTTAGGTTTAGATTTAAAGTATGATTGAAGTAAGGTTAAAAGTAACATTTGCGTTTGTTTCTGGAATTAGTTTGGAAATGATGTTTTGTGCCTTCTGTGAACACAGAATGATGTGAAAATGTGATCCGAGAGAATGTTAGGATTATGTAGTTAGAAGGATATTTTGGTGTTGCATGTTGTGTTTACATGTATTATTGTGGAATTCTGTTAGGTTTCGAGAAATACTCGAAAAAGGGAGGTATGTGGGAATTTCTGTAAGAACAAGTAATATATGTGTGTTGAGTGTATACAAGAATAGAATAGTGCATGCAGTAGAGTGTGTGCTATAAAAAGAATGTACAAGAGATTTATGTGCATGACAGTAGACTTCTTTTGAAAACCATGTTGAAACCATGTTTGGAGCATCATCGTAAAAGGACCGAGACTGAGATCTCGTGTAGGATTGGCTCTGTGCCAGTTACATCATCTACTGTTAGGAGTATTTAAGGTAGACAGATAAGGTAAAAGGTCAGAATGGTTGAGGATTACCGTTGTATAGCCATTCCCTCGGTGAACGCAATAAAGACTTGGTTGAACAAGACAAACTTCTCTGCTACTTTGGGTTTTTCCAAGAAACTTCTCCACACTATCAAATGGACCCTTATTGTTACCCCCATGACCCATCTCACTCCTTTGAGTTTGACACTATGTCTGGCTGCTGCTACATTGTCCAGCCATAATTCCTGATAACCACCTATTCACTGACTACCATGTAATGTAAAGTGGCATAATACTCTATTATGAACCATTATGAACCTTAGCTAAAACCATAGGCAATTTGTAGTCTGTCATGGTTACTACTGATTGTAATTTTTCAGTTAGCCCCTTGGGTCGTGGATCTGCCCAAGGTTTCTTCCTAGATTAACTGAATATATGGGAGTTTTTCCTTGCCCCTGTTGCTCTTGGGTGCTCCTTCTGTGAAGCGCCACGAGACAATACTATTGTAAAAGGCACTGTAAAAAATAAAACTGAATTGAATTGAATTTAATAATTGTGGTGTAGATAGACAGAGGAAGCAAAAAAGCCAGGCTCACACTTCACATATCATGTGTGTGAGAGGGGAAGAGAGAGAGTGTTAAAGGAGATGACACGTAAAAGGTTTGTGGCAGCACTAGGCTATAGGAGCATAACTAAGTTATGGTGCATGGCAACGCAACACTGCAGGGATGGTCAGTAGCTGCCATGACTTATAGCTGGAGGCAACAACAGAGGCAGTCCTTTACAATAAGACCCATGAGGAGTGACGATTTACTGTGCATCCTTAACTATGGGGAACAATAAAGAGAAAGGTTTTAAGTCTAGACTTAAAGGTATTGAGAGGCAAGGTAAATTAAGCTCAACAGCCTTCTGCCACTCACACTGCTGTAGCCACTCCCCCTCTCACATACTTCCAGTGCAGTGCTTAATCGGGTGGAGAAAAAAAAAATCCTATGCTAAAGTAGTCCATCATGCTGTGCTGTCACATAGACCTCTTACCATCCAAAGACATTGCAATGCAACACCTCAATAATACACACATTGGTTAAAGTTTGCAGAACTTGCAACACCTTGCACACGCAGACTCACATGGATAAGCAGTCTGTTCATATCTGTTTCAAACAAGTGCTGTTGCCTGAGCGACTGGACATTAGCTATGACAGATAACGTTCAAAAATCACTTCTGAGGTCTATGACACTGACATGGCCTCTATAGCTTATGCGGTTAGCCTGCATTTTATTATTTCATGACAACAAAGCACACAACTATGAAAGGCGTCTTAAAATGACAAACCTTTTCATTACCCGCACCCAATATGCTAATTACACTCTTGCTAGTTTGAACTGGCCTTGCAAACTTCCTGTGATTGAAAAAAAAAAAAAAAAAAAAAAAAAAAATTGACTAACTGCACAGGCCTAAATCTGCCACATGTAACTGGCCACATATTTCTTGGAAAGCACTGTTTGTACAGGCACTGCACTAGTATTCTTAATTTAAACTGCAGCTGGTTGTGACGTAATGCTTTTACATATTATGTTGCTGTTTATTGGTTATAGAGCTGATTATGCTTATTAGTTTGAGTGTTTTAAACAGACAGGACTAAAACACAAAGAATAAAAATTGCATAAGAATATATCCTAAATCCAATTAAAATAATAATCAAAACAATCAACAGTGCAAGTCCCAAGTTAACCTTTAAAAATAACTTTATTTTTCTTTCACTGGTAGGTGAGAATTAAATATGAACTAATGTACTCTGCAGTAAGTAACAGAATACACATACTCAAGGTGAAAATGATAACAACATTCACAATAACATATAGGTCTCAAGGAAACCATTTGACAAGACACATATTACACTCGACATGACATAAAAATTATTTTGAAACTTAATTTTACCTTTATCACAATTCATACAGGTGCTTGCCATCATGCAAAATATAAAACAGAAAACACACATTTAAAAAACATTCTTGAAAGTAAAAACATTACTAAAACATCCCAGAAAAATGTTTTAACATTTGTGACTGTAGCCATGACTAGTGAACATCAGGAATTCACGGGCAGAACATCTACAAATAACCATACCATTAATTACTCTTAATAAAGGCATCATGAGAATAAAAATTCATAAGTTGAACTTCAAAAAGATGTATGTAAAAGACATTTATTTGGCAAGCTTTGCACTGTTAATGGTGCACACATATACACAGAAACAGGCATTTCCCTATTTTATTTTATGAACTACAACAAGATCGCAAAAACTAACTAGCCAGTACAACTGATATGGACATCTAAGAATATATTCAGGATTAAAATCAATTACTTGTGATCACAGTATGAAGAAGGTCCTCAGACAGTGCTCAATCAACTTTCTTGTTGCGTATGCAAGTACTATCCATCATGTAGCGACACATAGGGACTGTGTGTTGAGCAAACAAGGTGAGCACCTTGCCATGAAGCAAAGTCAGAAGGGTCTGATGGCCAGTAGCCCAAACTCTGTACCATGGGCCGTAGAAAGGATCTGACACAGCTGGGCATAGCATGTTATTTAGGTTGACTTCAGTCATCTGTGAATGGGGCCAGGGGAAAGTGGTAGAGAGAAGACAGAGGAGATTGCACTACTGAAATAATAATTATAAAAAAGTTGCAGTCTAATACACAATTAGACAATTAGGTGTGTATGTGTACCAGTGTATAATCTGCCAGCATGTGCATGTGACAATGACATCAACAAAATGGCATCCCTCAATTAAACTTACCCTCAACATGTAATTATTTACTTATTAAGTGCTAACAAATACTTTTAGTATTAAAACTGCAACAACCAACTAGAGAATGTAATTCCATGGAATAACCAGAGCATGGAAATGCGAACAGTGGTCTTAGTACTTTGCATTTGAAGCACATAGATGCACAACAAACGCCCTGCATGCTTTATTGACGTCTTCAAAGGGTGCACACAACACAACATAACACAAGGGTCTTGCTAGGACATTAGTAGGCTATTGCTTGGGTAGTTATGGTGGCTGCTTGGGCAATCATGACTTAACTTTACCAGACATACCTGAAAAGCTGACTCAGTAAATTGACCATGACCCATCTATCCCCCATTCCCGCTGCATTTGTTTGTATGCCATAATAAAACCAAGTGATTAGAAAGTTCAGAACAAATGGTTAGCCTTGCTACACTTTTCTTCTTTAATTGGCAGAACTGTCATCTCATAATATACAGCACACATAGCGATAACTTCTTACTGGTTGTCTATGTAACCAAGTCTTGGCTAGCTTGGCTATTTCTAAAAACATATGGGAAGGCTAATAGTAGCCTAGATGGTTCAATATTATCATTTCATACTTGCTAGGCTTTGGAAAAAATAAACTTTCAGTTTAGTTTGTTTTAATTATCTATAATAAATAATAAATAAAGCAGGTAACTTTGGCATTTTGTTGAAAGTTATTTTACCTCATCAGCTCATTTCACTTGGTAAAAATACCTCCAATGTATCCACGTTCTGGAGAGTTGCGGGTTCGCATTCTCATTTTCATTTCATTTCAAAGCACTCAAAGCTTTACAATTTGCCTAACATTCACCCATTCACACACCTGTGGCAGAGGCTGCCATGCAAGGCACCAACCTTCCTTGATGCAACCTAGCAACCAACATAGCAACCAGCTTGGGAACCATCATAACTACCCTAGCAACCAGCTCCACAATAGCCCCTTTTACACTGTCCACTTGACCCACCAAGTGACCCACCTTGGACCACTTTTTCACAAGATGAATCTGATCTAAACAGCTCACACTGAACGCATGAGGGTTGAGGTTTGTTGATAATGTGACAACATACAAACATACAAATCACCACCGTAAATCACCACAGAAAATACCTGATCTGAAGAAAGGGGGTGAGGGTGAGTGCACTGCAAGTGCATCAAGCACTTACTGCCATAGTGTAAATTTTCAACGTTAAGTGTTGTCCCAAATAGATCACTTATTTATAACTCTTACCTGAGGAGAAGATAGGAGCTGCCGTTTAAATCACAAACTCAAAGAAATATTCAGATTAATGACTGTAGTCAGAGAGTGACGTATGACGAGCCTAATGTATGAAACATGAGTAAAATAATTTCATTACCATTGTTGCTTGGATTTAAACATGATTACTGCAGCTCCCACCTCTTCTCAGAGTTAGCCGGCATTAATGAAGTTTGAACACAACCACATAACATTTCCACTCACTTTGCTCCTCCCTGTTCTCTGTTCGGCATACTGATAAGTTAATCCTTTCTGATCGGTTTGATTCCAGGTGGGTTATTTTAGTAGACTAATTACATTCTGTTTTAGGAGGGGCTAGAAGTTAGGCTAGTGTGTGGAGAAGTTAGGAAAAGGCTATCAATTCTTTGCCCCTACATGCCACCAGTAATGCATTCTAATCTAAAAGGGACTAATGACAACCTAGTAACCAGCATAGCAACAAATTCCACATCAAACTATCAAGATATGGCTTTCATTTTCATGCACTGGTAATTCCTTGGTATTCCCTAGTTTTAAATTCATACTGTAGATGGTATGGTCTTCCACAGGAGACTTGTCATGTGGTGGTGGTGTGTTTGACTGTAGTACGTGTGGGTATGTGTTTCAGTATGCATGTTTCTGCAGTAAGCCCCTCCCTTCTGTGTTGTACATATTTGGGTTTGTAAATGGGTCTATTTGAGTCTACACAGGTCCACTGTGACAGATAATCTATTTAAATTTTAATATATATTACAAGTCATCTCTATCAGGTGTTTGCACAAACTGGACAGGAGTTGTTTAGCCTATGCCAAGATTAGTTGTGCTATGATGGTTGCCATCTCTCTTCATTTTTCATCTCAACTGAAATGAATTCTCACGCAGGTTGGCGGTGTATCGTTATATCCCATATATATTATATATAGCAGCTCTTGTATATTGCAGCTCTTTCATTAGGCAAACTTTGCTTTTACTTTCACACAGGCAGTCACAGCCCTGCCCTTCTACAATGTAGCCCTGACTTCAATATAATCAACATTTTTTTTGTCAGTCAAAAGTTGACATCTTCTCATTGAATGTTTTTTTTTTTTTTAGATTAATGTGTAAGATATCAAAACTATTAAACAATTTAGGGTAACACTTCACAGATAACGGGTTTTGTGGTAATAAATTGGTAAAATCATTGGTTATGGTATAAAATCCTTGCCAAGTTTTTTGGGCTTGCAACAAAGTTTTGTGTTTGTAAGAATATTTTGTGTTCATTAAAAGTAATTGTGTACATGTAAAAACATTTTGTAATTGTAAAAATACTTTATGCATGCAAAAAAAAATATTTGCACATTTGCAAATCAGTTTTGTATGGAGTCACAGACAAAAAAATTGCATCATCGCTGTATTATCATGAGGCTCGGTAGTGCCCAGCCCCCAATTAGTTCTGGTCATGTTTTACTCAAAATCAGTAGGGGAGCCCTCTCAATTAATGCATTTAGTGTGAGAGACACACAAGACACGCCTCGCATGCTCACTTGCCACACGCCTTATCTCACGCTCCAGGTGCATGCAGCCTATAGCCTATACATAACCTGTGATATTTGCACCATTTGAAGAGTCCTGTAAGAACACTGAAAAAATGTAGCTTATATGCCTACATATAGCAAACACCCCCTAAACCTATCCAAAATAGCCTATTTTAGCAGTTAATTTGTGGTGTACCAGATTTATCTGTGCGGGACAACAGCAAGCAGCCTGTGAAAGGACATGTCATTTTGTTACGCAAGTAATGAGAGAAGGCATAGACACACACAAACATGGGGTAGATGTTACCAGATTTATTAATGAGAATCAGTTAATGTAAATACAGCCCAACCACACATCCCACTGCACAGTTCTCTCTATGGCTGATTCAGACTAGGGAGAAAAGACTGTCCATTTACCTTGGCCTAGGGCTAATTGGCCCTATACCTATCACTCACACACACACACAAACAATAACGAGAACAACACAAACATTGACTACAGTAGGCTGGTAGGAAATATTATGTGAGGCCTCACTAATCGGCTTCCAAGAGTTACTGGTTTAGTCCATAACCCGGCTCTGGTGTGGAGCACACTGACAGCAAGAAGTCCAAAAACATTGGTTCAGCATCACTGTAGGTTCTGTACCTGGCTGCCAGTAGCCAACACACAGCTCACGGCACTTTCCCTGATACAAAACATGCCATGCAAATACACAGTAGATAACAGATTTACACACATAAAGCTCACAAATAGACTACCCATGTTTATGTCAGTTGTGGGCCAAATATGTGTGCCATATAGATGACTATGACAACTGTGGCATACATGGACAGTAAAACAAAAATGTGTACTGCCGCCTTACTCTGTTCTGGGCATCTCAGAATAACAAGATACTATCTCAAAACAACAAGATACCATCTCAAAATAACAAGGTATTATCTAAGAATAACAAGATATTTGATCAATTTTTTGTGTGTATCTATGTGTTGGGAACACACCCTAGAAATCTAGACGTCTAGCTACCCACCATGATGCCTTACCAAGCCTTGGTAAGACCAATCACAATGCTCTATCTTTGTGGATAGTCATTGGGCGGGCTTAGCAAGATAACAACAGGGCTGTCAACAGTGGCCAAGGAATAGCAGTTGTTTGAATCAGCTTTGGCATCAACTTTGGAGGAGTTGGGCTTAGGCTTTTCTTTGAAAGTTGAGCAGGAAAAGGCATTTTAAAGAAATTTTTAAAAGTTTTGTGAGTTTGTGATTGGTTTTTCCATTTTCAAATGTGTGACCATTGTCGACAGATACAAACCAGATTTACATGTACGAAACTTATTTACAGATTTCCCCTAAATAGCTAATCACCACACTATCAGTCAGCCAGTCAGCTTGCTTCCTTGATTTTCGTAGAAATTAAATTGAACAGAGCCATAGAGACAGAGATTTGTGTAATGTTTTGATGTTGCAGGTACAATTATTATTTTTTTTGTGCAAATCCACTTAATTCTGTATCCTGAGTTAACACTAACGTGAAGTCAATAATTTATGATTGAATTGCTAGAACTGACTGTGCAGATAGAAAGCCACAGGTATTAGCCATATTTATATCTATACTATTAGCCACCATAGTACTGCTTAGCTAAGTCCCTCACATCTTAGCCATCACATACTATTACCATATTACTACCCCAACACTACATAATTGTTACAGTGTCCAGATTTAAACATAGTTGCAGAGACTGTAGTCAGCATCAAATGTTCTTCTGGCATCTAGCACTGCAAGACCCACTACAAAAGAAGAGTCAAAAATAAACAAATCAGCATGTGCATTGGTGTTAGACAGTACAAGTATGGCATTTTCAGTCATAATAGATTTCATAAGTCATCCGCACCACAGTAAATGCATTAGATATTTAGCCTAAACATAGTAAGCACTAAATTGGCAGAACTATGCATGCAATGCTCCTCTGTAATGTTAATAGGTATATTTTTCAATGTGCACAAGTGAAAAAATGGTTTTGACTATTTTAATTCTGATGTGACATAGAATTGAAATAATCAAAATCATTTTTCAGTGCATTGATGTAAAAGTAGCTTTACTGGCATGTAGGCCTACTGCCAGTCTGAATAAAATTTCTGGTTATCTAACACTTATCTGAAGCCTATTAACACACTAAATACAACATACAATTAGCATTTTTACCTGACATAACTTAAATAATGTTTACCGCAATTTTTTGGAAAAACAATGAAGCATCTATTCATTTCTGACAACCTAGACTACAGGCTGAAGCAATCAAGGTTAACTATATCATGTTAGGCATGATTAAGTTTCATCAGTGCATTAGGGTAAGAGGACCCATTAAGTTCATGTACCATTTGACCCACTTTCAACTTGGAAGTCAAATTTTACAAAAAGAAAAAATATTTATATTTTATAACTATTTATAGTTACACATTGTTTTAATCAATTCAGCAGTTTAACTCCATTTGTCCTTAATTTCAAATCAGTCACATTTTGACACAATTTTAGTGTGACATCTTCGCATAGTGTGTCAAGGTCACTAACAAAAAGTTACCTCAAAACTACCTCAAAAAAGTGTTTTGGGACCCCTCAAACAAGTATTTTTTTTATGTTTTTGGACACTTCCTTCAGAATACCATTTATGTTATGAAAAATGAGAGGTAAATGATTTGGAACATATTTTGTGTTATTTGGAAAATAACTTATGTGCTAGTGCACAAAGCTGATCTGTCAGTCAAACCACAATCCTTGAGTGAAAAATTAAGCACGTCAGGTGTGTATGAATGTTTTATAGTTGATATGACTTTAATCAACACATCAACACATCTTTTATCCTTTTGAAAATTAAATATTTTCAAAAATTTTGCCAACAATTTGCCAAACTACAGCCAACATAAGTTCATATTTATAAATGTATGCAAAGTAATGTTAATTTTCATGTTTAGTTCAGATTATATTTTGGCTTCATGCGTGATTATGTAAACATATCTTAAATTTTGAGAGTAATATATTGTCATGTTTAACTACTACCGTAAGGCACCAATTAAGCCCACTTCAGTGTATTTCAATAGGGATTTCCTCCCTTTAACCATTTTTTCTAAATTCTTATGCCGAAATGTTGATAATAACCATTATTTTTTTCATCTTTTTAACTTAATTTACAACTATGAAAATAGGCCTCCATACACTATAGACCAAAGACTGCTTGCACTTTATTTCTAATTTATACAATGTCTGCAGTGAGAAATACTGCTGCTGCTGACAATCTAAACATAAACATGAACTTAACAAAGACTGAATCTGAATAGATCATCCTCAGTCAAAGTACCATTTATAGGTGTGTATCTTAATAGAAGTTATGGCAAATTTAGGCTTGTATGATGGAATGAATGACAAAATGAACAGATTAAGAGAGAAAGAAAGTAGGAAAGAAGAGGAAATAAAACAAAATAAGAGAATTAAAGAAAGGACAACTGTAAAAAGGTTATGATCTATTTTGAGGTAACTGTGTTTGTGCCTTTTCACAGTCCCCTTAAGTCCCACATCAATGAAGGTTAGGGTTTATTCTTGTACAGCAATAATTTATTATATTTTATTAAAAAATATGATGTGGGCTTATTTGGAACACACAAGGCCTTAAATGGAACCAATTAAGGCCATGCCAGACTTTTGACATATTTTAAAAAATATCTATAAATGTAAAAAATGGGTACAATGGGAATGGGAATGCATACATTTTCAAATGAGAAATTAAGTTTGCAGTTTGACAAATTATCTGCCCTGCAAATCATGCCAATATCAATGAAAAATCTAAATCTAAATTTTGATGGTCTCAATGGGTACACTTACTCTACAGTGATAAAAAGTAGCCTACAGCTAACTGATATAACACCTAACTATCAGAACAATTACACATAATGTCACGTTACAACCAAAAAGTTATTTGACTTTATGGAAATGATAATGCCTATGTTAGCCTCTATAGCAATACCAAGCTTTCAGTAAGGTCTCTAAGCCGATTATGTTTTTAAACATCAACACTGACACTTTCATGCAAACTAAAAACAAAAGTGACGATGTCTAGGAGTATACTTATGATAGTTAATAGGTCAATAATGTAAAAAAATTTAAAATTATGTTATTTCATCAACTTACCAGTGATTGCTCTTGATGAGCAACAGAGATCAACGGAGCTTCGTCCCTTGTTTGTCTCTACTGCTCTCGTCAATAAGCAGTGTGATAACTGTCTGTTTAGGGATAATGTGGTGATTGACTATTTAGGCAAAATGAGTTTTGCACTTGTAAATCTGTTTTGTTTCTGTAGAAAATGGACGTGCACCTGAAATGGGAAATCAGTGTATGGGGAAAAAAAACGATCCCCCTCAAAAATAAATAATAATGTATAATAGATGTACAAATAATTTACATGCACAAAATATGTTTACAAATACATGTACACTACATGTGTACATTTAATGTACACATTTTTTTTTTTTTTTTAATGAGCATGACATTTCTACAAAATTTTGTTACAGGCACGAAGAACTTTTGGAAAGGATTTTATACCATAGCCTACATGGTAACAACTCATAACCACTCATGTTACTGAATAATAACTGGATAATTTCTGTGTTATTTCTAAACAATAACTCACTATTTGTTGGGGTAACAAGTCAATACGTACCTGGTAATAACAAGGAATTACTTTGTTGTTATGGTGAGATTTGATGGCAAGACTTAAAATGTAGTAATGAATGGTAAAATCATGTATTAATTTCCAGTAAGTACCCAGTAATTACCTATGTACTTTTATAAAAATTGCATGGAATCAGGGCTGTACAATACAATAGTTCCTGTTTCTGTTTAATTGCAGTGTAATAGCTATTTCAGAAATGAAAGTGCATCAAATATAGGATCTTGATTTGAATCAGTTTATTGTAATCGAAACATGACAAGACCATGACAAACCAAACAGGAATCATGACAATCCAAAAGAAAAGAGGATGTACAGTAATCGTAGAACTGTAGATCATAATATGGCACTGGATGGACAGATAAGCTAGTTTGCCCATGCATAACACCCTAAACACTGAAACAAACATAACACTTACTAGTTGTCCTACATTAAATCAGCAGCAGAACAAAGTCTGTGCACATTTTGCTGTGCATCTACAAAATCAGGTGACAATTGTATTATTGAAACAGACATGTGGTGTGGTATTAGGTTAGGAGGTTTGCTTCTGGCTACTTACATGATGTGTGCAAGGAAACGATACTGGATGTCAAAATAACATATCTATCAATACACTATACTACTAATGATTATAATAGGAGGAAAAAAGGTGCACTTAAGATTGTTTACTGTGCTAAGTCATTAATTCATACTTTTGGATTAAATGGATGTCTATTTTAGGCTGTGATTTATAGATTTGGTGTTTGGGCATATGGATTTAAAAACATGTAGCTTGTGAACTACATATTTATTTTAATGACAACCACTTAGTCGGCGAGAAAATATTAAGGTGTTTGCGCCTACTATACCCTATTCCTTCATAATTTGTCCTATATTCACATGCCTGGTCTTTAAAATGTCAGTCAGAATAACTGTGGGAAGTACTGACATAAGAATACAGAGTATCATTGTTTAATACAATATTACAATATTATTTGTTTTTCTCTCAGCCAATTACAAATATCTCAAAATTAAGATGACAGTCTTCTGAGAAACCTTTTATCCCATGGAAACACAACTGAGCCCTAGCATCAGGACTTGTGAAGCCATGTGTAAAATTAGACCAACAGAGCATAAAAAATATGTTTATGTAATGGTATGTCCAGGCGTTTTGAAAATGAAAATGAACCCTTTTGTGTAGAAGCATAATCTTGGCCTTAAATGAAACCATCTAAAATGTATTGTAAAGTGTTTACACAATATAGCAGTAGTATAGCAGTAATAGCAGCAGTTTATATTTTTATCATATCCTGAGCATAAAATAGGTCAAAGTGAATTGGTATATTTATTTTCCTTTATTTTACTAAAATTAATGACAAATGTGCAAACAGTAACTGTGCTAACACAAAAAGCTATTTACATCCAACTTACAAAAAGTATGAAATCCATGTTTGCATTGCACATGGAACCTATAGGTTAACATTAAATATGGTACAGATGAGGCCAATTTTTATCTGGTGTCTGCTTTCCTCCAAAGATCACAAATTGAATAAGTGACACCCCGACATATACAACCTCACCTACCCGCCACAAGTCCGAGTTATCTTGACAGACATTTTCTCTCACCTACCCAGGCAGACAGCTCTCTTCCACCCTCCTACATACATGCATATAAGGACGCGTGCACACAAGAACACAGCAGTACCCATGACTTCCCATAAGCACACTCCAAATATGCAAGCAGTCTTGAAAACATGACTTAAAACGTTGACTCCACTAAAGACTAGTAGAAATATTTTAGAGAACGGGCATATGTACAAGTCTAAGTTGGGGTGCTTGCCTTCCCAGAAGTCGTCTTCTTTAGAGTCCACCAAAGAAGCATCGCTTCTCTCCTTCTGCACATGGGTTGTGTTTCACATGCATTCTCCTTGTCGCTTGACCTACAGCATTCCTTTACTGTTTAAATATATGCATTATGAAACAAAAATGTGAACACAGGTTTGCAGCTGCTTCACATCTAGCTTTATATGCAGGCTTACTCACCCCCCAGAAAGTTAGCAAACAGTTGATTCTATGGGGATACTTGAGAGGAAGAAAGTACTAATTTTACCTGTTAACTAAATGGATTAACTGATTAACTGATCCAATTCAAGGTCCAATATGATTTGAGGCACTGTAATTAAATTGAAAAAGGAAAATGATTTTACAGCCCTGATTCCATGTAATTTTATGAATGGAAGTATACAATTACCAGGTAATTACTGGAAATTAATACATCTTACCATTTCATTACTTAATTTTAAGTCTTACCCTCAAATCTCACAATACCAACAAGGTAATTCCTTGTTATTACCATTCTGTAATCAACTTAACACAACAAATAGTGGGTTATTCTTTAGAAATAAGATACAAATTATTCAATAATTATTTAGTTATTACTGAGCAACGTGAGTTGTTGTGAGTGTTACCCAAACCAGAATATGTTTGATATGTTAGATTACTCAAATTAGCCATCTTTTGCTTTGTTGACAGCTTGGCATTCTCTCAAGCCGCTTCATGAAAAAGTCACCTGGAATCATTTTCCAAGTATTCAAGGACTTGCCAGAGATGCTGAACACTTGTTGGCTGCTTTGCCTTCACTCTGCAGTCAAACACATACTAAACCATCTCATCTGAAGCAGCTGGAGCACTGCATCGTTCTTTTTCTTTGTCAAATAACCCTTACATAGCCTGGAGGTGTGTGTATTAGAGTATGACTGAATGATAGATTTTCACTGGTCCAATGTCCATGACTTTGTGTTTCCTGGCCTAAGCCATTTTTTAATTCATGTTGTTCTTCCTCTTGTGCCAAGAAACAAAAGGAATGTCCCTTGGTATGATGTGTCTTTTGAATGGTACTGTAAATTACATTTACATTTATGCATTTAGCAGGTGCTAAGAAGAGGCAGTATGGGCTGTTTCATTCAGAATTCATTCATTCAAATTCAAAAAAATATTGTGGCAATCCCCATCATTCCCACCCCACACAGCTGGGGATACCATACCATTCCAAGGCCTTGTAGAAACACAAAATGGTAAAGGAATAAGATGCCAGTTGATAGGAGAGCCCACCACATATCTCCCAGAGGTTCAGGAGTATATATACCTGCCATAGGAAAAACAAAAGTTATAGTGAAATTGGTAGCAAATTCTAGTCAGTGTCAGTGAAACACAAAGAATGAACACTGAAATGCAGTCTAAAACCTAGAATGGGCCTCATTCACTAATGATTACTACCATCTTCCTAAGAATATTCTTAAATTATTTTCCAAAATTACTTTAATCCTGGAATATTTAACAACTGCAGAACTGCAATGCAACAACCAATTGTTTTTGACAAACAAGTCACTGTTCAAATGTTCCAGTGTTCTTCTCTTTCAGATAAGAAAATATTGGTAAATCTTTGTGAAAACTGCATAAATGTGGTTTAGGAACAAATTTCTTTGTAAGAATGGTTGGTGAATGAAGCCCAATTTCCTTTGCTTATTCACTTCATGGCTGTTTGGTTACTTTTCGGGAAGCCTTACAACACCTAACAACGATCAGTAATATTATTTGAAACAAGCTGTATATGGAACTCAAAATTATTCTAAATGTGGCCTAAATGTAGCTATAGACCAGGTTTTAAAAGGGTGGCTTCTCTTCAAGGGACAGGATGTTTTTTTAAACTACGGAGCCCCCTTACAGTCACCAGTTTTTTTGTAACTTATACCAAAGTCCAAAGTGACTACGAAGCTTGTAAATTAACCCCTAAACATCATAAAATGAACTGAAGAGTATAAATAGGCTCACAACCTTAAGGATGTGATTAATTGCCTCCTGCCATTTCAAGACACTGTGGTGTCCATTATCTGATCACATATGTAACGCTTGGGGTCCCAATATGATGAACACTGTCTATATACCCCAGTTAACAAGAGATTAAGGTAACACTTTAGAATAATGGAAGCTTGTAGCACCTTTGTTACATTTAGTAAATAATGAACTAATTATGAAATTATGAACAAATTTGTTTTGTTATAGATTTTGAATGATTAAGAAATAAGTTAATATTTAGATAAATAATGACTAAACAATTACACAATTGTACAAATATGTTTGTAAAAGCAAACCAAACAAGTTCAAATTTGACAAATGAATTGTGCATGTTTTCTAAACATTGTTAAATTATGACATTATTATTTGAAAATTAGTAAACTATTACTTGTAGCTATGATTTGCTTGTAAAAGGAAAGGATACTCTTATATACAACTAATTATGAACAAAATGTTTAGAGTTTTTTTTTATAACTACGATATTTTAAACACTGATAAACATTGCATTGCCAATTTACATAACTACAGAAAGTACAGAGGCTGGTTAATGTTAATGAATCAGTTGTTGATGTGACTAAACATTTATTTATTTTTTTTAGGCCTACAGTGTACCTTAAAGGGTAAAAGAGTTCTCATGGTCCCAGAAGGTGCATTATGAATGGAGCACAGATTCACCTCACCTGTTATGAATCATTTGTAAATATGTATTATGCTATATGCAGCACATCTACAAAGCTTTTTGCTGTGTAAACATGTCTACATACACAAACAATTACCTTAATATGTGTAACTCAACATTGTATTTTATGAATGATCTGTTAAGGCTTACATTTTATTTACAAAGCTTTTCACATCCTCTAATATGAAGTGAAAGCATGTCCTCATATACAGTTTACCTCATTAAGTGTAAATGTCTTACCTTTTTCAAATTAACTGTTAATGTTTACTAATTATTTACAAACATTATCTGCATCCCCTAAACTTGACTGTAAATATTATTTCTAAATGTTACAACTGTAAATACAGCATATTACATAAAAAAAGAAAAATACAAGTATGACTTGACCTACAGGGTTGTATTTAAACCAAGGATGGAAATTAACTTGCCACACTCAACATACTGTATTTACAAGCCACTTTTATACTCAAGTAGTGTTTTACATTACAATACCTAGAAACATAAGAAATATGTTTTTTTTGTACAAGACGCACACAAATTTCCCATCAGTCGGCCTACTTGGTACTAGAGCCGTTTATTCAGTAGTTACTACCAATGAATGATTATAGGAGAGAAAAAAATCTTATATTTATACATATATAAATAAAAAAGTACTCGGTTAAAGGGTTACCTACTAGGTTAAGAAATAACAGGAATGAAATCTGAGTATTCAAAAGTGATGGTTAGAATGTTAGAATGTAGCAGAATATAGCAATGTCTCCCTGCAACTACAGGAATGTACTGTAGCCTGCTTCAACTAATTTCCTATGTTCAACTGAGCACTCCCACTTCCCATTCAAATGAAATGGAAATTGCATTAAGTGGTTAGATGGTTAGAAATATAGGCCTTTAATACAACAATGGTCCAGCACAAATATTTATTAATTTGTCATTGCAGGGGACACACGGGGATATCCCTGAACACCCCCACAGGGACTCTTTAAAGCTAGAAGCCTAAGTACTCCACATTTTACATTGAGTTGAGTGACGTGAACATTCCATTTATTCAAAGCGATAGAGCTATAATTTTCATAACGATACATTTGCCATTAATGAAGTCTTAATGAAGTAGTATGAATATGCAGCTTGTAATGTAACCTACAGACAAGCGAGCAGGCCATAGTCTACAAATTACTGTGTGCACAAGCACATTTTCACCCCATGATAGCCTAAGTAGACAGACACTCGGGCACAGACCCAAATGTGATTTAATCCAGACCCAGGCCTAGCTCATTCTATGGTAATAATCAGCATGCAAATTATCCATCATCTAAGTGTTATTTTAACAGGGCACAAATAACAGATTCACCGCTATGTTCGTGTAGAACCAAGGCAAACTCGGTCCTCTGTTTAATCACGTATCTGTTCCATCTGTGGCTGTAGAGGCATCATCAAGTCGGACTGCATTCATGCAAAGAGAAAGTTTAGACACCATGAGGAAGGTACAAAATGTCAGCTAAATCATGAAATGGGACCCTCTGTCGCGAACACTGACATCCAAGCGAGAGGTGGAGAGAAACTGAAACTAAACGTAGCGCATCTCAAATGTTAATTGTAGCCCTATCCTGTTAGACACCATACATATGGAAGGCAGTTCAAGAAATTCTGATAATACATAATAGATAGGGCTGGAATGAACCATAGCCTTCCTGCCACAGTGGCAGGTAAATTTACAAATCTCTCTCGTCAGCACACAAATTAAAGGTAAAACATCTGTCCTGGTGTTATTGGACCTCAGTGCTGCTTTTAACACTGTGAATCACAACATACTACTACATCGACTTAAACACTGGGTTGGATTCACTGGTATATTTATGAAGTGGTTAAAAATCCTACATACAAAACAGCAGCTTCTTTGTTGCCATGGGCAGTTATACTTCAACTCCAATGTCTGTGACCTGCATGCCCAAGGGGTCAATCATTAATCAACCATTACTTTTCAACCATTTTTCTTTAGATTAAAATTTTGATGAAGCACCCCCACCCACAGAATGCAGAATGGCTGCATGGGTACATAGGTATCAGTGAACATAACTGACCACTCGGTGAGTTTCACATCTTTACAAATGAAAGTTTAATGCATTTTAGGAAAGACTGTAGTGGTGGGGGGTGCTACTGCAACAACCAAAAATTCTCAAATGACGCCACAATCAAAAACCTGACTGAATATTGTATATTTCGTGGTCATAAGACTGATTATAACACAAAACAACAATACCATGATTGCAAAATTTACTATGAATACGAAATTCAAACGTCTCCTATGCCAGTCCGTCGGCCAGTGATATCTGTCTGAAACTTGTGCACATTGAACGCTGGGAGAATTCTCATACCCCTTAGATTTGAGTGAGGTCGTGGAAATGCTTCGTTTGAAGGGCCAGATAGCCCTAGCCCTTAGCTCTAGCTCTTACTCCCAAAGAGATTTCACCTTCACCTCGTGTGAACGCTTGTGTTTAAATCACTAAATGGGACAAAACCTAATTTCCTATCTGACATGTTTCAGCAATACACACCACTTAGGTCTCTCAGGTCACAGGAGAAAAATTTGCTGGTAAGACCTGTGGTCAAAACAAAGTGTGGTGAAGCAGCTTTCACCTGCTATTCAGTTCAGCTTTGGATCCAACTTCCTGAAGACATTAAAAATGTCCCTACTGTTGGCAGTTTCAAATCTAGACTTGAAACCAATCCTTATCTTTCTTTTCATATTCTGTACACTTTAACTTTATGCTAATAATTTTATGCCTTTAGAAAGGTGTAATCTTAAACCAAATTTGTGATATATATGCGTATTTCCATTACCTTTTAATGAGGAATATCTTCCAGGAGGATTTCAGTGTACAAAATTAAGAAAACGTTTTTTTTTGGTAGTGGGCTCGAGTCAGTGTCCAGCAGGGAAGACTGTTTGATTGGGCTTGATGAATTAGCAGATGTCTACCCATTGGCAGATTATTTTGTTGATCACTCCAAATGGTGACACTGAAAAGATATCATGTAAAGTGAAGTAATCATATGAAATATTTCCAAATGCTTCTTTTGTTTTTGTGTAATTCTGACAATTATTCTTTCTTAGAGATTGATGCTTCCTGAGTCTGTGGGTGAACTTGCACAGTACATTAAGGACCAATGTGGACTAGAAGGTGACTTCAGACTGTCCATCCAAATCATGGATCCCAAGTGTTGGCAGCAGTATGGGAACGCACATGGGGATGAGCGGTTTCCTAGTCAGGGACACTTCAGACACTCACCCACATACAAATATGACAGTCAGCCAGTCAAATATGACTGCATGAGTGCATTAACTGAAAGCAAAAAGCACCCTTTTTACAATTTTTACAAATCAAATACATGAAGACCAAAGATAATAGTGGAGCGATCAGAAAAGACGAATACTTTACATTTCTTATTCACAAGGGAAGTACCCTACGCTGGTAGGTAGTTGGCATTTTTCATCTGCCAACAAGGCTACAAAGCCAGTTGCTTTATCTAAAACAATTACACCACAGTTGAGAAAAATCATTAGTGTGTGAAAGATGTGTGACATCAAGCAGCTAGCAACATTGGTGCCTACTGGGACGGGGGGCATGTCGTGCATGGTCTCTGGTGGGCTACCTCTCCAGTTTGTGCTTGTGCAAGCATTAGTGTCACATTTTAATGCTTGCATTAATTGCAGGGTTACTATTTACTGTTCATATTTCAGGAGATAAGTGATTTTTTGGTTTCAAGTACTTAGTAGTGTGATTGATTTATTACATAGACTAAGCACTTTCAGTATAATTCTCTGAACTTTATTATATTTTATATAAAAATGAGCACCGCATGTATATTCCACCAACTGTCGGTGTTAAACTTAAATGTGCATTGGATGTCGAATGTGCATGATCATTTGAGCTGTTTCTGTGAAGTCAAACTAAACACAGGTGAACATGCTGAATGTTGAAATACTTTCCATGATTTTTTTTATGTTCAGTTAAGACATCCTTTTTCTGAGTGCATGTGAAAACAAAACTGGGACGGTGGTAGCGTAGCGGTTAAGGACCCTGGTTAGCGTGCAAGTAGCCTGAAAAGTTGTGGGTTCAAATCCCAGCTGCCACCGTTGTGCCCTTCTGACAATTATTCTTTCTTAGAGATTGATGCTTCCTGAGTCTGTGGGTGAACTTGCACAGTACATTAAGGACCAATGTGGCCTAGAAGGTAAAACTTTTTGTATAATGTAAAATGTAATGTAAATGTAAAATTGTTTGTATAATATCAGTTGGTATAAATATTTAGTAAATGTTAAGTTGCATTATTAAAGTTATTATTATTGTATTGATGTTTGTATTGTTTCTTGATGTTTCTTCAGCCTTCCGTCAAATCATTCTTAGCTTTTCATAGTTAGTTCATTGTATAAAAAGCTACCCTTTCTTTTCAATCACACTGAATGACACGCCAATCATACTATAATAATAACATAATTACACATTACATAGAAATAGTTAATTATTTTGAAATACAAATTTCATCATTTAACAATGTTTAGAAATGACAAAATTAATTTGAACTTATTTGGTTTGGTTTTAGAAACATAAACATTCTGTATTAGTTAACCTAATGATTGTTACTGCTTAGAATGTTTTTCAAATGAAGAGCAATACACATATTCAGTATACATGTTATCATTACATCTTAATGATTTACAAATCTATTTAAATGTTTTCTTCATTATTAGTTAATTATTTACAAAGTGTTACTAATGTGTTATACACATCAGTTAAGTGTTACCGAGGTTACATCCGAGGTTATATACAGGTTGGCCCCTTGAGCTGTGGATCTGCTAATAGTTTCTTCCTTAAGTAACTACCACCAGGGAGATTTCCCTTTCCCCTGTTGCTCTTGTGTGCTCCTTACTAATATCTGTAAAGCGCCATGAGACAATACTATTGTACACAGCGCTGTATAAATGTAATGTCATTGAACTGAAATGAATACAGATCATATTGGTCTCATCTGACGATACTCAAATAGTGAGGCAGTGGATGTCTGGGGCATTCATAGACTGGGCTCACTTTTGGAAAAGTTGACCTTCTGACGGCATATTTGAGAAAAAGTATGTAGCACACATAAAACTTAAAATTCTGCTTGGTAAACACACTATTCAGAATCCACATCCCCCAAAATATGCAAGTTATCCTATTTGCCCACAGAACTTTATCAAAACCTAAAATCACAGAATGGGGCCTAGTCTAATTAGCAAAGGTTCAACCATGCCATGGGGGATCATACAATCAGAAACAGTATAGTTTCAGTATACAGAAACAGTACAGTTATGAGGATCCATATTGAGCTCACCTCCTTTCCTGAAGAGATAAAGAGGTACCAAGTAAAGCATGGAGTGCTGAATGTAGTAAATCTCCTTTTCAAAAGGTAACTAAGAGAGAGAAAAAATCAAAACAGAAACAGGATCAGTGGGGTATTCCAAAAAGGAGGGTTAACAAACACTGACACAGAATGAGGTTAAGTAAACCTGTGATGACTAAATATGAACAGTCTGTTACAACACTGGTTAAGAATTAGCTCCTGTAGCTGGTTAAAGCTGCCATTGGCAACATTGTTTTAGTCATATTTGCTGGATCTGACACTATATCATTGTGCATGAAATAACTAAATGAGGAAAAAATCTGGCTCTTTTGGGTGCTTTGGGGTGATTTGCAAAATTTGAATGCTCCCGGCCCAAGTCCTCTAATCACATGCAGGGGGAGTGTTAGGTTGGCTGTCAATCAAATCTTGCTCGGCTAATGGTACTTTCTCAAATGTGATGACTGAGAAATTACAATTTTACAATAAAATGAGTACATATTTTTCATCTACCAAAAACTGTAAAAAACAGACACAATAGACAAAGATAGATAAGAGGAATGTTCCAGCAGGAATTTCATGATTGGATTATCATTCTCAGAAGTTTCAACAAGATCACACTTCTCATCATGTACCAGTTTGAATAGCTTCTTCACTTATCTGACTTAGATAAGATAAAATAAGATAAAATAGAATGATAAAATTATATCAAAGACAACCATTATCTCAAGTTGTTGCCATATAGCCTATGGTTGACGTGCCAACTACCAGCTCAATGTTACAAGCGGCAGGTTTCAACCATCCAAACCAGCTTCTCTACTGTTAGAACTTGTTGTTTTTGAATAGTGTTGTGTTATTTCATGATTGCCAAGAGAGTCGTTGAAATGCAGAAACACTGGTGTCGGCTTGGAGTTTTATATTTCAATGTCTGTGCTCTTATACTAGCGAAGTTGTTGCTAACAGTATGCTAGTCTAATATCAGCATTAATGACAACGCTTCAGCAATCACATACAGATGCACAGATATATTGACTCTTATCTAATGTAGTTTTAAAAACAGCAAGGGATTTTAGAAAATAGTCATTTGTTTTTCTTGTAATACTGTATCCGATTCCAGATATCTAGATGATTTTTCCATAATCATCTAACATTACTTGTATCCCAACATGGAATGTCTGGGCTACCTCAACCACCCAGCAAGAACTTGGATATTAATCAGCCAGGTACATGGTAAGAGCTTGCAGTTGTGCAACTACATGACTGCAACAGCAGATAAAAGTGTTTTACTGTTGCTAGATGTGGTCAAGGCATACCAAGATGCACAATACAATTTGCAAAGCACAGGAAATGTCTCAGCCTCCCTGCATAAGCCAGGCGAAGGAAAATAAAGTTAAAACACAGGCCAATCCTTATGACTAAGATAAATTCATATTTCAATAACAATGAATATTCTTTTTACCATGTAGCTATAGTATTTTACAAGTCTCAATGTTGTCATTCTCTTCCCACAGGACATGCATGTCTACAAACTTCAAAGCAACGTTGCACACTCTGCAATGAAGGCATTTTACTCTAGTCCAATGCCAAATTTCACAACTTCTATTGCTACCTGTTTTCAACAAGCCAAATTATTAATTATTACAATTAGTACACGGATTCCAATTGTGCCAGTTGAATGTGTAGTGTAATGTTTTATTGGCCCTAAAGGTTTAAGTATTTGTTTACAACTATCTAAACAGATGGGAATCAGAGCACACACTTTATTGAGTTGGACACAATAAATATATGCATAAATGTTGATACAAAAGCACTCAATTGCACAGAGCTCTATTTACACTTTAATGTTCTGGTAACACCAGCTTTCTAGAAATAAAGGTACAAATTGTCCAGAAATATTGGCCTGTGATACAATGTATATTCAGCCTTTAGTTCAGCATCAAAAGTTCCACATTGCCAACTAACAAACAGTTTTGCAAATGCATAACTCATGGTTTTCTTCATCTGTAAGGTCAGACAGAGCATAATGCATGCAGGTCACCCAAGCTAGACACAAGACTTAAAAAATGTACGCCTACAAGTGTGATTTGCACATAGGTGACTGTCAGTTGCAGCAGTTTCTCTTCCAATTCTCTGTACCTCAAACACATTTCGATGGCCATCCTTTTTAGGTGGCTAGGCAGCAGGTAACTGGCTGATGAGGCATTAGGCAGAGGTCCCATACAAAACACTCTCAGCACTGTGTACCTGGTGAAAATCCAAAAATTCAGTTTGTGGTAGGCGGAAAGCACAGAATTGTGCAGTAAGTGAAATAACATACTCTAAAATACTCTACTAAAGGAAACACTGCAAAAGCCTTTACTAATGAAGCCAATGGTACAACTGTTACTCAAAAGGTAGATTCTCTTTGCCCATCAAGATCTCCAAAAGAATGCCCTCAAATGTGATTTTCGCAGAATGAGCTAAGAGGCTACTCTGTCAAAAACTCACTAGGCCTATACCAAGAGAGACAGGTGAAAATTTAACACTTTTAGTGCATTTATAGTAACACATTGAAATTCAAGCAAGTAACTTTACTGCAATGAACCTCAGCAGATGGCTAACATCAGCCTACTAAAATAATGTTGTCACCCAAGATCATACCCTGAACTGTATCTTTAGGAATAACGCAATGTAAGTTTTATCTAAAGGCTTACTAATGTTAGCTGTTACGAAACAATCCAAAATGTCATGTTATTAGGTAAAAGATTCGCATTTATAGTCCTTACCTCTGTTCACTCTCCATCATCTTCACGTGTACAAGCCAAAGCGTTTGTTGTGCTCGCTCACATTTTGTTTACGTGGTATAGGGACTTGAGAGACCTTTTTGGAGCTCGGTGGGAGGGACCTGAAAGTTGTACTTGTTCAAATTTTTCATGTAAGTTCATGCAAAGTCCTAGATTTTCTCCAATCTTGCTCACAGCAGCTTTAACATACAGTTATGCGCCTTCATGGCGAACGTGTACAGAGAATCTACTCAGAGTAAAAACCATGAGTGCAAATGACTAAACACATGCCAACTTCACGAGTGCCATCAAGTTCTCCTCGAGGCTTATGAGGAGGAGAGAATTCTGATAAGAAAGTAGCCTACAGTTGTTATTTTCTAGTCAGTGTTAAATTAGTTAAGCATAGTTAATACTGCCATTTTTTAAATATAGGAAAATTGTAGGGGACACCTGCAATATCTGCAAAGGAAGCTTTTGCCATGAGCAATTTCTGTTTGCTGAAACTGAAAATCAGTTTTCACTTAAAGGTGACAGAGTGGCTAAATAGGGTATTGATCCTTGTTCTGTGATGTGACAGAGAGACTGGATGAATCTGCAATACCTCAGAAGCTACCTAAATGTGTCAAAAAACAATTTTAGGACGGGGGATTATGCATTTATTTCATGTCCTTTTAGTCTTAACTGGCAAACTCACTATATAATGCAAGTGCTTTACGCTGATCGTCTACCTTTGCTGAAACTTTTGTGGGAGGTGGTAGTGGTTAAGGAACCTGGCTAGCGTGCAAGTAGCTTGAAAGGTGGGTTCAAATCCCAGCTGCCACCATTGTGCCCTTAAGCAAGGCACTTAACCCCAAGTTGCTCTAGGGGAGACTGACCCTGAACAATTGATAGTTGACAAAAATGTAAGTCACTTTGGACAAAAGCGTCTGCTAAATGCATAAATGTAAATGTAGTGTAAATGCTTTTGAACACTATTTTCCTAAACTATGGATTGTGAACAAAATCATTATTCATTATTTGAACCTGAATTGAAAGAGCCACCTCAACTGGGAGAGAAACAACCAATCCAGCAAAGGCCCAAGTTTTTTTCATGTTGTTTCAATTATTCAAGATTGAAGATCGTCTTTATAACATGTGATTGTACTAGTATAAGAGAGTAAGTTATTGTACCTCAGGGAAAAAAAATTAACAAACAAATAAATAAATACATAGTATGTTCACCGTATGTGTGATGGGAGGAAAAAAAGTGTTGTAGTGCAAAGACCGACAGGGACAGACTTAACCTGTCTATTTCCATATTCCTAAATTTTGGGGAGAAAAAAATGTTTTTGAGTCTAGTGGTCGGAGCCTAAAGACCTCAATATCACTTGCCCCATGGTAGCAGCTGAAACAGCCCATGACTAGAATGGCTGGGGTCCACGCTGATTTGTTTGGCCTTTCTGATGCACTGCCCGTTATATTAGTCCTTCCACATATGCTTTGGTCTGTATGCACAACTCTTTGTTGTGTATTTAATTTGGTTGCAGAGCAGCTTCCAAACCCCGCATTAATGCCTCCAGGATGCTCTTTGTAGTGCCTTTGTAAAAGGCCTTCAGGATCTTGGATTGCATACCAAACTTCCTTAGTCGTCTGAGGTGAAAGAGACACTGTTGGGCTTTTTTTAAAAATCGGGTCAGTGAGACCCTGCCAAGTCAGGTCTGTTGCTGGTTCAATCTCTCACACACTGATGTCCATGCTGCTTTCACACTTGCACTTTACATGCTGCTTTCACACTTGCACTTACAAATTGCACCTTCACTTATTGCACCTTACATATTGCACATTTCACTTTTTTCAACCTACACTAGCTATCAAGAAGAACTACCTCAAACTTTCCTTCTTGCTGGAAGTGTATATGTTTACTTGTAGGTCGTATGTCTTGTGTCTATTTATTGTGGGTGTCTGTGTACACTTCATGTCCATGAGTGTAGCTGTGTGTTTTTGTGTGCGTGTGTGTGTGTGCATGTTTCTAGTTTACATTGCACATTTGGTGTCTGGTGAAATTTCAGTCTTCTTTGTAATGCCTGTTACATAGTGAATTGACAATAAAGTATACTTTGACTTTAAAAGTAAAGGTAGTGATATTACCCTCAAAGTATAGGTCCTGTAGGGTGAATGAATCTTAAAACCTTAAAATCTTTCAAAGTACAGTTTTTTTTTCCCCTGATCGGATTGATGTTACTCATTAAATATTCCACTTTAACCGTTCAATCCACATATATGTCTCAAAGTATTTAATCCGATCTTCACCTTTTGACAAGAGCTGTGGTCTCACACTGTCCTTTTGTTTACATCCATCTGATGTCCCTTAGATAGCAACCCTTAGCCTACTGCCAGTCATTTAAAAGATGTTCATAAATTAACTTTGTAACAAATAAACACGTTGAACTTGATATAGAAGGTCTGTATTGTGCTCCATTAAGATTAGCAAGGCAACAGCCAGTTAATACCACAGTTAGCAGCCTATGGCAGTATGTAGGTTACATTCTAGCATGCTAGTTAAGTTTGTATGGTCTGATGGAGCAAAAACTCATCTGCGGTCATTTCGCCACTAGTCCTTTTAAGCTATTTGTGCATATAACCCCTTAATGCCTGCGGTCACATATGCAACAAATCGTCTGCATTCCCCAAATGCCGGTTAGTGCATATTTGCTATGTACCTAGGAACCTTCGTCAAGCACTTGTTTCCAGTGGGACCGCAAAGTGATGGACTTATTTCCTGCTGACAAGTGAGGATTAATCCGGTTGCGAAATGAGAGTTTCATCTTGAAGTGTATATACGGTAAGTTGTACTAAGATAAAAATACTTACCTGCTTATTTTGTGCTTATACACTCAAAGTAACGAGGTTGTGCATGTGTGACGAGTAGTTTTGAAGTTATTACAATATTTCACTTTGTAGCATATTAGCATATTATTCGGGCACTAATTGACTCCCTGCTCCCCAAATTCCAAGCTCTGCCTCAAGATCTGATGCTGTCTATTCACGAAGAAATGGTGCCATTCAAAGGCAGATCAATTCACTAGCATCAAGTGCACAAAATGTGACATTCATCTGTGCCTAAACAAGAACAAAAACTGCTTCTGTGCATTCCATGAGTGAGAGTAAAGGGTGAATAAATAAATAAAAAGGGTTAAAGGAATACACCGCCCAAAAATCGAATTAAGTCAGTCTCGGTCACCCTCCGCGTTAGAACAGTGGAGTTTTTGGGTGGCATATTCCTTTGATAAATAAAACATAATTTTTATTTATTTACAAAAGACTGCTTCTGTGCATGAATAAATATGAATGAATAAATAAAACAGTTTTTTTTACTGTTATGTTACTGTGTTACTGTTGTCTTATTATTGACCATTATGCCTGTTGTTGCAAATTTACAACATACCAAAAAATACTTCAAGGCAAAAACACACATAAAACATTTTTTTATATACAGCTGTATAAATTCAGGAGTTAAGGGGATATTTGCATCACCACGCATTTACCTCTACACAGGCACAAACAGGAAAATCTAGTCCACAAATCCGAATGTTTACATGGCCATCAATCGGTTTATCAAAAGGTGTACACCACTCTTCTCAATCTGATTGAAATTTCAATCCAATCGAGCTGTATTTTGAATCCGATGCAGCCGATAATCGTTCTACACATTCTTACCAACACTCGTTAAGTATTTTAGTCACACTTTGGCCCTACTTTAACTAATTAACTAAAAAATGACACCTGGCAGCAGCCTCTCTCGGCTATTATTTCCTTAACAGGGTAGAAAAGTACTTGAGTAAATTCTTTTTAAATAGTGCAATGTCTCCCTCTAGTGGTAATCTAGTGGGAAAACCGGGTGACCAGGCTGTCACTACAGGCTGTTGTTGTACCACTTAAAACAATTTAAACAAGAACTTTTCCACTCTGTTTTCTGTTTAGGCTGGTTAACAGATTATTTAACCTAATTTGGGGTTGCTGCTTTTTAATATCCTATTTACCAAGCTGATTTTTTAGTTTTAAGTCTTCTAATTAGTATAATATGAAAGCTAAGTTAGTAAAATAAATACAGTATCATTCTGTAGCCTATGTAATGTTAATGGCTGACGTTGGATCTTGCTCTACCAAGCTGAATCTTTAGTTTTAAGCCTCCTATTTAGCATAATAACATAGGCTCTTCTGTGCATAGAGTTCTGCCAAAACAAAGTTTATACTGCATATCACAAATGCTTTCAAAATAAAATCTTTGCTGAAACTCATGCCTGCTTGAGAAATCTAATTGCCTTAGGTTCTAAGTGTAGAGAGTACTCTGCGCCTTTAAGAACTGGGACACCTTTATCTTTCAAGACATCTGTTATTAAACTATCTATTAAAAACCTAACCTTGATCCTGATGTCCTGGCTGACTACTGACCCATATCTAACCTCCCATTTGTATTAAAATACTAGTGTCTAAGCAAATCTGTAGCTTCTTAAATGAAAATAATATCCAGAAAACCTTCCAGTCAGGCTTCAGAGCTAATCATAGTGTAGAATCAGCCTTACTTAAAGTCTTCAGTGACCTCTGTATCTCATCCGATGACATATATATCAATATTAATCCTAATTGCTCAGTCTGCAAAGGGCTAAAAGCGATTCGACTTTTGCAGAGGCAGTTTCTTTATTTTTCATTTCTGTTTTGGATAACGTGCACTAATCAGGTTTTCCATCACTTATTTGTGGGGAGTGGATGCCGTCTGTTTGGTGTAGGTGTGCCTGCCCCGGGAGAGGTGGGGAGGGGAATTCTCTGGACCTTGCTTGCTTGCTGGAGTGGTCAGGGTAATGTGTGATGCTGTAATGCATCACACACAAGTTTTGACAATACCATAAGAGGAGGCAAATCATCCACCAAGTATTGTGTTCAAAAAAATCAGATGCATCTTTTAGATATCCATTTTTCTATGTGGCTGCCAGAACTAAGATATTCCATGTGTTAAAAATAAATAGTAACACAATTTTGCTTCATTTTATTTCAGAAGCTGTGGTATGGGTGTATTTTCTCTTAGGGTAGAGGCCAAGGTATTACATGAAACCAGATGACCAGGCACATCCATTGGTGCCACAACGGGGGTAAATAAAAAAAAGAGGGGATGTTCACCAAGGGCACCAAACAGGCTAGGCCCGGCCCTGGACTTTTGATAGGGACCCAGTATAAGGAAGCAAGAATATGAGACATATGTTCATATTTTTGTCGTAAAGTGTTAGGGCTGTGGAATTTTGTATTGGCTGTAGTTTTTTAATATGGGTATTACTACACCCAGAGAACAGAGCTTTACAATAATCAAGTGTGGAGGTAACAAATTCATTTTCAGCATCCTCAAAGAATAGAAACGTTAACCTTAGCAATATTTTGCAGGTGAAAAAAAGTATGTTTTTCATGACTATTCAGAGAGGTCTTGGTCAATGATTACTTAAAAGTTTTTAACTTCAAATAAAACTGGCTTATGCAAGTAAGCTGTCAGGCCACCTCTGAAACATCACCAATTACAAATGAAATGGACAAGCACAGGAAATACAAACTTCTCTTTGTCTGAAGAGCTAAATCACTTATTTGCCTGCTTTGAGAAGACAGCAAACATCCCTACCCCTACACACACACACCCCTGTCCATAACCTCCTCTGAGCCCAGCCCACACACACTCACCCTCCGGGAACACCAGGTCCACAGTTTGTTCAGGGCAGTGAACCAGAGGAAAGCTGTTGGCCCAGACGGAACACCTGGCAGTGTACTCAAGGCCTGCGCTAACCGTCTGCTAAGCTGTCTTCCATGTTTACCAGGCTCTCCCTGTCACAAGCCACCGTCCCTCACTGCCTGAAAAATAGTTCCCATCCCCTAGTCTACCACTTTCAATAGTCTCAATGACTACAGATAAAAGAAAATGCTTCAAGAAGCTGCACCCCCCAAACAGGTCCACTGAGGATGCCATCTCCTCCCCTTCATATTTTTGTTTATACATTATGCTCTAGTATGATCCCCCTTCTATGAATGTTATTCTGCTGTTTAGGGCCTATTATCAGTTTTATTGGAGTTTAGACATAAGAAATTATTAGTCATTCAGTTTTTAATGTCTCTGAGTCTTATGTCTCATGCTCTGTACTGATTTAGACAGCTTAATACTCACCAGCCTGGTGTTAACCACTGGGAAGAGAAGGGCCAGCAGGGCTCCATTCAGCATATGGACCTGTAGTCTGCAGAAAGGGTATATGTGATCAACTGCCTTTGCCTTGGAAGCCAGAGAGCAAAACTGGTTTATCAACACACTATTTAGCTTATGATCTTATTTCCTAGCCAGGCTAGTGCCGCCTGTTGCTTCTGCTCAGTATCACATTCCACTAGTTAGGTACGTATCCAAAGGCTCAGTTTTCCTTCGTTGGAGGACTTGATGGACCAATCAGTGAATTCGCCAGTTATATATACATTGCACTGGCATAGCCAATGCAAATTATTATGTTTGTTGCACCGCCATCTTGAAACTACAGGCCCTGGCAGGGGATGACCAGGTAAATACAGCTCCGTCTTTTGCGTTTTACTTTCAGTGGCAGTGCATGCGAAAACTAGACACAAACTCACAGGGAGATTACATCTAGGGAGAAATGACTGAGGGTGCAGCAGAAAACTCATTCCTCAAAGCTTAGTAGGCCTAAGCATCTGCTCTGCATTGGGCTCTCATCACTCTGGAGTTATTCCCTGATAATGACTGCCTCGCAGAATGTTATCCCTTACATAGTAATTGCATACTTTTATGAAGATAGTGCTGAGTATGGTGTATCTGTAGCTTATATCATAAGATAGCAGCTCTGCAAACTTAATAGGAAAGGTGTAGAAAGAATAACTATCCATCTTATTAGTTCCTATTGCTTTTTAGTGTTACAAAACAAGTAAAATCCATTGGGATGCTAACTCTGGATGGAAATGTTCAAGGTTGCATGCCCTTTACCTCTTATGAAATTTATGAAAAAAATACAATAGTATTTTTACTGTCTTATAGGCTACCTGATATTGGGCTGTATTCTTATAGTGTCAAGGTAAACCTGGACGCACCTCTTCCCTCATTTATCAAATGAACATGGAAACTAGTGCAAGTTGGAGTACAGATATCATCTTAAAACCCTTTCAAAGCAATGCACAAAAGTTGAGGATATAAAACTTTATTTCCCAGACAAAACATATGATCTGCTGATATAGCCCTACAGTGCAAAATTATTTCACTACAAAATTAGTCATTTGTCCCTGGAGAAAATACAGGACTCATGCATGCACTGTTGCACTTTTCATTTTTTTTTTTATTGATATGTGTCCCCCAATCCTGGATCCATAAAGGACCATCAATAATTGCTGGTGATGTTTAGGAAAGGTGGTAAATGCACAGGGGCAGTGTTGTCCAATATATTCTATAGTTATACATCATGAACTCATAACTTCACAATGCTATGACAGGAATGCTGCGCTGTGCTGCGATCCCCCAACTTGACATCTGTACACCATTTTGTGACTTGATGTAAATTTGAGTGGATATAGCCTACCGCTCATTCTAGCTCACTTCAGATTGAAAAAAACACGTTTTGCATGAGGATGAGCATATGCACAGTTTTCTGTTAGTTACGATAGTTTTGTAAATGAGGGCCCTTGTGCCCAGACTGTGGTATACCACCTCACTGCTAGATGGGAGAAATGCTTACACATAAAGGCTTTAAAATATTATTCTGTTATGTAGTTTTCTAAAACTTGCTCATCATGCAGCAAGCCTGTTCTCTGATACGTCGGGAACTCTACATTTCCTTTCAACCAATCCGGCAAGAGAGAGATGCACTGTGGCTGTGTAATAATTGCTACTACAGCTGCTGCTGTAAGATTTTGGTGCAAACTGAAGACTGTTTACACAGTCTTATGCTGCTCAATGGAGTAACAGGCATCAATGTATTCAAAATACCCGTCCTGGTATTTAGGTTCCCAATTTGTGTACCGGACACCCGCAAGTAACGCAAGTCATGCAAATTTCTTTTGCGAGGAGTGTGATTAAGCTATTTTGTCATTAACAATAATGAAAACTTCTCTGTAGCATGGTGTTTTAAACACTGCTGATATGAGACTCTGAAATTAATTTCTGCAGATTGTGATGTCTTGTATGTTAACATTACAATAGGCTACTAAACCCTTACCAGCAACAATTAGCAATAGAAGTCAAAGACATGTTTTCTTATGTTGTCTTCCTCTACCGACACCTGTCTACTCTCACAGAAAAAAAAATGGCCAGCGTAATTTTCATACTGCATGATCTGAGCTTTTCAAAGGTGCACATCTGCTAGTTGAGGTGATGAATGGTACACAAGAAAATTTGCTTTGAATTTACATAAAAATAATAATTAACACAGCTGTGTCCTTCTCACACCCATTCACCCCAGTGAAATATTACCCAAATTTGCCACACATTCATGTCAAAATAAACTGGAGATGGTGTACAGCATTTCTCTCTATATTCAGTGGTGAAATCCAGTCTTGAAATCACATCACTTTACCCACGATGCCACCACAAAATAAATAATTTCTTTTCCATATCAAAACTTGTTCTCAGACCCCAGCCTGTCATAAGCTAGGGCACATGCAATATGTTTGACTTCAGTACTCCCCTTTCTTCTCTGTGCAATAAAGTATTAAAAATGAATAAAATATTTTGTCAGTAAATATTGTTTCTTGCAAATTGCTAAGCTATACAGTGCGCCACCACCATGATTCATCCATTGCCAGATTCCAGACAAGTCACTCTGTAAGTATGAAAGAATAGTTACTGGCATGCTTCCTATGGTGAGATATTTGCAATAATGTAAAAAATTAAAAGGCGCAAAAAAACTTTTTTCTTGATATTAAGGCCTTTATGCAAATAGTAGGCCTATAGCATCAAACACTACCAGATTTGGATAGCATAGGCTGTCCTGAAAAAAACCCCCAATATACCATACCATAAGGGCCGTCGATGGGCCCTTGTTAATGTCTGTAAAGTGCCACAAAATGTTTTCTTTTTCCTAGGGGCAGGGTAACAGAAAAAATAGAGAGGCCCTGCCCTAACCACACTCACTTCACGTTTTTGAAAAGTCATTTGAAAAGGGCGGGCACACCAGGGGTTCAGGATTTGGCTGGTTAGCTTCAGCCAATCAGCAACGCACTTAATTTTCCCTGTGCTGATTGATGGGCGCCCCCTTTCAGGTCATGCACGGTATTTAGTGTTGTATACAAGCTCCTTCCCTTGCGCTTTGTGCCGCCCTTTCCTCCATTAGTAACATGGGAATTAATTGGCTAAATGAAATGGTGCCGGAAATGAGCCCCATGAAATTGAAATGAATAAGGGCAGGACTTCCTCACTTTCTCTAGTTTTTATAATACCTCCATCATGCACACTTAGGAACTTAATCTTGTTGTCTACTGGCTGAATATCAGAGAACACTGTCCAGCTTTGTGTAATCAGCGTGATCATACTCCACATCAGTGGAAAAAACAAGCCTGATTGCCATTAGATTAGTGGACATGTCTATTCATAACCAGCAGGGTTACATACCCCATCAGGCTTAGTTCTTCTCTGAAGTAATTGTTAGAATAATTGTGATATTATAGGCATATTGTTGGTGAATCTATTCTCTCCATGTTCAATGACAAGCGTCATTTTGCATGGACTTTTGGTAGAATATTGTTTGTAAAATATGACGCACTGCAATAGCCTAGTTTATGTCACGTTCAGGTAGTACATTTTGCCTGTCTGCCTATCCAATTAATCACTAGACTACACCAGAAAAGCAGGTCCTGATGGGCTACCAGAAACTGTATGTCTGAATTCAGGTCATGCACTTTACTTTTACGTTCTATTCTAGTCGAGATTTGATGCTGTTGCATTTATCCGTATAAATAACATTAACCCTTTGTAAAGCTATTTTCGATTGTTGTCTTGTTGTGATCCGTGTCGATTAGATACATAAATGATGGCATAATACTGACCTGAAAACAATCATAGCCATTTTACATGGTGGACAGGCTAAGAGGAAGATCTGTGGAAAAACAAGAACAGACATGGAGTTATACATGTGGCAACTAAGAAAACACAATGGGATTGAATCTGCAAAACTATGTAAATGCTGCCATCAAAGAGCTGACTAGTGGTAAGTCACCCATACAATGGAAGAACGACTTTCTGTCTCTTAGTGAAAACACTCAATCAAGCTTATTAAACACAGTTATCTTGTACAAAGACACAATCTTCAACATTTAACTTGTGCCTATACACCAAAAATGCAAAAGAAAACTGCTGTCTAACCAAGTGTCTAACCTAATGTAACTAATTTTATATTAATGCAATGACATTTTCTCTGAAAATTTTCACACTGGGGTAGTACCATGTACAGATGTCGAAGATCTCATTGGAAATACAGTCCATCCCACCATTAACATCTTCAATTCATTGAAATAAACCCAAATTATTTTTTTTCAGTGTTTAGAGAAAAAAAAAGAGTGAAAGAGTGTAGTTGCCACAGGTTGCCTCTCTCTCTCTATATATATATATTTTTATTTTCCCCTCTTTTTTTCCTGCTTGTTTGTGCAGGTTACCTGGTCCTTTTCATATAGTCTATCTATGTGCTTATAGGACATGGGAGAGGGTGGCAGGAGGAGTTGGGATGGGGTGGGTAGGTGGTTGGACAGGTTATATTGTGTTTAAATACATGGAAAATGTCAAACCTATGACTTGTGGACATCTCTCACATTGTTCTACAACATCAGAAACATGGCCTTGATAAAAGCAAAGCAGGTGGATCTACAGTACTTTACCATTTAAACATTTCGTGTTACCATTGGAGGTCTCTAAAACATGGTCACGGATTACACACATGGTCAAAAGGTTGCAAAAAAACTGAACTTTTTTTATGCATGGATATTCTTTATAAATCTCGACTTTTGCAAGAAATGTTGTGACCGCACATTTTACCCTGCTTCGTACGTTTTCTTACATAAAAGGTTTTATAAACGAGGCCCCAGATTGACAATTTCACAGTGACTTGAGTGACTTGAGTGGCACTGTGCACTAAGCATCATTAAAATTACGTTACTACCATTGTTGACACTAACTGGACATGAGTTATACCAGTTAGCCTAGTGCTAGCCTGTCACTAAAATGAGCTAAGGCCCTGAAACTATGCTGATTGTAGTACAGCAATTACAATTTCAAATTTATGCAACAGCAGGCCATGAGAATAAGTTCTGAATTCTATAGAATTTTTTAGATGGTATTTTCACTTATTCAAAAGCTACAAGCTCTTACAATTGACTAAATAGCAATGATAAAAAATACTAGATTTTGGAAAGACAGCATGAACTGCAAAAATATTATGCAAATATTTCTATAATTGCCTCACTGTTTGCTCTTCCTTTTTTTAGAGCTTGCAAGGCACAAATATGGTGTGCTGGAGGTGGAGGTAAAGACTTCAAGATCCAAACTAAACAATGAGGATATGCTGTGAGTTCACATAAGAACATTGAATATTTTTGAAATTAAAATAAATACCAACATTTTTTTTAACACATTAGACCTATACCATGACACATTGGGATTGTACAAATACTGCAGGCTTAAAGCAAGTAAGCTGTAGTACTGCAATATTCAGTAGTAAGATAAAGAATATACATTTATTTTGTAACATTTCACCAAAGCAGTACTGCAGGATGTGTGTATTTATAGTTACATTATTAATAACTCTTATTCTGTATTAGTTAACTGCATTAGTAATGTAGTATTACTGCAGTTGCAGTGTAATTGTAACTACTGTAGTACTGCAGCATTACTGAAATATTAACAGCATTAGTACTACAGTATAACTGCAATCATGCAGAAGTAACATCAAGAAACATGCAGTTCTTCCTCACTGATTTTGCATTATATTTCACTAAAGCAGTATTGCAGGATAATTAGTGTTTCTACTGCAGTTAACTACTATTAAACCCTTATAAAGTCCTTCCAGGATTTAACTTTTTTTGTGTGATTTTTGTGATCAAAATGCCTGATTTTGTGGCAGTGTTTTCTAAATATTTACGAGGAATTTTGCAATGTTTTTCACTGTAAACTCCATCTAATCTCTAATCTCAGTCTTCCAGGATGTTGCGATTTTGGAGTTTTTTTCCTGGGAACAATTTAGCAGACATGCTGGATGAAAAGCCTTTGCTTTTACATAGCACACCAACAGGTTCCCATGCAGAAAGTCACGTCTTCAGATGGTCTGTGCTGCAGTCGTTCTCTCATTCTCGATGATCTGCCTCACCTTCAATATTCTCCACTGAGTGCTAATAAATCCGTAGAAGTTGTGAAATAAGAATAAATAATAATACTAAGAATATGTATGCCTATTACCAGCATTTATCATATGACTTGCTGCCAAAGTAGGGTGCGCTATTGAGTTTGACTTATATAGACCTAGGACAGCCTACTTAACTTGGGCGATTGTATAGACTATGTGGACATTCAGGCAACAGGCAACATAACTTGATTTGCAGACAAGAAATTATGCAGGCAACATGGTTCACTGGTGAATGTTGTCGAGTTAACATCTATGAAGGAGTCATTGGATAATGCTTTTATGGATAACCTTTTGCGTGTGAATTCATGGAGTTTATGGACTCACCACGCGTGTATCTTTTATATCATACAGCCTAATAATTTGCAAAAGCCTGCATTAGCTGAAATTACTCCAGGTAACTAAATGTAGTGATGGGAGACGTTTGCACAAATTATGGCTTGGTTTTAAATTATAATGAAAACAGTTCGTCCCCGCACCTACTCGAAGAACAGAAGAACAGTGCACTGTCATTCTTAAGTGATGAGCCGGTGGCTCATCATCAAAAAAGACAACAGTGGTCATGAATGAGAGAAACCGGCATCAGACATTTTTTCTATAGGTCATATTTTGTGAAATATTTGCAGCAAATATAAAACATACGACTGCCGCAAAATTTTGCAGTAAATCCTTGATCGCAAAATTGGGAAAAACTGGAGGTACTGATTAACTGCGGTAGTATTACAGTAGCTATGTAATATTGACTGCAGTAGCACTGTAATATTGACTGTAGTAGTACTACAGTATTACTGTAATCATGTAAGGTTAAGAATAAATATGCAGTACTTAAGTGATTTTCCACACCCACTACTGAACATCAATGGTGCTGCTGTGAAGACAGTGAGTAGCACCAAATTCCTGGAGCACAACAGTGAGGCCCAGGACCACCAAGACTGACTGTGAAACTGGTGAAAAAAAGTGAAGCAGTGCCTCAACTCCTCCGCAAACTCAAACACATAAATGAGCAGGAACAGGTAGACATGTCAGATTCAAGCACACAGAATCAGAGATTCACCAATATCGACAGATTTGGTTTTACCATCCCCATCACCATCTTGCTTGAAATTCCCTGCAAGCTTGCAGAAGATGCTGCCAATTGCTAGGCTGTCCTTTTCTAGCCCAAGACACTCAAAAGAAGTAGTAGGTCTTTAGCCCAGCCAAAATGGTAAATGGTAAATGGACTGCATTTATATAGCACTTTCTACTCCTACAAGTACTCAAAGCACTTTACAGTGTACAGCTGTACAGCTTTACAGCCTCACATTCACCCATTCACACACATGCATTCACACACCGGGGCGGAGGCTGCCATGCAAGGTGCCAACCTGCCACCGGGAGCAATTTGGGGTTCAGTACCTTGCTCAAGGACACTTTGACGGGGTCAGGCATAGTGGGGCTCAAACCTGCAACCCTCTACCACCTGCGCCACCACTGCCCCTATGAAAAAAACATGCTGTAGAATCTACACACTCATAATGGCAGCAGGATAGGCCTTGATGCCTATATTGTCTGTGCTGTAGGTCCCTGTGCTGACAGTGGTTTTGAATAAGGAGGGTAAGGAATAAGGAGGGACCCAGGAGGCCCATGACATTCTCTATTCCTGTGTTCACAAGAAAAAGAAGAAACCATCATCAAAACAGCTCCCCCAAATTTCAATTTCATGAGTGTGACAAGTACAACTAGAGGAGAAGGGGTCGCAAAAATATTCAAAGAACCTTTTCAATGGAAACTTATCATTCCAGTGTCTTCCTATTGAATGTTTACAGGCCTCTACAACATTCAGCTAAAGTTTTTCTTGAAGAGTTTGGTGATCTGCTAATGACTACTTGTTTGGAGTTTGACTGTCTTATAATGTCTTGGCATTTCAACTTCCATGTGGATAAAGCAGAAAACACCTATGCCAAGGAACTACTTACACTAACTGACACTTTTGTCCTAACAACATATTGAGGTGCTGGCACACTCTCATGGTCATACTCTCGACCTTGTCATCACAAAAGCTCTTTATCTGATCATTACTGTATTTTCTTTGATGTTTATGTGCCCTCACATAACTTAACTCATGACTTACTGACCAATTTCAATTCTAAGATGACACAAAGTGTGGATGATATTGCTCATTACAAATCAAAAGCGTCACAGTAAAGAAGAAAGCACCATGAAAACAATGTCCAATGGTTAAACTGCTAAAGAGAGAGTGTAGGAAGAAAGAAAATGGTGCAAATCTAATCTCCACATCCATTTTCAAATCCATAGAGAAGCTTAGCAAATATAGCTGAAATTTGTAAAGCAAGACAGTCTTTCTTCTCCAACATTATCGACAGGAACACGAACAATACTTGTGTGCTATTTTCCACTGTTGAGACGTTAACAAATCCCATATCACAATTAGTCACCTGAGCTTCTCTCAATCTTCTTTCAGAGGTAAAATTTATAAAATAACATTGAATATAACTTCACAGCTGCAAATAGCTCAACACATAGAACCAATGCCCAAAGAGAGTGGAACTAATCTTTAGGTCAACATTCAGCTATGAAACACTTGAGAAAACAGTACAAAACTTTCCAATTCCATATCTGAATTGGATATTCTGCCAATCAGCTAAAAATATGTTCTACACCTTGTAGCCTTTGATGTGCTCCAGATTATAAATTCATCTTCAGAATGGCATATTCATGGCAAATTCATCTACAGAATGGCATTCTAAAAAAACAGTTGTAAGGCTCCTGAAAATGAATAACCTGGATGTTTCAATACTTAACAATTACAGGCCCATATAATGTACCATTCATTGAGAATATTGTGAAAAATCTGTTCAGTTAACTGCCTTCTTGACATCAAATAGCTGTTTTGTTTCAGTCAGGTTTCCGTACAAATCACAGCACTGAAACAGCTCATATTAAGGTTGTAAATGACATACGTCTAAATACTGATGCAGTTAAAACATCTGTACTGGTGTTATTGGACCTCAGTGCTGCGTTTCACACTGTTGATCACAACATCGATTACATCAACTTGAACATGGGGTTTGGTTCACTGTTATTGTTATCAAGCGGTTAAAATCATACTTACAAAACAGAAGCTTCTTTGTTGCCATGGGCAGTTATACTTCAATACCAATGCCCTTGACCTGTGGTGTCCTCCAGGGGTTAATCCTTGGACCATTTTTTTCAATCCTTGGACTTTTCAACCTTTCCTAAACTCCTTTATATGCACCACTTTCCTCACAAACAACTCAATCTCTTTTCATAGATATGCTGATGACACCCAAACTTACTTTGCTTTGTCACGTAATGACTATGCCCCCCTTGAATGTCTATCAGAGTATGGACCAAATTAACAACTGGATGTCACACAATTTCCTTCAGCTTAACACAGACAAAATTACATTTATTTATTAAGTAATTATATTTGGAAAAAGGGAGGAAAGACTCAGGACTGCCACTGTCCTCGACACAAAGAGGCTAAAAGCAAAATATCTTGGGATCGTCATCAACAGTGATCTAAACTTCAACAGTCACATGAAAGCAATCACTTAGTCAACATTTTATCAGCTAAAAAAGGCTTCCAAACGAAGAGGTCTAACTTCAAAAAATGATTAAAAACATTATCCATGACTTTCATCTCCAGGGTTGATTACTGCAATGGTCTGTTCATAGGTCTGCCTAAAACGACCATCAAACATCTTCAACTCCAAAATGCAGCTACTAGGGTTTTTCCAAGAACAAAAGAACTTACCACATTTCTCCAATTCTAAAGTCCCTGTATTGGCTACCTGCGAGTTACAGAATTGATTTTAAAACATTGCTGCTTGTGTTTAAATCTCTAAATGGGACAGAACCTAATTACCTATCTGACATATTTCAGCAATACATACCACTTAGGTCTCAAGTCACAGGAGAAAAATTTGCTGGTAAAACCTGCTGTCAAAATAAAGTGTGGTGAAGCAGCTTTCACCTGCTATACAGTTCAGTTTTGGAACCAACTTCCTGAACACATCAAGAATGCCCATATTGTTGGCAGTTTCTAATCTAGACTTAAACTGTTCTCAGATGCTTCCTTCTAATGATTCACTTATCTTACTTTTTATACGCTGTACACTTAAAATTTTACGTTAATCATTTTATGCCTTTATTAAATTTGTGTGCTTTTACTTTTGCTGTGTTTTGCTTTTATTTTTGTAAAGCACATTGAAATTCCTTTGTGTATGAAATGCGCTATATAGGCTAAATAAACTTGCTTTGCCTTGTAGTCAACCGGGTTGCAAGCAACAGGATTGCGATTTCAAGCTCTTGTTTTAACTCAAGAACAGATGTTTACCATGGAAACTATCATTACTATCAAGGTAATTTCCTTTCTTCCTTTCTTACAAAAATCAAGAAATTGCTAATTAACTTGTAGCTAATTATTTCTTAATTATTTGAATACTATGAGTAACATGGTTGTGTCAATTGAGCGACACTCAGTGGCGGTTAATCAGAAAAAATATGAAAAACAAAAGGGTGGCCAATAACTGGTCTATCCATAGTTGTCATGAAAATGTTACCTACTCTGTCATGTGACTAACTATTTTTCTCTATCTGCCAAGCAAAATTACTTGTGGTAACAGGGCTGTGCATGCTATGGCATACAACTTCAAATCTTGCTTTCGTTTACAATATGTTGAAGATCAAGGTGAAAACAGAATGGAACTGCAATAGCCTATTATTCATATAGGATATGTCTGTTAAGAACCACTTGTGGAATGTAGGTTTTGCTAGCCTGTATGAGGGATCACTATTTGGTTCTCACCTGCACCATGGTGACAACGTGGCAAGGATTCAGAAGGTATATGACCGTCTTGGTTGCAAACTTAAATCCAACTTCCACTCCAAATGTCATACAAAGCGCAACGAGGAGAAGGTTCTTGCCCAGGCTGTCTTCCTTATTATTTCGCCCATACTTGATTTCTTTATGTTCTTTTGCAAAGTCAATTTTTTTGAGAGCCAAAACAACCTCTGCGATAGATATAAGAACTATAACCATGCTCTCATTAAAACGTTGTTGACGTGTGATGAAAGCTGCACATTCTGGGCCTCCATTCCCTTCAAATTTAGGGTCCACACCGCCGTATACCCAATCCAGTAAACTGTGAATATTGTACCGAGACATATTCCTCCTCTCGTATTGGAATAGGTCAGAACACGACGGAATGAAAGCCAACAGGCCAACTTCTTGTCGAAACATGAACTGCTATATAGTTGAGGCTTCACAGTGCGCTGTAACATTTGCTAGTTGTCTCAGATAATCGGAATTAAAAAAATGTACGGAGTAGCGATCATCCTTGATCATCCGCGTGCGCTACACACACAGGTGCGAAGTAGGTTACCTTATTAACTCGGCACGAGACAATCTAATAAAAATATCTGTCCGACCGTACGTGTCTCGTTATCAAGCAAATGTAAACCAGCGAGTCGACAACCAGGCTTGACTATGATATTAGCTAATGCGACGCTCCTCTCCGTATAGCTATAACAAATCCAGAGACTAATGTGATTAGGACGTCCAAAACCAAAACGTTCGGGGAGTCAAAAACAGTTGTAAAACAGTAGTCTTATGTTAACGTTGCTAACTCTCAAAACCGGCAGTCCGACATATTGTTCGTTTGCAAGACTTAAATTGAACAGGAAGTGGCATTTGAAGCTGGCGGCGTTTCCTGTACATCTCGATCATTACTGAGTTGAAGTCGTAATCACATCCTGTTTATTGTTTTGTGTTTGGTGATATGAGTAGTCGGTGCTAAGAACAGAATTTTTAAAAATCTTGCTATAGGATGACCCCGCCCCTGCCACTGGCATTGGGTTATTATTACCTCCGCCAAGGAGGTTATGTTTTTGCCGACATTTGTTACCTCCGCCAAGCACAACGAAACTCAAAACCCGTAAAATGTTATTAAATTTCACTCGATTTACCCCAGAAAATACTTAATTTAAATTAAGTGGTCCTTAAATTTAACTTTAAATACACCTTAAATTGTCATTCAAATCTCTTTAATGAAGGACTTAAGGGAATTTAAGTATGGCCTTATTTCCATTTTAAAGTGTTCAGGGGGTTTCTTGATTTTCACAATTAAGGTGTTAATTAAGCATGCTTTAAGTATGCCCTTAACTTCACTTTAAGAGGCTGATTCAAGGGTTTCCTTAATTTGTCACAATTAAGGGGTAACTTCAGCACAATTTAAGTGTGGCCTTAACTTCATTTTAAAGGGGTTCTTTAATTTATTTAATGTGATTGAGGGGGTAATTAAGCATAATTTAAGTATGACCTTAATTTCATTTTCATTTCAAGGTGTTGTTTTAGTGGGTTTCTTGATTTCACAATTAAGGTGTTAATGACACAATATAAGTATGCCAGTAAACTTCACTTTAAGGGGTTAATCAGGGGTTTCCTTATTTGTCACAATTAAGGGGCAAATTCAGCACAATTTCAGTATTCCTGAAATACTTTAGGCTATGCACTGGTCTCTGTAGTGTGCTAAAATCACTCTGAAATAGACAGGTTCCCAGTTAGGTAATAGACTGTTATGAATCTTCTGTGGATGTGTTAATTTTTTTCTCATATGGTTGGTCACACCTTAAAGATAGCTTGAGGATGACAGTGATTAGCATTTAACTCCCAATTACATAAAGATAGTGTTTTACATTAACTAAATACACTGTAAAAAAAAAAAAGTTAGGCTAACTAAAAAATATAATGCAACCAGCTGCTAAACATTTTTAAGTTTACTCAGCTTTAGGCCACTGTAGTTGTGCTGACCCTACTACTACTACTACAGTGGCCTAAAGTTGTGTAAACTTAAAAATGCTTCGCAGCTGGTTGCGTTATATTTTTTAGTTAGCCAAACTTTTTATTTTTTACACTGTAGCTAAAAACATGCTCTTCCTCTCTGTTTGCAAAAAGATGGTTGTAATCCATTTGCACCTCTGTGCACTTGAGGTTTTCACATTATAGCTAGATCCAAGGGATTTAATATCAATTGGATAGCAATATACAGAGTAGAAATATTATGTTTTAAATGATCAATTTGATATTTGGAAAATAATTTTTGAGGCCTGTCCCAAATACTTAGCCTGGTGCACCAAATGCTTTCACATCATTTCACTTTGTGCAAAGGGTCTGGAATCCCTCAACTAGTGTACATTTCTTTCCATGAGGGCTGATACTTTCTGTGAACTTAAAAAAATATTGGGCATGCCAGAGCTCTCTGTTCGCTGACTGTCCAGAGGAAACCTAAGTTAATGGAGAGATCTCTGACTGTGCTGTAGCAAAGTTTGATATTGAGCAGAAGCACGAGGCAGCACTAGCCTGGCTACCAAATACACGCCGGTTCCAAATATAAGCAGAGGTTATTTTGTGATTTAGGCAAACAGCCCAAAGTGTAATTTGAAGTTTGACGGTGCGTCCAATCAGCGAACAGACATTTAAGGCAGAACTAATGCGTTTAAAGTTGAAAAAGTGCCCACCCACTGTGTTAAAATGCTTTTTAAGTATATTGAAATACATATGCATAGATGGTGTGGAGGAACTTGTCTCAATGCATGTTAAATCACATCCAGAGGTTTTCAGAAATAGTTCATGCTGTTTAACCTTTGTATGTACTCTTCATTCATTCTTGATTCATAAATCTTCAATACAGGCAAATTAGGATTATAGCTCATAATTTACAAGTTGGGATTCAATGGAATTGAAAGACATTGATTTTTAATGGACAGCTATTCATGGGGCTGAAATTACTGGGTACTGAATTCCAAGATTCTTAGTATTAACGCTTATATTCACTCTCAGCATGCTCAACACTGTCATGATCCTGCTCTCTACAACTCCGGCCACCTACTGGACTGTCTACGTTTTGCAATCTCCGTGTATTGTTTACCTTGTCCATGTGCTTCTGTTTTGCTGTCTGTCCTGCCCCTTTCTCCTCCCCTGCTCTGCACCCGACCCTCATGTCCTTGATTGCTGTAATGAGTTTCACCTGTCCCTTGTTTGTTACATTGCTCCCTCCCCTATATATTCCCCAGCCTTTCCATTGCACTTTGTCTGATTGTCTGACCATGTTCCATGTCGTGAGTTGCTGTTCTGATTCTCGTGTTTTTGCCTGTGCCAGTGTTTGCTTATCCTTGGATTACTTGTGTTCTGGACTCTGTCAACTTTTGTTACTTTGGATTTTGCTTCCTGCGAACTTGTGAATATCTTTTTTTTGCTAACTGCCTGTCTGATCCTTGTTGCGGACTTGATCTTTTGTGTGTTCCTTCCCCAAACCCTTTTTGACCTTTTGTTGGATTATATTTTTTGTGTCTTTACGATCTTCTGAGCTTTGTCCCCTTTTTGGAATTACCCCTGATCTTTGTAAAATAAACCTTTTTTGCACCGATCTGCTTTTGGGTCCCAATCCGTCTGTTACACAACACTGTAAGTCTATTAGGCCCACAGCCTAATGTGAAATGGAGAAATGAGGAAGTTGCATGTAATTAAGCACAATTGTAACTAACTTAGATTAGGCTATTATTTGGCATATAATTTCCCCGTAGGACACCACACTTTTGAAAAGCTTGATAAACCCTTGGATGGATGGATGGATGGATGGATTGATAGGTAGCAGCTTGCACAATAGAAATTACACTTGGGCCTACACAAATACAAAAGGACACCAATAAAGATTTGCAACAATAAGAATAAAAACTATAAACTATGAAAAAAAAAAATAAGGCAGACCACAAAAACAAACAAATGTGACAACTGTGCAACTGTGAAAATAAGCCTACTGCTGTGCAATTACAATTCTGCAATTCTACATTAGATCAATGCATTAGATTGCATGCATATGTGCACATGTGCATTCCAGAAAAGGTCGCAGAAGTCTCTGGAAGGTGGCAGAGTTCACCTGCGAGAAAGACAACTCACTGAGAAAGGGAACATACTTATATGGTCCTGTTTAGTTTAGTGAATGAATTGAAGCTATGCATGGAATGAATGCCAATTAAATAATCCATAGTAGCACAAATGCTGATACAGTAAAGCACCGTAGAAAAACTGTATGCCTCTCCATTTAACTAACAAGAGCCAGGTGAATGGAAAAGGTGTGGCTGTTATACTAAATTACAAAGGGGGCCCTCTACTGGCAGAAAATAAAAACACAGGCCACAAAAAAGACAAGCAAAGTTATTTCGCCGTGGGTTGGTACACGCCATGATGTGGGATGTACCACACTTTCTCATCATCCCGAGCAAGGTCTTCTGAGGGAAACTTTACTGCATAGCCTTTACTGATAATGTCTGCCATAAATCTTATGGGTTCCTGAGTAGCTTTCTTCTGATGTTCAGAGCTCGTTGTTCAACTAGAGTATGGTTGTTTGGCATGTAGACTTTGCCATTTTTCAGCGGCAGACCAATGCAGTAGGGTTCCTCCACCATCTTAGCCGACTGTATGATACTCTCCATAAACTGTAGTTCTTCTCTTGACAACTCTTCTTTTTGTTGACTTTCTGGGAAGTTGTACTTGAACTGTTGGTGCCACAGATCATCCAGCTTGGCCACACATATTCTGTTTGATGAAACAACTACTATAATCTTGCTCTTTGTTAGGGTGTCGCCCTCCTGTAGTGGTCCATTAATTGTCCAGCCCCTTCTTCTCTCTGCTGTAGGGTGTGATGAAGACTTGAGATTCCCCCTTGTGCCTTCTTTCAGCTCACTGAACAATGGATGCAGTGCCAACTTTGCTTGAGTAGTAATAAGTAATGAGTAGTAAGTGAACAAGGTCTTTAAACCTTGGTCTTCAAGCTTGCTTCTTCTGGATATCATATGCCACACTTCGCCACCTCTCTCTGTTTGTAGGGAAATTTGTAAATAATGGCCTTCATGTTGGCCACATTATTCATCTCCATGAACTCCATTTCTGCCACAGCATTGTAGCAGCTTGCCAACAATGCAAATGCGTTCAGGGCTCAACGTCATCTGGCTTGATTGTGGGCCAGTTCAAAGCCTTGTTCATATATGCCACTGCCACGGTGTAGTAATTTCCAAAGTCCTCTTAGCTGTCTGATACCCCAGTGCCAGATCCATGTGCAGACAACTTCATATTAGTTCTTTAGGCTGTCTGCTAGTGTGCTGCTCCAAGAAGTGCAGCCGATCTGCCTTGCTCTCGGTCTTGTTCTCCACTCCATGCTCAAAAGCTCTGATGAAAAGTCTATAGTCCAAGGGGTCTCCCTTAAATACTGGGATGCTTTGTGGTGGTATCAAAGTAAGTCTTTGTTGCTTCACCAGAAACTCTGTAATGTCATTTTAACACTTTAGTACACTGAAAAAAGTTTCTGAACCACTCATCTCTGGCTGGAGCTGACGGGCGGCAACGGGTTGATGGATGGTGAAAGGTGGTGACGGCTGGAGCTGATGGGTGGACTCTTGAGGCTGCTGGAGCTGCTGAGACGCATCTTGTGGCTGCTGGAGCTGATGGACTGTGACTTGCAACTGCATAGGTTGAAGCTGATGGGGTGTGACTTGCAGCGGCGATAGCTGCTGGGTGATGTCTTGAGGCAGCTGGAGCTGCTGGGTGGCATCTTATGGCTGCTGGAGCTGATGGACTGTGATTTGCGACTGCATAGGTTGAAGCTGATGGGCTGTGACTTGCAGCGGCGATAGCTGCTGGGTGATGTCTTGAGGCAGCTGGAGCTGCTGGGTGGCATCTGGTGACTGTGGAGGCTGGATCTGATGGCTGGCGTCTGGTGGCTGCGGAGGCTGGATCTGATGGGCGGCAACAGGCGGCGGCTGAAGCTGATGGGCACCGACTGGCGGCGGGGATGATTGAAGCTGGAAGACAGAGCCTTCACCACTGGTTACTGAACCTTTGTAGCTTTGCAACACCTTGAGTTTAGCATCAGCAGTGGCTAATGCTATATTAATTTCCAACTCCTGTTCCTCTAATGCCTGCTTCTCCCTCAGTGCTGCTGCCTGGGCCATTAGCGCTACTTTGTCCAATTCACCCCTCAAGCGCTCAGATTATTCTCCCACATGCACACGCCACTGTTGATGTCCTTCATAACAGCTCTAATGTGATCCAACAGTTATCTGGATAAGGCAATGCCAGGTTAGTACTGAACAGTGTTCCACGTGGAAAATGCCAGTTACAATTGTTGACTGGGCAACTTCAGGTGTTGTGGAAGGTGCAATTAAACAATGGTAGCTGGTTTGATGAACTCGTCGCCCATTGCCATATCACCGTAATGTTTGATTTGTTTGTGTGGAACAGTGTTCTTCTCTAACCTGACTCCACCTTGTCCGGATAGAGTTAACATTGGATCACATTAATAATCCCAAGAATATCAAAATCTGCAATAGGAGGAAGAGCTTTTTGTTACGGTGCACCTCTCCTGTGGAATAATCTCCCCCCCCCACCTTCCTCTTTACTGTTTCCCATAGTTAGGGATGGAGCATGGCAAATCATCACTTCTCATGGGTCTTTTGGGAGGGACTGCCTCTGCTGTTGCTCCCAGTTGTGAGGCATGGCGGCCACTGACCATCCCAGTGCTGCTGGGTTGCCATGCATTAGTTATGCTGCTATAGCCTGCCGTACAACTCTATTTCTCTCTCTTACCCTCTCTCTCTCTTTCCCCTCTCTCCATATATATATAAAATGACACATTTGCTCTTTGATGTGTGAGCCTGGCCTAATTCATTTGCTTCCTCTGTCCAAAATCATCTCTGCTGAGTGTCATCCCTGCCTCCTTCCGGCGGACTCCTCTTACCCTCCTCTCCTGAGTGGACTGCAACCAACACTACGGGAGGCCCAAGCCAGGACCGACTCTCCATCATAGAGGCCCTTCCTTGATGCCCATGTCAGGCCCGACTCCCCTTCCTTGAGGCTTTGTGACTGACCCCCCCTCACAATGGCACTGTCAAATGGACCCTTACTGTTACCCCCAAGACCCATCTCACTCCTTTGAGTTTGTCTGGCCGCTGCTACTTTTCCAAAAACCATAGACAACTTAGTTGGTCTATCATGGTTACTACTGATTGTAATTTTCCTGCATGACCCCTGGCAGTTGGGTTAGCCCCTTGAGTCGTGGATCTGCCCAAGGTTTCTTCCTAGACTAACTAAACATAAGGGCGTTTTTCCTTGCCCCTGTTGCTTTTGGGTGCTTCTTGCTGTAAAGCACCATGAGACAATACTATTGTAAAATGTGCAGTATAAATACAATTTAACTGAATTGAATTAAGGGTATTTTAAAACTTATTCATGAAAGTCTTATTCATGAAAATTAACGCTTGGTATAAAGGCTTTTTAAAGGACTTTAAAAGGGTTTGAAATGCCCCTTAATTCACGGGAATAATGCTTAGTATAAGGGTATTTACAGGTGTCATGGACATTAAAAAGATCTTAAAACCGTCTTGAAACACCCCTTAATTCATGGAAATCAAAGCCTGATGTAAGGGTTTTTTAAGGATTAAATAACCCATACATTAAACAAATAAATGTTCCAAAGACTGTAAAGGATGTTAAATAACCCCTTAATAGAAAAATGTAAGTCTGATGTAAGTGCTTATTAAGTAGTCAAGAGCATTGGAAAATTTCTTAAAAAGCCCAACATAAAAAATGTAAGGGTCATGGAAAACATTTAAGGATTAAATCACTCCATAACATAAAAAAATGAAGGGCCATGGTAAGAACATTTTAAGGGAGAAATTAAGGGGGAAAAGTAAGTAGAAAATGGGAAATTAAGTAGTTTCACCCCTTAATTGCTCGAGATTCACACACTTTCCCGCTTAATTTGGGCTTTTTCATTACTGAATGTTAAAGTGTTGAGTTTTTAAGGGATAAACACTGGGTTTCTAAGGGATTTAAGGGGCAAATTAAAGCCTGGTGTAAGGGGGTTTTAAGGATTAAATCACCCCTTAATGCAAACATTATAAAGGCCACGGTAAGAACATTTTAAGGGAAGAATTAAAGGGGGAAAGTAAGTAGAAAAAGGGAAATTAATTGGAAATACAGTACTTTTATGCCTTAATTGCTCAACATTCGCGCACTTTTCCTTTTAATTTGAGAATTTTCTACTGAATTTTTGAGGAACTTTTTTTTTAAAGGTGAACTTCAGGGGTTTTAAGGGGCAAAATTAAGGGGTTGAGTTTCATCGTGATAATAATGTATGGTTATCATACGTTTATGTCAGAAGCAACTTCAGTGCTGATGTGTGCTGTAGCTGTTCTGGATTGACACATGTATGGAGCATTAAGCCTATTCTGGTTACATGTGGTTTTAAATGCAAAGGAGTGATTGTATTCACAGGTGATTCACAGGTCTGCACATTAAATTGCCTGCGTATCATCATGCCTGAGCAGAGTAAGCTTAGTCGGTGTTTACCTCAGCTTACAATTTATGCATTCAAAGATGCATTTTGACAAAACATGCAGCAAGTTTTCATTATAATGTATTTTGCAAAAGGCAGTGTAGACTTTGTAAGAAATGTAGGCTCTGAAGTCAACAGTGACTAGCAACCTTCACAACAGCTCAAATTCCGTTCTCCATTACATTATTCAGCCTAGTCTCAGTCTAATCAGCTAATAAAGACTGAAAAATTCACTGTTTTCACCTGGTAACTAATACTTTTTGGTTTTGTCTTCTAGGTCTCTTCGAGACTGGCTGTTGGCGGGACATCTGCACAACATGCCTATGCATTACTGCAGTACAGCACATGTTTGTCTGGGGGTAAGCCAGAGCAACAGATTGAAACACAGCAAACAGAAAAACCCTTTTGGATGACACCATTGCATCGTTTAAACTGGAAGTACAAAACGGTCCAACTTTGCATCATCAAGCTTTGTTTTACAATCAGGCAAAATGGTGCAAACATGAATGTTTTTAAAAGAATCCACACATTGTTGATCAGTGCTTGACAAAGAAAATATGTACATGCATGCAGTAATCAGAGCAGTTCACTTGACTGTGTTGTGTACCAGAGCAAAAGACAGGGTGGATTTCTCATAGCTGTCATGAGCACTTGAAAACAGGGCAAATGCCACCCATCACTGTAATCAATAAGTTTGAGCTACCACTAATTCCCCCTGAACATACTTGAGAGGCACATCAAAGCACAGTTCATAACATTTGCAAACACAATCAGTTCTTCCCTAAAGTCAACAGAAAGTAATACATGGTGGAGTTGTGTGTGTCCCATCAGAAGTAGAATCAACAGTCAATGCTCTGCTAAAGCCCAGTAGCTGTCTTAGCTATTAAAACAAAAGTTTAAGAGAAGAATGAACTACATAGGGCATTGCAAGGGAATTTGGTTGATATGACCAATGTGCTATGTTGCCTTGTCAAAACTAAAGGAAATACATCCAGAGTACAAAAATATCACTATATGTAATGATACATCAGAGTTTGAGAATGAAATGCAGATGAAAATGACATTGATGATGACATCAGTGCTGATACTTCAGAAGCAGTTGATCTAATGAGAGATTCATGTATGGGTGGAGCGTAACATGACACAAGATATCCAGAGACAGTGGAAGCCATCATCCTAATAATGAAATCCAGTATGATCAGAATTCAACTGACACTGATCAGGACACAAGTCAGCAGAATTGTGGATGCTCTTCAGATTTGTGTTTATGTAAGGCTATTCTATAGGGAGTACCAACTGTTTCTTGGCACCTCTACCCCAACCCAAGTTTGCTCACCTTGAATAACGGAATTCCGATAGACAGGAAGGCGCCTGAATGTATTGAATGTAACTTTTGGTAAAATGAATCAAGTCAAAACCCCATGTCTGGGCCTGGCAACATTGACAACCCTAGTCTAACTACCTGCCGGTTCCTTTTGTGAAGAAATGCTAAAGATAATCTATATATGATATTTCTGAACAAAGGGATTGAACTGGGATTGTCTAGAGAGACAATCCCCTTCCTGCTGCTGTTGTATTTAGAAATGCTCCGTGATTGGTCAAATGGTATCCAAATGTATTTTTCCAATTACCATGTAATACAAAGTGTTCTGTTCTGGTTAGATGTTTAAGGAAGAGTTGTTCTGCTAATATCAGACCTCCCCTGCCTTACATGTAGCCATATATATTTCAGGTGTGGTCATTTTGACTATTACCTTATTTGATTGATTTGTTGACTATTTGATTTTTTATAGGACTATTTTATGAATACTGTTCTATTGATTGTAAGACCATTTTGGTTACAATAAACTGTTAATCTGTAGTATTACCTTATTGAGATACCTTTTCTAGTAGGCCTAAGAGCGAAAGAGGTCTGTAGTCTGAGATTCTTTAAGTTTCTAGACTTAAGTTTCTAGACTTCTAGACTTAGATGGTTATATTCAAAGATGCATTTTGACAAAACATGCAGCAAATTTTCATTATAATGTATTTTGCAAAAGGCAGTGTAGACTTTGTAAGAAAGGTAATTTTGAATATTACCTTATTTGATTGATTTGTTAGTTTGTTGACTTCTAGACTTAGATGGTTATTTAGTGAGTTTCACTGGGTGCTTATCCACACTCAAACTTCTCTAAAGGGGAATAGAAAAGATTGAATCTTATGTTCTGTAACCGCTAGTTGTGACAAAGTTCTGGACCTTGGAACATTTCAACCCAGACGCGGCTGTTCCCACATTAGCTTTTTTTTTTTTTTTTGGATAGCTTTTATATCTATATCTCCGATCACTGAACTACTTTTCAGTGATAAAAAGTAGTTCATATCCAGATGGCAGTTCTGTTTGAACAGAACCTAATTCTCAAGAGGTGTGCTACTGATAATGGTTAATGTTTAACTTCCACCTAGTGGTTAGTAAATTGGAGTCAGATTGGTTAAAATTACTGTCTCACCTACATCTCATCTAAAGCTCCAGAAAGATAGGTTGAAACACAGAGACTCTGGAAATTATCGGCAAGCAGATATTTCAATGCATGTCTGTTTTCAGTCAACAAGCGACAAACTTTCCACAGTTCATCACAGAAATGCATATAGCAGTCTTGCATGTCCATGCCATGACCAGAGATAGAAAATATAACAATGCTGCAGCTTGAAGTGGAAAAACTGGTACGCAACAGAGATGCAATTCAATACATGCAGCCTTTGGGTAGAGGTACACCTGCATACTGGGAAATATTAGGCGATATACTAGGCGATGTTAAAAATGCTAACTGGTCTAACTTTCTTTCTCACATTCAGTGCTGCTAAAATGAGATGGCCAAAGGTAAAAAAAAAAGTAAAACAATAAAAAAATACAGAGGGACTAGGTGCAACAAGGGGAGGAGGTTGACTTCTCTGAGCTTGACTGGGCCTCAAAATGTCAGATTTTACGCAGCAATCTTGTCACCACCATGTGCAAGTTTTACAATCGTGTTAATGCCCTGCTCAGAATTATTTTTTGAAAGATTTTGTCACCAAGCCAGACAATTGGTGAGGTCACTGACTACTATTTTCAGGTGTTTTTTTTCATGGTATAAGAATACATCAGTATTTGAGGTGAATCCTGATGAGAAAGTGTGTGAGTTTGTGGATAAATACATAACCTGCCAGCTGCCTGACCCTGATAAAGATCCTGAACTATATAAAACAGTGACAGAGGTGCAGGCCCATAGCAAACGCCACTCAAACTCATGTCAGAAAGGATATAAGCCCTGCCATTTTGGATTCACGAAACAGCCTGTAGAGGAAATCTTCAATGTCTGAAAAATTGTCAAATGTCTGAAAAGAAAGGCCAAGAAAAAGCTGAAATCTCTATGGGAATTGCTGAATAATCCAACAGCATCAATTGAAAGTGTCCCAGCAACTTAAGCTAAGATGACATCTAGTGTGTTAGTCATGAAATGCTGACCAAAGGACTGTTGGATTAATAGCTATGATTCTACTAAGGGCATGACTCTACAAAGGGCATGGAATTCCAACATGAATATTCAGTTCATCTTGAACCCTTATTCCTGCATCATGTACATATTGCCATACATCTCCAAAGCAAGTATCTGAAAACAGTTGTGTCTGACACTTCAGAGTCAACTACATCTAATTCTGATGAAATGAAGCAGATCATGCAAGCACATACCAACAATAGAGAGGTAAGTGTTCAAGAGGCTGTTGCAAAAGCCTGTAGCTTGAAACCCAAGTCTTGCTCTCGAAGTGTGATATTTATACCCACTGATGATGATTTGAAAATGTCCCTCAGATACCTGAACAACAGAATTCCTGAATCAGAGAATACAAAAACCGACCTGATACATCAGACTTTGCAACAATGTGCATGGCAGAGTTTGCCTCCACTTATAGAATTGTGTATAGAAGGCAGAAAGAAGGAAGCAAAGTTTTACCACTTATAAATGAAAAGGTATTTATTCAGAAGCGCATGTTATGAGGTAGTGTGTTGAGGGTCTTTAGGGTTGGCACAAAGAGGCAGTAGGAAGTCAAAAATAGCAAGACTTGCAATTTATTTTTTCCACCAGCAGTGATGAGGCATCCCCAACTCAAAAAGAAGTGTAACACAAAGAAAAAGAAAATGGAAAATATATTTACAAAATAAATGGCTTGGTGCAGCCACCACAAAGCACAAACAAAAGGCTTAAACAAAACAATAATGTACTTTCAGGTACCTCACCCACCTGAGGATACTAGAAGATCAGGAGAACACAGGCAGACTCTCCTCTCCCATCAAAGTCTCCCTGGCAATGAACCTGCAACCCCTTAAATGGGTACCTGAACTCCCCCTTAAGTGGGTGTATCTGACAGTGACGATCCTCCTCATTGTGCGTACTCAAAGCGCTACATAGCAGGAAGTAAGTTGTTACGGTTGCAGATTTTACGGTTACAGAGGTTTCAAATACATAGAACGGCATTAACTGAGATGAAACAGCCTGGCAACCAACTCAAGTACCCTCTATGCAATGACAACCTGGAGAACATAGCAATCAACACGACTAATCTAGCAACCAGCATGGCAATCTAGCAATGGCCTAGCAACAACTTCATGAATTTTTTTTCCATTGTCAGATATTTGTGCACAAATGCACAAAATATCTGTGATAAATGAGTGAAAAAGTCCCATTGAAAACGTCCACGAGAATTCTATTTCCCATTGTTGTCTCCTTAACTACTCACTCCTCTGAAAACATTCTTTGAACTTCACAAAAATTCTATCTCCTATTGTTCCCTGAACTCTCTACATTAAAATTATATTATCAGCTATATTAAACTAACCAAATAATTTCATTTAAACTAATGAACTACTTTAGCGTATTATCATTAGATTATTATCCTTTTTCTAACTGAACTTGGTGTATTGAATTCACTTGCATTTTCTCAAATTATATTCATTATTTATTCAATGTTTTTCCACTTTTATTAATGTATTAGTTACCTATCCACTGTTTTCCACTTTTATCTATTTATTTGATTTCCATTTGAACATTACAGGGCACTTACACATAAATCCAAACTAACATCATTAACCATCAACATTATGTCACTGCATTATGCACTGCAATCAACTAATTTCTAGTCAACTATCTTTAACTCATTATCCTTTTATCCAACTAAAGTAAGGCTATTGATCAACTGTGTCACCATACTGTCCTGTCTATCTCTGTTTCCTCACGTTCCTCCCTGTCTTCTCCGTTAACAAGCTTCATGGGTTTCAATCACGGCATCTCACTTCCTCATTCCCCCGTTAATCACTGGATTCTCTTCACCTGCTTTCATTGATTGTTCCCCAGCTGTGTCTTGTTTTCCCCTAATCACGGGTAGTATTTAGTTCCCCTGTTTCTTCCACACTTTGTCAGTGAATTAGCGAACCTGTACGCATAATAGCTGAAGGCAAGCACTTGGAATCCTGACTCCTGTCTGTTCCTCTGTTTTCCCCGTCTCTGTTACCTGCTTCAGTTCCCTGCCCGTTTCCTGTTTTTCCCGTCTGGTTCCCGGTTTGTTTTTGTCTGTCTCTGTTCCCTGTAAGATCGCCTGACAGTTACTGAACCTGGACCGCCTGTGACCAACGCCTCCGCTCCTCTGCCCCTGGTACCGACCCATCGCCTGCCCACGACCTACGCTCTGTCTGCTGTCCTGGATTCCGACCCGAGTTCTGTCTTCGACTATCGCTCTGCGCTCCAGCCCTGGATACTGACCCGCCGCCTGTCTGCGACCCTTGCCTGCTCTCCTGCCCCGATTCTCGACTCGCCGCCTGTCCCCGACCAAAGCTCAACTCCTCTGTCCCGGTAACCTGATCCGACACCTGTTTGACCACAAGTGTTGTCTGCCTGCCCTTCCCTGCTCTGCGTGCCTCCCACACCTCCGCTCCGAGGGCGCGTCCATGGAGCACACTCACACTCCCTTTCCCCGCAATCCTTAAATAAAGACTGTAGTAACTTGATGCAACTGTGGTCCGGTCTGTCTGTTTCGTGACAGAATTCACCGACCAGAAGAAATGGACCCAGCACGAGTTGCTCCTGATATGGACAGACTGAAGAGAACGTAATTCTGTCTGCAGATGTCTCTTCTCTCTTGCAACTCAGCAGCAACAACAGTTTCAGCAGCACCATTCTTGCATTCAATTACAAGAACAGCAACTACAGCTACAGCAGCAGCAGCTCGCCCAGTTTGCTCAGCTCCTTGAGAGATTGGCGCCATCTCCTGGCCATCCTGCAGCCGCTCACCCAGTCAGCCCTCCGACCGCCCCTGCCTCCTCTGTTCCTCACGGTGCATCGGGCACGCATTCTACAGCTCCAGTGACTCTAGCGGCTACGACGACTGTTTCTGAACCTAGGATTGGGCACCTGGAACGCTTCAACAGGGATCCAACACAGGTTCGCCCCTTTTTAACTAACTGTAGACTGCTCTTCACTCTTCAACCGGTGACTTTCGCCTCTGAACCGGCCAAGGTGGCTTTTGTAATTACCCACCTGACGGGCTGAGCGAGGTTATGGGGAACAGCAGAGTTCGAGCGCCAGACCCCAGTGTGTTCATCCTTCGAATTGTTCGCCCAAGAGATGTACAAGGTCTATAACACTGGGTCATCATCCACTGACGCCTCCCGAGCTATGATGAATATCCGGTAGGGTCATAGGTCAGTTGCAGACTTTTCTATCGATTTCCGTACGTTGGCCCGCCGGAGCTCATGGAACGAAGAGCCGTTGGTGGACGCCTTTTTTCACAGTCTGTCGGAGTATATGAAGGACGAGCTGGTGTCCCATGAGACCCCGTCAACCCTGGATGAGGCCATCGCTTTGGCATCCCGAATCAACCGAAGGGTCCAAGCACATCGCCAGGAGAGGGGGCACCGGGGCCCTCCCAGAACAAGTGCCTCAGGAGGTCCCTCAGCCGAAGCCTCACCACCCTCCGGTCCAGTCGGTCGGTTCGACCCTGCCGAGCCTATGGAGGTCGGCCGTGCCATGCTCTCCCTGGTGGAACGGCAGCTCCGCCTCACCTCTGGCCTCTGCCTTTACTGCGGGGGTCATGGTCATCGTGCCGCTACGTGTCCAGCAAAAGACCGAGCTCACCGGATGTAGGTTGGATCCGGCTGAGCTCTATATCTTCCCAGCCCTCCACCAATCATAGGCCTCTGCTCCAGGTCCGTCTCCACCTCCCAGGAGCTACCCATTCGCTGGTAGCCCTGGTGGATTCTGGAGCAGAGGCCAACATTATGGACACCAGTTTCGCTCACCAGCTGGGTCTGGAGGTCAATCAGCTGCCGTCCCCCATCCCTGCCCGCGCATTGGACGGACATCGCCTCGGCCCAGTGACCCATGTTACCAGTCCCGTACAGATGAGGGCGTCGGGCAACCATCTAGAGACAATTGAGTTTCACCTTCTCCAGTCTCCCAGCCAGCCCCTCATTCTGGGATATCCGTGGCTCAGACACCACAACCCCCACATCGACTGGGAGACCAGGACTGTCCGAGAGTGGGGGCCTAACTGTTATCAGACCTGCCTGTTTGCCGCCCCTTCTCCTGCCTGCTCTGAGACTCCAAGGCCAGCCCCGGACCTAGCCAACCTGCCCAGCTGTTATCACGACCTGCTGGAGGTCAAATCAAGAGCCACATCCCTGCCTCCCCACCGGCCATACGACTGCGCAATTGACCTGCTCCCTGGCGCAGTACCTCCCAGGGGGCGACTCTACTCTCTCTCAGCCCCGGAAAGACAGTCCATGGAGGATTACATTACATACAGTCCCTGGCAGCTGGCATCATCCGCCCGTCCTCTCCTGCGGGAGCCGGGTTCTTCTTTGTGGGCTTCGTGGGATGGCTCCCTGCGTCCCTCTATTGACTACCGAGGGCTGAATGACATCACGGTAAAGAACCGTTACCCACTCCCTTTGCTTGCTTCTGTCTTTGAGTCACTCCAGGGAGCCACAGTCTTCACGAAATTGGATCTCCGCAACGCCTATCATTTGGTGCGCATCCGGGAGGGCGACGAATGGAAGACACCCCCACCGGTCACTATTAGTACCTGGTAATTCCTTTCGGGCTCACCAACGCCCCTGCGGTTTTCCAGGCGTTGGTCAATGACGTGCTGCATGATATGTTAAACCGGTTCGTCTTTGTCTACCTGGACGATGTTCTGATCTTCTCGAAGGACTTGTCAGAACACACGCAGCACGTCCGCCTGGTCCTTTGTTGTCTCCTGGAGAACTCTCTATTTGTCAAAGCAGAGAAGTGTGAGTTCCATGTGAAGACTGTGGCCTTCCTTGGATACATCGTGACTGAGGGGAGTATACAGATGGACCCGGCCAAAGTATCAGCAGTCTCTTCTTGGCCCGTTCCAGACTCCCGGAAGAGACTGCAACAATTCCTAGGCTTTACAAACTTTTACCGTTGTTTCATACGGAACTACAGTTCCATCGGCGCTCCACTAACGGCCCTGACCAGCACCAAGCAGCCGTTTTTTGTGGACCCCAGCAGCCGACCAAGCCTTCCACACACTCAAGACCCGCTTCACGTCTGCCCCCGTCCTCCAGATGCCAGACCCCGAGCTTCAGTTCGTGGTTGAGGGTCGGCGCAGTCCTCTCCCAGCGATCAGCCTCCGACCAGAAACTCCACCCCTGCGCATTCTTTTCACGCCAACTGTGCCCGACAGAGCGCAACTACGACGTCGGGGACCGGGAGCTGCTGGCAGTCAAGCTCGCCCTGGAGCGTCACTGGCTGGAGGGGGCTTCTATCCCGTCTCTGGTATAGACTGATCATAAGAATCTTGAATACATATGTTCTGCTAAACGTCTGAACCCCCGCCAGTCACGCTGGGTCCTGTTCTTCACGCGCTTCAATTTCACCCTGTCCTACCTTCACAGAAGGAGCCTTCACAGAAGGAGCACCCAAGAGCAACAGGGGCAAGGAAAAACTCCCTTATGTTCAGTTAATCTAGGAAGAAACCTTGGGCAGATTCACGACTCAAGGGGCTAACCCAACTGCCAGGGGTCATGCAGAAAAATTACAATCAGTAGTAATCATGACAGACTATAAGCTGCCTATGGTTTTAGCTAAGGTTCATAATAGTTCATAATAGAGTATTATCCCACTCTTACAATACATGGTAGTCCGTCTATAGGTGGTTATCAGGAATTATGGCTGGACAATGTAGCAGCGGCCAGGCATAGTGACAAACTCAAAGGAATGAGATGGGTCATGTATTATCTTTATTATTGGGTATAAGTGAGGAATAATATGCTGATTTGGCATTGTTAAGTGCTGTCTTGTACTCTTTTAAGCTATCTTTCCAAGCAAGGCGGAACACTTCAAGTTTAGTGGCATACCATTTCCTTTCAAGTCTACGAGCAGCTTGTTTCAGTAAGCGAGTCTGTGTGGTATACCATGGGGCAATTTTTTCTTGTTTCCTAGTTTTCTTTTTGAGTGGTGCAATTGTGGAGTATAGTACATTTACAACACTGTCAGTTAATTGATCAACTTGGGTTGGGCTTGGCATAGAGCCTTCTAATACAGGGCTATATTGGCTCAGCAGAGACTCAAGGAGAGATGGAATTTTTGCTATGAAGTCATCTGTAGTTTTGGGAGTTATGTTTCTAGTGTAGTAGTAGACTGAGTTAGGTGCTACATAGTCTAATGTGATTTTTGAAGTTAATAAGTAGTGGTCAGTTAGTGTAGAGTGTTGAGGTAGGGTTGTAAGTTGTTCTATTTGTACTCCATGTGTCAGAACAAGATCAAGGGTGTGGTTACCTTGATGTGTAGGTGTGTTTACATTTTGGCAGAAGCCAATGTGATCAAGCAGAGATTGGAAACTAATTGCCAGGCTATCGTTTGCAACATCGATGTGGATATTAAAATCACCTAATATGATTATGTTTTCTGTTTTAATGACTAGAGAGGACAGGAAGTCAGAGAATTCTGATAAGAATTCAGTGTAGGGGCCTGGAGGTCTATATAATGTTACAATTATTAAGGGTTTAGCACCATTCCCATCAGGATGAATCAAGTTAAGGACAAGAACTTCAAAAGATTTAAAAATATAATCAAGCTTAGGGGCCATAGTGAGATTTGAATTGTGAATTGTGGCTACTCCACCACCACGGCCATAACAACGTGGTATGTGATAATTTAGATGACTAGGGGGGGTAGCTTCATTTAGTGGGAGGTATTCATCGGGTTTTAGCCAGGTTTCTGTAAGACAGAGTATGTCAATTTGATTATCAGAAATAAGTTAATTTATTAAAGTTGTCTTTGAGGAGAGCGAACGAATATTTAATAAGCCAAATTTCAGTTGTGATTTCTGGCTATATTCTTTTTTGTTTCTGGTTTTATTTTTGTGAGGTTGGTATAATTTATACCTCTACCGGGTCGTTTTGAAAACTTTTTCGTCGCGGACACTCTCACTGTCTGTCTGCTGCTAGGGTGACGGCGGGGCGGCAGAGAACTGTGTAGGACAGTAATTCTGTTCTTCATCATATGTTCCGCCTTCATGGCATCCCCAAAGACATTGTTTCCGACCGTGGCCCCCAGTTCACCTCCACCTTCTGGAAGGAGTTCTGTCATCCATTGGGGGTCACGGTCAGCCTGTCCTCCGGTTTCCACCCCCAGTCTAACGGTCAGACCGAGAGGATTAATCAAGAGTTGGAGAAGGCGCTTCGATGTATGGCATCCAGAAGTCCTCTCACCTGGGCCCAGCAACTTCTTTGGGTGGATTACGCCCACAACTCCCTGGTCTGTTCGGCCACAGGTATGTCCCCTTTCCAGTGTGTTTATGGTTATCAGCCACCCCTCTTCCCTTGCCAAGAAGGAGAGGCATCCTGTCCTTCAGCCCTTGCTAACACCCACACCACTCACCATCTTCTCAGCTGGAGCCAACCACCGTCGGACCCCCGCCCCCGCGTACCGGGTGGGCCAGAGGGTGTGGCTTTCAGCCAAGGACCTTCCACGGCAGGTGGAGTCACACAAGCTGGCTCCCTGGTTTTTAGGCCCTTTCCCCATTGAGTGGGTAATTAGTCCGACGGTGGTTCGGCTCTGCCTTCCCCGCAACATGAGGGTACATCCTTCATTTCACGTATCAAGAATCAAACCAGCCCATTGGTGCCGGCTGCACCACCACCCCCAGCTCCCCGTCTCCTGGACGATGGACCTTAAAGGGTAGATGTTTGGAAGGGACAGTCAGAGCCTGATCAACCCTCAAGGTAAACGGTATCCTCCCTGCAGCGGATTTCATTCACACTGCTCAGCACTTATACTTTGGGGCAATTGTCTCTTGTATACTTTTCTGGTGTTGTGAATAAAGTCTTCGTCAACAACTTTACTCCAACAGTGAGTTCTTGGTTTGGACCAAGTGTGTTGGGTGGGTTAGGATATTGATTTGTAGGGTTTGCAAGCATCAAGGTGGTTTTCCACAACAGAAATTTGGCGTCACGAACGGGATCTGCAAAGAACACAAGAGGGCATTCAACTCCAGAGAGACGGCTTTTCTGATCAGTGGTGATTCTTGGCAGGGCCCAAAAAAGAAGCACTTTGCTTAAATTTGATTTGAAGAGTCTTTATCTGTGAAACTAAAGTTGAAACTCTGAGAGAGTCCTTTTTTGTAACAGACTGACTGGACCCAAAAGCAGATCGGAGCAAAAGGTTTATGTTACAATGATCAGGGGAAAAATCCAAAAGGGGAAAAAAGCTCAGAAGATCCAAAAAACAGAAGGTCCAACACAAAATCATATAAGTCTTTTGGGAAAACACACAAAAGATCCGGTCTAGTTATATTAAACATAGACGGCAAAACAAAGAAGCAATCCTCTCGATCGTAGAAAATAAATCCAAGAAAACAGGTAGGCAAAAAATTCAGGATACAAAATCCACAGGTAAGCGAACAGGGGTACAGGCAAACACGAAAATCAGAATTCCCAGGAAGGTAACACGAGAACAGGAAAAACATGGGCAAGCTTACATCGAGGAACACGGTCAGACAATCAGACAAGGAGCAAGGAAAGAGCTGGGGAATATATGGGGAACAGGGCAATGACACAAACAAGGAACAGGTGAAAATCATTACAATAATCAAGGACGTGAGGACCGGGTGCAGAGCGGGAAGAGGGAAAGGGGCAGGGCAGACAGCAAAACACGAGCACATGGAAAAGGTAAACAAACACGGAACTTGCAACACTTAATTAGTCCAATAGGAGGCCGGGTGGTCGAGAGCAGGATCATGACATTTTTATTCTGCAAAAAGAACCAAATTTTAGTGATAAGTGTTGACACTGACTTTAACTGCAGAAGGATACTGAATTTTGTAGTGTATGTTATTGTGTGTATGTTATTGTGTTTAAAATAGGTTTGAGACAAGGTCTCGCCTGGGGGTTTGAGACGGGGTCTCGCCCTGTATAGTTAAAGGTTGGAGACGAGGTCTCGCCTCGGGGTTTGAGACGAGGTCTCGCCCCGTGTAGTATCTAGGATATTGGTTTGAGACGAGGTCTCGCCTCGGGTTGGAGACGGGGTCCCGCCCGATGTAAAATGTTGTGCATGAGCAAAAAAATGTGTGTGTGACTGTGCATGAGCAAAACATGTGTGTAACTGTGTAAAGCAAGCAAAGCGGAAAACTGTATTTAGAAAGCTTGTCATGAATGATGTGTTAATGTTCTGTGTGGAAATTGCAAAAAACCTAAACGAATGTTTGTATGTTTTTCTTTGTCTGTCTACGGGGACGCCCGTATGTTAAATTAGCTTGAGACAACCCTCTGCATTAAAAGCACAAGCTAGAAGAACCTTCACTTTGAATGAAGTGAATGAAGTGTTCAGGAGAGTGACTGAGTGGATGCGTGAGTGGTACAGAAATTTAAGATTGTTGCTCCTATCCACCCCAAGAATCAGAACAGACCGGGCTGCCAGATAGCTCTGCCCCCTACCCTGATAGAGAGCATAGTGAGCCAGATTATTGTCCTACATCACCCACGTGGTCAGAAATCAATAAATTAAATTTTTTAATTTTTAAACTCAACCAGGGCTTCATTCAGCTCTGAGTGGGGATCTCCATTAGTAGGGCGTGACTGCCCTCTTGTGGAGGAAGAAGAGACAGGCAAAAGGAGAGATGGAGCATGAAGTATTATTGAAGTTTGCCGATCTGGCAGGCATAGAAGAGAAAGAAAAAAACAGTCAGTGAGAGAATCAGTGGCCTCAGAAGAATTAGAAGAGTGTTTAGAGCCATCTTGTCCAGATGAGGAAAAGGAAAAACCCCCACCATATGCACCGGGAGAGAAATTGTATCCAGACCTACCTGAGACAGACATTATGTTTCCAGTACTGAAAGTCGGGACCAGCTTACAACCAAGATGCCCATTCCACTGCTCGATAAGGTTTGACAAAACACCAGACAAAGAAAAGGCAGAAGAATGGCTCAGTGAGATGGGTCCAGAAACTAAGTACCTGTTGGAAGTACACAGAGTGATTATTGCCGCAGAAGGAATGGCAGCAGATGTGCGTTTCAAAAGAGGAGAGCTTAGAGAGAAGCTGATGCAACATTTTACAGAAATGTAGCAAGCACCAGCTTTAGCTCTACCTGACAACAGCAAACCGTTTAGCCTGTACATTGCAACAAGACAAGAACCAGAGCAGGACATGTATATGGCATCAATCCTAGCTCAAAATCAGTCCAATGAAAGGCAAAGCAGGCCATAGCATACTACTGCTCAAAGTTAGACACAGTTGCTCAAGGCTATCCTCCCTGTTACCAGGGATTGGAGGCAGTATATTGTGCATATGTGAAGGCATCAGCAATTACAATGGGACGGCCAATGGTCATCTACACAAGTCACGCAGTGGTTCAATTGACAGAACAGGGAAAGTTTTGTCTTACCCTGCAGAGACAGCTTCGCTATTACAATCTCACATATTGCCCAGATGTGACGATCAGGGTGTGTGACATGGCAGGCAACCCAGCAGACTATGTTCCCCCAGAGTACGATGGAGCGCCACACAAGTGTGTAGCCTATACAGCATCTGCATCATATACAACAATTGTTAAAGGCAATGATGCTACCCAGAAGACTAGCCATTTGTAAATGCAAGGAGCATGCAAAGAGCAAGACTATATCACCCTGGGAAATGCGAAAGCGGATGAGGTGGTATGAGTGGTTTACACATGTGTTACTCATGTGTAAACCACTTGACCACCGAGGCCTCCACACATGTCCAATTTGCATGAGAGGAGACTGCCCTGAGTGTGCAACTAAATTGTTTGAGGCACGATATCCCCACGAGAAGAATACTTAAAGTCTCGTGGGGAAGGACCAGAGTTTCTCCCAACAAGGGAGGAAAGGCGTTTATATGCTGATTCGGCCAAGGTCCAAGACTGCAGAACAAGTCTTCTGACAAGGGAAACCACTAAAGATATCAGGGTATATACACACCCAGACTAAAGGCTACTTTGGTGAATCCAGCAGATGATCGACTGATAAATGGGAGGGGAATGGCTCTAGCCATTAGAAAGCTTGCTGGAGAACTATACCAGAAGGAGTGTGACGAGAGGATAACAAAGGGGGGCCCCTTGACACCTAGGGAGATTTTTGTGACAGGTCCCTATGAGTTGGGGGACAAGTACTCTCATATTGTCCACATTCCCATAGTGCTCTGGTATGTGATTGATGCGCCGAACACCCCGCGAGGTGTGCTACAAGATCTATACCAAAGAGTGTTTGAAGAGTGTTTGCAATGCAACTTATAACTATGACCCTGTTTGGATGTGGCAACAATTAGCTATTGTTCAACTAGCAGAGAGTCATCCTGTGACACCAAGTGAGGCATTTTTGTATTCATTGCCTCCCTTCCCACGTTCACGACAACATGAGATAGCATACAACCAAGGTGGCATGATCAAGTGCCCAAGTCCATGTCCTGAGAAGAAAAAGGGGAAAAAGTGTCTGTGGTGTACACATTGTTCTGACGTACACCTACATGACCTTATGCCACCTGATTGTGGTCTATGTCAGAGACAAAAATGCCCAATGTGTCGCTCATACTGCTGTGATCGTACACCTGAAAGGAATTCTGCAGATTACCCTGTAGCCTTACAGTGCCCCACTAGAGATGCTATAATGGAGGACGGGAGGACTGTCCGAGTGAGGATTGTGCCTCCTGCTGGCCCTAAACAGGTGCGTATTATAGCCACTGAGTATATGTGCAACGAAATTCAGCCTATGCATGCTGCCACCCCTAGCTGGGAAGTGCAGTTATGGAAGGACAGAGGGGCAACTAGAGGTCCTGATGGCATCTGGCGCAACCATAATGGCCGAACAGTGGCGCCCCTGAAAATTCTTGATGAACTAATTAAATGTGCGCATGATCTAGATCATTGCGCAAGGGGGGAAGTGAAGCAACACATTTTGAATGCTGGGTTTTAGGAACCCAGGGCTATAAGATAGGATAGCATGGGTATTGAGGGATTGTACAGTATGCAACATGAACAATATCAGAAAAGGGCACAGCTCCACGACCTTTAGGCCACATTACACTGCCAGATGGACCATTCAAACACATAGTAATGGATTACATTGACATGTGTAAGAAAGTTAATGGCTTCCAATACATCTTGGTAATAATATGCCGTTACTCAAGGTGAGTGGAAGCTTGCCCGAGCAGGAGACAAGATGAGGGAACTGTAACTAGATTCCTCACATCCTCTGTATAAATAAAACTGAATTGAATTGAATTGAAGTACCAGCTTACACTGCCGGCAAATACTGCTATTTATACTGACTGTTTATGTGCAAAACAACACAACCCTACTGACATGAATGCAATGAAGAAACAGCTTACATTCCCACTTACTGATCAATAACATGTACCAAGACGAGGCCTACTTAGAGAGATGGCGGGCGGTAAGTTTTAATTGAAAGATAATGCTTATTGAATTATATAACGCTATAGGCAGATATTGAAGGGAATTGCCCTAATGGGAGTTTAGAAGGAGCATTTTTGTATATGAAAGGTAAGTTTTAGAGGACTAGCCCTCAACTGTATGGCCGCCTGAGGAAAAGTCAGGCTGACCGCTTGCTGACTGCCCACTGTCACTAGAGGTGGAGCAGGCATGTGCCTAGATGGCCATTGAGTCGGGCAAGGATACCATTTCACCTGTGCAGCCATATACATAGTGGGAAAAGGAGGAGGCAGCCGCCGGAGGGACAGTTGTGTCCTACCCCATGTTTGGTTCACAAAGCAGGGCAAAAGGATATTGGTAGGATCAATGTGCCAGGGCGGTGGTCCAGATAACACTTTGCCCAGGTGTGGACCCCTAATTGCATGCTCAAGATGCTCCCTAAGGACTAAGTGGTGCAGTACTAACAGTATGAGTATATAATCCTGACGTAGCAGCTTTTGATGAATACATGCTAGTTTGTGATAGTTGAGAAACTATCAAGGGGGTATAACCGTCACGGGCCCCATCGGTCTTGGTTCCTGTTATTGTACACAATGTGTGAATGGCAAGGTGTGAATGGGGGTGAGGCAAGTATTCTCTAGGGATGTGCACCAATCACTATTTCCCGTTTAAAGATAACTTGTTTCAGGGAATCCACAGTGTGACATTTGTCGGAGAGCTGTTGGGTGACCATGTGCTATTCATTCATTGCTATACGCTTGCTATACATCACCCATACTCCCGACAAAACCCAAATGTTAAAAAAAAAAAAAAAAAGATTGTAACTGCACGTCTGATTGTAGTGTGATTGTAGTGAAGTGTTGGCTCATGTGGCAATATAGGTGTGGCTTCTTAAAAGCCACAAAGGGGGGAGTATGTGGAAATTATTATCATAAAGAAGATGGAGTTTGTTTTAGTATATACAATATTAACTTGAGAGTGTAATGCTTATACTAACATATGAAAGAAGGGTGGTTTGTAACATGTTAATGGTAACCCAGAAGGCAGAAGCAGTTCAGGCAGAGAAAGAAAGAGTAGAGACTTGGGTAGTTCAAGCAGAGGACATGAGACCTTGAACAGTTCAAGAGATAAGATTTAATGTAGGGAGATGCTTCGGATCCGCAGGAGCCTCGGTTTGGGAGGAATGCCATGATGTGTGACAGTGAATGGGGCCGCTGTGTGAGCGAATGCTGTTCACATCAGAACCATGGGAAAGATAGCATTGAGAGGATACCATAAGGTGGCAGTGAATGGGGTCCGCTGTATGAATGGATGCTGTTCACATCAGAACCATGGTACAGATGGGTCCTGACTAAATGAGGGGAATATAAATCATAAAGATAAGAGTCCAGCATAAGGAAGTATACGTCAAACTAAACGCCCAGCAAGGAAGAATAATAGTTTCTTTTTAATAACCGGATGGGTGAGGAATTCCACCAATATGAACAGGACCGAGGCCTCCTACATTAATTATGACGCAGGGGGGGGCCTCTAGGTGATTCTAGCAGCAAGGGTAGATGTTTGGAAGGGACAGTCAGAGCCTGATCAACTCTCAAGGTAAACGGTATCCTCCCTGCAGCGGATTTCATTCACACTGCTCAGCACTTATAATTTGGGGCAATTGTCTCTTGTATACTTTGCTGGTGTTGTGAATAAAGTCTTCGTCAACAACTTTACTCCAACAGTCAGTTCCTGGTTTGGACCAAGTGTGTTGGGTGGGTTAGGATATTGATTTGTGGGGTTTGCAAGCATCAAGGTGGTTTTCCACGACACTATCTTGTACTATTACAATGTTATCAGTATCGCAGCCCATGCATTACAGCAGGGGTGTCCAAACTTTTTGCAAAGAGGGCCAGATTTGGTAAGGTGAAGATGTGTGAGGACTGACCATTTAGTCTGACATTCTTTAAACCAATAACATTAAATACAAATGAACTGTTCTATGAAATCTTTATTGCAAATGGCATACTTTTTTCATTTTCAAGTTTTTAATGAAAATCACTCTGCCTTTCATATTTGAAGACCACGAAATGAAGAAAAAGTCTGGAAAAAAAACTTGGGAAGATTAAACATATCTAACATCATTAGAAACATTACATATTACTGACTATTAAATGCTCACTGTAGACTTCTAAATTTAAAACAGTGGTCAGTGCATATTCAAAACTGTGGTTTTGATCATCATGAAAAATCAATTAATTGAGATTTTAGAATTTATTCACCTTAGGGGGCTACACAAATATCTTGCCTGCACTAATGTGAAGGGTGGTACTGAGATCTTGACTGCAGTATGTAGTCCAGCTCTGGCTCAAAAACAGTGGTTTTGATGCGCAAGAGTCACTTAGTCTCGTCCTCATGCAGCTCATGGTAATGTTCATAACCGAGAATGTCTCCTAGCACAAGTATGTCGAGCCAAACAAGTTCAGCATTTTCTTAGCAAATGTTCAAATCTCTTGGAACTTGTCTTTGTCCAGCTGGCGGTAAAAGAGAGAGCTGCCGACTGCGACACTTGGCGTCACACTGCAACTCAATGAGCTCCAGCTGCAGGTGGTCTGATGTGTCATCAGGGTCCACAGAGAAAGGAGAGGAAAAAAGCGTTATTTCCTTTTCAATAGCTGCAAAATCCCAAAAACACTCTTGAAACTCCACAAAAAGAGATGAGATATCTGTTGCATACCTTTTCATTTGCGCACTGATATTGTTCTGTGGGAAACTGGTCATAATTTCCTGCAGCAATGGGAAATGTGTGGTATTGGGCTGCGCTTGTGACAGGTGCCTTTGGAAAAGTAGCAGCTTAGTCCGAAAGGCTTTGATGTGTGAATACAGTTGGCTTACCATTGCATTTTGCCCCTGAAGGCTTGTGTTCAGCGCATTCAGATCTCGTGTTATGTCAACTAAAAATCCCAAATCAGCCAGCCAAACAGGATCAGATAGTTCTGGCATCGGTTGTCCCTTTTTTTACCAAGAATTTGTACAATTTCCTCCCTAAGAGAGTAGAGACTGAGCCATCTTACATCGTTGTGATACACAACATCTTTGTATTCAGCCTTATTGTCGAGCAGAAACTGTTGAAACTGGCAGTGGCACAGGGCTTTGGAGCAAATATAGTTAATAACCTTTATCACCGGTTTCATAACATGATCATATTTCATGTTTGGCACAGAGAACTTCTTGATGAATAATACAGTGATAATCCACTTCGCTGACCAGCCATGGCAGGTGCGCCATCCGTAATAATCCCAGTGACTTTATTCCACTGTAATTTCATGTCATCTACAGCGGAACAAAGAGAAACAAATAAATCTGTTCCTCTTGTTTGGTCCTTCAGGCTCTGGAGGTCGAGAAACTCTTCACTCACGTTCATGTCATTGTCCACTCCTCTCAAAAAAATCAGCGGTGTCAGATGCATCCGTGCTTTCATTGCAGGCTAACGTAAAAAAGTAAAATTCTGGTAGTCCACTCAGGAGGGGAGGGTGAGAGGAGTCCGCCGGAATGAGGGAGGGATGACACTCAGAAAGAGATAATTGTGGACAGAGGAAGAAGGTGAATTAGGCCAGGCTCATGCATCAGAGAGCATGTAATTGTGTAATTTGGGCATACATATATGTATATAAATATATGTATGCATATATGTATATAAAATGTGTATATACATGTATATAAAATGTGTATATATATATATATATTCCACAGGACAACAGGACACGGTAACAAAAGGCTCTTCCTCCTATCGTAGATTATGATATTCTTGGGATTACAAGGAGACCAGCATTTTGGGATCTTAGGGTTCTAGGAGGGTGGTAAGGGACAGTCTTTAATATATGTTGCCGCGTCGCCCTTGAGGACTTTGTAGGTTAGGAGGAGTATTTTAAAATCACTTCGACTTTTAATAGGGAGCCAATGTAAGGCAGCAAGGATAGGGGAGAGATATGTTCTTATTTTTTAGTCCTAGTGATTGTTTTTTGGCCGCAGCATTTTGTATTAGTTGTAGGTTTTTGATACAGGTATTACTACACCCAGAGAACAGAGCATTGCAATAATCGAGCCTGGAAGTAATAATAATTTTTCAGCATCCTCTAAGGATAGGAACTTTCTAACCTTACCAATATTTCGTAGGTAGAAAAAAGCCTGTGTAGTAGGATACCATGGTCAATAGTGTCAAAGACAGCACTAAGATCCAATAGGATTAATATTGATACATATCCATTATCAGATGCGATAAGGAGGTCATTGAAGACTTTAACTAGGGCTGATTCTGTACTATGATTAGCTCTAAAGCCTGACTGGAAGGTTTCCTGCATATTATTTTCAATTAAGAAGCTACAGATTTGCTTAGACACAATTTTTTCAAGTATTTTTGATACAAATGGGAGGTTAGATATGGGTCGCTAATTAGCAAGGACATCAGGATCAAGGTTTGGTTTTCTAATTGATTTTTTAATAACAGTTGTCTTGAAAGATTTTGGGACATGCCCAGCTATGAGTGAGTCATTTATAATATTAAGAATCGTCTCAGCCAATAGAGGGAGAGCAGCCTTAAGAAGATTAGTTGGGATAGGATCCAATAAGCATGTTGAGGCTTTAGCTGAGGAGATCAAAGACGTAATTTATGATATATTGGTGGGTGTGAATGAATCAAGGTATGCTACAGGTTGACTAGCTGGCTAGCTGTAACCATTACATGTGGTCCAACTGGATTTGAGGTTACAAGGGAGTTGTTTATTTTAAGTCTAATAGATTCAATTTTGTCATTACAATAGCCCATGAAGTCATTGCTGCTTAAAGTTATTGTAATGGAATGGGACACCTCGTTCCTGCTTGTTAGACGGGAATTTTCGCATTCTTTTTTTATTGTGTATAAGTGAGGAATAATATGCTGATTTGGCATTGTTAAGTATACTCTTTTAAGCTATCTTTCCAAGCAAGGCGGAACACTTCAAGTTTAGTGGCATACCATTTCCTTTCAAGTCTACGCGCAGCTTGTTTCAGTAAGCGAGTCTGTGTGGTATACCATGGGGCAATTTTTCCTTGTGTCCTAGTTTTCTTTTTGAGTGGTGCAATGGTGTTGAATGTTGAGTATAGTGCATTTACAACACTATCAGCTAATTGATCAACTTGCGTTGGGCTTGGCGTAGAGCCTTCTAATGCAGGGCTATATTGGCTCAGTAGAGGCTCAAGAAGAGACAGAATTTTTTACTTATCAATATGGGTAAATACGCGTAAGTAAGTCTACATGAACGAGTGTTCTCATCTTTCAAAAAATCACTGGGGGAATTTGAAACACGTGTGTAATAAAGTTGTTTGTATAAAGTAATACATGTAAAGCTGCGAGAGTAGGCTTGGCTGGCAGCTGAATGCACAATTACATATGTGCCCATGTGTGATTACATCCTCATCTTGCCACGCGAAGCAATTTCTTTTTTAAAAAGCATGCCTCTGTTGCACTATATAACTACATCACCTTTCTTAGCGAATCTGTAAGAAATACCTTGGAAAACATGTCCTTCATTTCTAGTACTGCAGCTTTCTTTTTGATTGAAATGATGGAGACTGTCTGACAGCTTTCTAAGTTAATAAAATGGCAAGTAGTTTAGTGGTATAGAATTCTTCAAACACGTGAGTGTGAAGTACAGGAAACTCAGACTGACCCAAATGCAGATTGACAAAAATTTATTTACAACAGTTCAAAAATCACAAAAAGGGAAAACGCTCAGAAGATCGAAAACAAAAAGGTAATCCACAAAACTGGTAGGCGAAAGTCCCAACAAAAAAAGGCAATAATCCAATTCGGTAAATCAAAACTCAAAATTATCCATAGAACCAAGAGAGGCAAAAAACTTCAGAGAATTCGGAGGAGGCAAAAAACACGGAACGGGAATCGGGCAAACACGGGAGCATAGAGACTATAACAGATAGCAGGAAACTTACGGACAGGTACACGGTCAGACAATCAGACAACGAGCCATGAAAGGACTGGTGAATATATAGGGAAGGGAGCAAGGTAACAAACAAGGGGCAGGTGAAACTCATTAGGGGAAAACAGAATCATGAAACACAGGTGTGGAACAATGAGGGAAGAAAGGGGCGGGTTAGGCGAACAAAACATAAGCACATGGGGAAACATATGAAAAACAAAACAAGGAAGCTGCAATACAGTGCAAGTCCATCGGGGGGCCGATGTCCCGGGAGACAGAATCATAACAGTACCCCCCTTCTAACGGATGCCTCCTGGCGTCCCTTTGGTTGTCCTGAGGCGTTGGTGGCAAAACTGTTTAATTAAGTCCGGGTCCAAGATGTGTTGGGCCGGGACCCAGCACCTCTCTTCGGGCCCATAGCCCTCCCAGTCCACAAGGTACTGGAGTCCCCGGCCCCGGCGGCGAACGTCCAAGAGGCGTTTGACGGTGTAAGCCTCCGAGCCATCGATGAGACGGGGGGGTGGTGGGGGAGCAGGGGGAGGGTGCATGGGGTTACAAATAAATGGTTTTATCCTGGAGACGTGGAAGGTGGGATGAATGCGGCGTAGGGGCAAGGGAAGCTTGAGCTGTACTGCGGTGGGACTAAAGACTTTAGAAATGGGAAACGGGCCAATGAAACGGGGGGAAAGCTTATGGGATTCCGTCTTTAGAGGTAGGTCTTTCGTGGAAAGCCACACACGTTGCCCCTGCCGGTACTGCGGAGCTCGGGAGCGATGCTTGTCAGCCTGAGCCTTCATCCTTGCTGACGAACAGAGAAGAGTGGCACGGGTGCGTTTCCAAGTTTGCCGGCAACGTTGGATGAAGGTCTCGGCTGACGGCACTCCGACCTCCTCCTCCTGATCCGGGAACAACGGTGATTGGTAACCCACTGAACACTCGAAGGGGGAGCGGCCTGTGGCAGAAGAAACGTGAGAATTAATAGCGTACTCTACCCATGGAAGCTGTTGGCTCCAGGAGGTAGGATTCTGAAAACGTGTTGTATTAACAGGTTAGCAGTCTCTTTGGCAGATGGAAGGCCAGGCAGGGGAATGAAATGGGCAGATTTAGAAAATCGATCAACTACGGTGAGAATTGTGTTGTTACCAGCGAGGGAGGTAAACCGGTTACAAAGTCCAGGGAGATGTGGGACCAGGGTCTTCGGGGCACAGGGAGGGGTTGTAGCAAGCCGGCAGGAGGTTTGTTGGAGGTCTTGTTCTGTGCACACGTAGGGCAGGACTGGACGAAGCGTTCAACATCCTCCCTTAGTGCAGGCCACCAGAACCGCCTCTCAATGAAGGCAAGGGTCCTCCGGCTTCCGGGGTGACAGGAAAGTTGGGAAGAGTGACCCCATTGCAGGACCTGTGGACGAACAGAATCTGGGACAAACAGACGGTTAGTAGGGCATTGACTAGGAGTTGCCCCGTCGGCTTGGGCCGCAATCACCGCGGCTTCAATATCGAGGCGGGCCGCCCCCACAATGCGGTGAGGTGGGAGGATGGGGTCTGGGGTGCTTCGGCTGGTATTGAACTGTCGGGATAGGGCATCGGGTTTGGTGATTTTATGGCCTGGACGGTAGGACAGGGTGAAATTAAATCGGGAGAAAAACAGGGACCAACGTGCTTCTCTGGGGTTTAGTCTCTTGGCTTGGCTAATGTACTGTAAGTTTTTGTGATCCGTCCAGACCAAAAATGGTAACGGGGCTCCCTCCAGCCAGTGTCTCCATTCCTCCAGGGCCAGTTTGACGGCCAGTAGCTCTCTGTCTCCCACGTCATAATTCTGCTCCGCCGGAGAGAGTCGGTGGGAGAAAAAGGCACAGGGATGGATTCGGTTGTCCTTGGTGGAACGCTGGGAAAGAACGGCTCCTACACCCACCTCAGAAGCGTCAACCTCCACGATGAATTGTTGATCTGGATCCGGTTGGGTCAAAATTGGGGCAGACGTGAATCGTTTTTTCAATTCCTGGAACCCGCTTTCCGCAGCTGGAGACCAAATAAACTTGGTCTTAGAGGAAGTCAGGGTGGTAAGGGGGGTGACCGCGGTGCTGAAGTTTCGCACAAAACGCCAGTAGAAGTTGGCGAATCCGAGAAAACTTTGTAATGCTCGGCAATTGGTGGGGTTAGGTCATTCCAGGACCGCCCGGACCTTTTCCTGGTCCATATGGATGGACCCTGGGGAGATGATGTGGCCGAGAAAGGAGACAGTCTCTTTGTGGAATTCACATTTCTCCGCCTTCACGTAAAGCTGGTGGTCAAGGAGACGTTGCAGGACGGTGCGGACATGAGAGATGTGTTCCGGTAGAGACTTGGAAATAATCAAAATGTCATCGAGAAAAACAAACACAAAACGATTCAGAAACAAAACAAGGAAGCTGCAATACAGTGTAAGTCCATCGGGGGGCCGATGTCCCGTGAGACAGAATCATAACAGTGAGGGTCTGACTTTATAAAATTAACAAGCTAACTCAGCATTAGAGTGGTCACTAAGAAACCGTTTTTCTTGACACAATAAAATGTGGAAATAATAAATTAGTCTAATATTTTCCTCATGAGTTAGACAAATTCCAAGCAGGAATACCTGATGTATGACATTGCAGAGTATATGGGGTAAATATTACAGTATTACAGTGAAAGTATTTTGTAAGTAAGTAATCTCTCAATTTGATTTTTTCTATCTTAATATGCTAGTAAGAGGGCAAAAGGTGTTTCAAATGCTTTCCAACTTTTTGATGAGGGAACATGCATTCTCCAAAACTGATGCAAATATACCACCTCTCAAACCATTTGAACATTAACTGAGCTTTTTTCAGGTTTAAGAATGTGATGGCAGAACACAGAACAGGTGACCAAAGAGAGGGAAATGGCCAACGATGCACAGGTGAAGAGAGAGAGACAGGTGACCGGAGAGGGAAGTGAGGAAGTACTGATGGGGGGATGCAGCAGAGGAGGTGTAGCAGTTGAGCAAGAGAGAGGAGGAGGTGACGGAGGAAGTGCAGCAGTTGAATAGAGAGAGAAAAGGAGGCAAATGAGGTGGAGAGAGTACAGAGAGGCAACGCAGGAGAATGTTAGTAGTTTGTACAATACAATCATTTAATAGATTGTTGTGAGTTATGATTGTTGTGTTTTGAGTGACAAGTTGTCTTTTCAAATTTACCACAGGGACTTGAGCCACATGTCGGGGACCAGTCGAACACGGATGGCGGGGACAGAGAAGGATTTGATGCTTCAGACATCATCACCTGCACAAAGCCTGCAGAGCCTGATCCTAAGTTTATAGTAGTGCAGAAGCAAGCTAAATGTGTGTCGTCTTTTCAACATAAAAGGCTCACAACTTTTCCTTGGTTGCATTACAGTGCCACTTTACAAGGGGCCATATGTTTTCACTGTTCCAAAGTTTATTTTAATCTGTCAACATTTCCAAGCAGGTGTGACCCTGCCTTTTTGAGTGTCGGCTTTTGAAATTGGAAAAAGGCTAGTGACAGGTTCTCAGCGCATGCAAAAAGTCAGTTGCATATCCATGCCATGAACATCTATGCTCAACAAGAGAACACTGAGCTGCACAGATTTCATCAGCTGTTGCTAGACAACAGGAGGAAGCAAGGCATGGATTGTTGAAACTTGTAGGTTCCATCAAATACTTAGCTCAGCAAGGTTTAGCTCTGCAAGGTCATGTGGACGAGAAAGGTAATCTATCCCAACATCTTAAAGAAAAGGCTGAAGATGACCCAGTTTTTTAGAAATGGTTGGAGACACCAAGTTGACTAAAAAAAATGAGAGAATATCTTGCAAAAGTAGCATTAGATGTACTTTGCAGACTAAATTTGCCATTGTCAGCACTGCGTGGGCAGACATTAGATTAGATTCAACTTTATTGTCATTACTCATGTATAAATACAGGTAACGAAATGCGGTTTGGCATCTAATCAGAAGTGCAAAGAGCAGCAAGTGCAGTATATACAGTATATGCAGTATGTACAGTTAAAAAAACAAAACACACATACATACAACTAATACATTGCAAAACAACGAAGCATACATGCAACTAACCATCATCATGTCAACACTCTACACTATCTGACCACTTCTTATGGTCAGGTAGTGTAGAGTGTTGTCCTCCGGAGTCAAGCGAGTTCGGTCCACCTGCATTGGCTCCGGTGTCGAGACGGTCGGAGATGGTGGAGGCGAAGGAAGAGTGGTACAGGTGACAGGGTTCGTGATACATCGGGGCAGTGTGGGCGACTGGAGCAGGTACGGAAGACTCGGGCTGTACGGGAGGGACTGGAGTCGGCGGGAATGACTGGACGCGGGTCACGAGGTCCCGGACGCTGGCTGTGAGGTCCTCTATCCCATCCTGGTGCTGGCCCAGCAGTACTCCCTGTTGCTGGAGGGCGGATGGAAGGTGTCCGTGATCCGCTGGGTCCATTTCTTGGTCTGATTGTACTGTACGTACAGACTCGGACCCAAATGCAGATCGAAACAGAGGTGGTTTATTTACAAAGAAACAAGGCAGTAGCAAAAAAAAGGGGACAAAGCTCAGAAGATCGAGTGGAAGAAAAACGTAGGTAATCCAACAAAGGTGATCCAAAAACAGAGTTCAGGGGATAAACACACAAAAGATCGGCAGGGCTTAAAGTTCGTCAGGGATCAGACAGGCAGGAGAAGATCACAAAAAAACAAATGTCCAGATCCAAGATCCAGTTCAAGATCCAAAAATATCCACAGGTTTAGGCAAAGTACAACAACTCAGGAAATACAAGGAACGGGTTTGATCAAAGGAAACAGGTACAGGAAACAGACTTGGTAGGTCGGTAGTCAGAGCTTACAAACACAAGGAACAAGATCAGACAATCAGACAGGGAACAAAGGAAAGACTGGGGTTTAAATAGGGAGCAGGAGCATTAGGACAAACAGGGAGCAGCTGATAATCATTACCGGAAACAAGATCATTGAACACAGGTATGGAGCAGGGGAGGAGAAAGGGGCAGGGCAAGTGAACAGAACAGAAGCACATGTGTGACAAAAACAAACATAGAGGCTGCAGTGCAGCGTTAGTCCAGCGGGGGGCCAAGGTCCCAGGGAACAGGATCATGACAGAGTGGAGTAGAAGTACAAGTACTATATCAAAAAACTGACTTGAGTAAAAGTTTAAGTGTTCTTTAAACACAATACTTAAGTGGAAGTACTAAAGTATTGAAAATGTTTTGTACTTAAGTATTGCAAGTAGAAGTATGTAAAAAATTACTACTCAAGAACTGAAAGTAAAAGTACAAGTATTGTGTATATTAAAGAAAGCAGTCAACAGCCTGAATATCATATAGTTTATATTTCAAATATTTAAAAGACACAATTTGTTTGGCTGAAGCAGCAGTACAAGCACAATTTGTTTGGCTGAAGCAGCAGTACAGGGACATAAAAGGCCACAACTGTGTATGAAAAAATTACATACGGTATATATAAAAAAACACTACTAAAACATCTCAAAGGCTGGAGGGGTATTCCAAGAAAATGGCTAAGTGACAAACCTGGGCAATTTAAGCCTAATAGTAAACCTATAATAGAACGGCCCGGAAGAATCATTCTCTTCCATCATCAGGTTAACCATTGCCTCCAGGTCAACTTACTAAGGTTTGTCTCTTAACCAACTACTTAGAATACCCCCCAGTAGGCCACATACAAGTATTATGTATGTAAAAACTAAAGTGATTAGAGCACCTTACAAGCTCTTAATAAAGAAACACATCAAGTAAATCTGCTGCCCCCTGCTTATTCCCTTCTTAAACTACTGCATACAGTAAATGTCTTTTTGGAAGATAGACATTTTTTCAGTCAACTTGTCATAGTAACCAAAACATACAAGTATTTCTCATGTAAACCACGTGAGTAGAGCAAGGGGAAGGGGTGTGTTTAACCTAACTAACATCTTACACACAGCTGGAAAGGACTTGCGCAAGTCCATGTTGTCTACTGAACAGGACAAGTAAGCTTCTAGCTGTTTGGTGCCATCTTGTGCTTTTGAACCCCTCATGCCAGAAAAAAAGTCGTCTTCATCAGATAAGCTTGACCTGTTGACCTCACCAAACTGCAATGTGAAGTCTTCAATGTGTCGTTTGATATAGTCCATGACAACATGACATTGTCAGTAAGAAATAATGACTAATGGAAATGACCGCTTTATACAGGCTAAGCACGACTAATATCCATGTTAGTAAGCACTTTGTGTATGATTAATATGCAAATCTTTTAAATGTTACATTTCTTAATCCTCAATGCCCACCTGCAGAACATTGACAAGGGGCTTGCAGTATTTCAGCGGTAGCTTGACCCTGTCCAGCTTAATTTTTAGGAGCTTGACGGTTGGGAGCAGCCACCCCATGTGGACATTGGTTTCAGCTTGCAACATGTTAGTTGCTTGGGCAACTGGAGTCATCACAACAGCAAATTCTGACAGGAATGCAAGTTCAGCTGGATTAAACCTGTGAAGAAGACCAGAACATATTTCATTAACACACATGATTAGGTGTTAGGTGATTAGGTGTTAGGTTAGCAATTGGACAAAAAAACAAAACAAAACAAAAAAAACAGCATTGCTACATGATCGGCTTATTATCATGCGATGGAATTGTTCATCATTGAATGTTCATCACTCAATTCAATTGTTGTACAAGTAGACAATATGCATCAGAATTGAGCTTAAGAGAAAGAGTACCATATGATTGTTTAAACTTACATTGGAACGTTCAAATCTGTGCAGACAACTCTCATGGCTGCCTCTCCCTTCTCTTTGATGATTCTGAGCAGTCTCTCCACAGCCATGAACACAGTTCCACCTTGTTGCAACCGGTCGCACAAGCTGGGGGGAGCAAGCATCTTCCACAGTTTCAGCTGCTATCGAGGATCTTGACCACTTTGCCAAAGTGCACTGCACTTGGCAAATGTTGAGTAGCACAATTTCTTGTATGTCTCATCATTGGACACTGCCTTGCTGGCGTCGGTAGTGGCTATTAGGTTAAGAATGTGGCATGCACAACGCTGGTGCTTTGGAAGCTTTGGAAAACCATCATCCTCATCCAAAAGTGAAGATATGTCAACAAACTGTACCTCCTCCTCATCTCTGTCTGCTTCTTCCTCCTCCTGAACTTCAGCACCAGCATTGTTATTTTCATCTTCAGCGAAGACTTTGAAGGCTTTGATGAAGTTGGAGCCATTGTCCGTAGTTGTTGTGACTATCTGTCACCACCCTGTCCTGTCTGTCTTTGTCTCCCGCCTTGTTTCGGCTTTGTTCTCTGTCTCCTGTAGGATTGCCTGCCTGTCCCCGAACCTGGCCGCCTGTGACCTGTTCCTTGCACCGGTTTCCAGGCCGTTCCATGCCTCCCTGCCTCATTCCCTGTCTGTTTCTGTTTGTCTCGGTCTCCGGAGAGATCGTCTGCCCGTTGCCCAACCTGGACTGCCGCTGAGCTATGGCTCTGCTCCTCCGTCCCTGGTACGACCCCTTTGCCTGCCTATGACCTACGCTCTACTCGGCCGTTCTGGACTCCGACCCGTGCTTCAGTCCCGACCAACGCTCTTCACTCCTGCCCCGCCTCCCGACTCGTCGCCTGCCTGCAACTCTCACCTGCTCTTCTGCCACGGTTCCCGACTCGCCACCAGCGCCCCGCCTCAGTCAAAAGGACGCCATGAGGCGTCCGTTAGAGGGGGAGTACTGTCATGGTCCTGCTTCCTGATACCTTGCCCCCCCCCACTGGACTATCAATGAACTGCAACCTCTGTGTTTTTTTTTCATTCCCCATGTGCTTCTGTTCTGTTGCCTGCCCTGCCCCTTTCTCCTCCCCTGCTTTACACCTGCTACTCATGATTCTGTTTTCCCCATAATGAGTTTCAGCTGTCCCCTGTTTGTCCTGGTGCTCCTGTTCCCTATATAAACCCCAGTCTTTTCTCTGTCCTTTGTCTGATCATCCAACCTCGTTCCCCATTTGTTGTTAGGTTGTATCTACTCCGCTTACCTACCCGTGAGTTCTGTTTTCGTGTTTTTTCCCTGTTCTCGTTTCTCGTGTCTGCCTCTGGAATTCTTGTGAGTTTCTTTTGTTTCCCCGAACCCCTGCTCTTTGATACCTGTTTACCTGTTTTTGCCACTGTGAAGTTTCCAAGATCTCCTGAGCTTACCTTCCTCCGCATACTGCTTTTTGTATAGTTTTTGTTCCTTTGAAATAAACCGTGCCGATCTGCATTTGGGTTTCTGTCTTGAGCTTTAGCGAACGTGACAGAATGATCCGACCCGAAACAAACCCAGCGGATTGGGAGCACCTTTTTGCGATGGTTCGACAAAACCAGGATTTAATTGACCGGACGGAGTTACTGCTTGCCGGCCTCAGACAGAAGACCACTTTTCGCCAATCTGCAGCTGCCAATCTCGACACTCCTCCGACCGCCTTTGCTTTTTCAGTCCCTCCGGTTTTGCCGAGCGCGGAGTCGATTGCTCCAGCGCCTCCTGTTACCTCCATGTCAGTTTCGAAACCTAGGATCGGACCACAGAGCCCCTGTACACCGAGTCCTGGACCACAGAGCCCCTGGACGCCGAGTCCTGGACCACAGAGCCCCTGGACGCCGAGTCCTGGACCACAGAGCCCCTGGACGCCGAGTCCTGGACCACAGAGCCCCTGGACGCCGAGTCCTGGACCACAGAGCCCCTGGACGCCGAGTCCCGGACCCCAGAGCCCCTGGACGCCCTGGTCGGTGACCCGACCAGCGAGTCCCGGACCCCAGAGCCCCTGGATGCCCTGGTCGGTGACCCGACCAGCGAGTCCCCGACCGCCGAGTTCCCGGGCGCCGAGTCCCCGACCAGCGAGTTCCCGGGCGCCGAGTCCCCGACCAGCGAGTTCCCCGGCGCCGAGTCCCCGACCAGCGAGTTCCCGGGCGCCGAGTCCCCGACCAGCGAGTTCCGGGGCAGCGAATCCACGACCAGCAAATCCCTGGGCGCTGAACCTCCCGTCCAGTGAATCCCCGTCCAGTGAAACCCCATCCAGTGAGTTCCCGTCCAGTAAGCCCCAGTCTGGCGAGCCCCAGCCCGGCGCGCACCCACCAGTGTCCCCGGTCCTCGGGCTCCCTAAAGAGTCTCCTGCCCGCGGCCGCCACCCAGAGTCTCCGGTCCGCGGGCTCCCTACACAGTGCCCGGTCCTCGGGCTCCCTAAAAAGTCTCCTGCCCGCGGCCGCCACCCAGAGTCTCCTGCCCGCGGCCGCCACCCAGAGTCTCCTGCCCGTGGCCGCCCTGCAGAGTCTCCTGCCCGCGGCCGCCCTGCAGAGTCTCCGACCCGCGGCCGCCCTCCTGAGTCTCCGACCCGCGGCCGCCCTCCTGAGTCTCCGACCCGCGGCCGCCCTCCTGAGCCTCCGACCCGTGAGCCCTCGGATGCGGAGCCTCCGACCCGTGAGCATCCTACTGAGCCTCCGACCCGTGAGCATCCTACTGAGCCTCCAACCCGTGAGCATCCTACTGAGCCTCTGACCCGTGAGTCTTCGGATGCTGAGCTCCCAGCAAGTAAGACTGAAATGGAATCACTTCTAGAGCAGTGTCTTCCATCAGCCTTGAGCCCACAGCATTCAGAGAATCCTCAAATATCAGAACAACCCCCTGTCCTGCGTCTGCACCTACCCAGCCCTCCAGTGGTGGTGGACCCCGGGGGTCCTCCGGGGACAGGACCATGGCATCGGATCACTTGGAGGAGTTTTTGTCCCTCCGCCAGGTTTTTTCCCCCACCGCCCACCCGTTTTGGTGTTTTTCTTGGGGACTTCTGGAGCCGTCCCTTTGGGGGGGGGTTCTGTCACCACCCTGTCCTGTCTGTCTTTGTCTCCCGCCTTGTTTCTGCTTTGTTCTCTGTCTCCTGTAGGATTGCCTGCCTGTCCCCGAACCTGGCCGCCTGTGACCTGTTCCTTGCACCGGTTTCCAGGCCGTTCCATGCCTCCCTGCCTCATTCCCTGTCTGTTTCTGTTTGTCTCAGTCTCCGGAGAGATCGTCTGCCCGTTGCCCAACCTGGACTGCCGCTGAGCTACGCCTCTGCTCCTCCGTCCCTGGTACGACCCCTTTGCCTGCCTATGACCTACGCTCTACTCGGCCGTTCTGGACTCCGACCCGTGCTTCAGTCCTGACCAACGCTCTTCACTCCTGCCCCGCCTCCCGACTCGTCGCCTGCCTGCAACTCTCACCTGCTCTTCTGCCACGGTTCCCGACTCGCCACCAGCGCCCCGCCTCAGTCAAAAGGACGCCATGAGGCGTCCGTTAGAGGGGGAGTACTGTCATGGTCCTGCTTCCTGATACCTTGGCCCCCCCACTGGACTATCAATGAACTGCAACCTCTGTGTTTTGTTTTCATTCCCCATGTGCTTCTGTTCTGTTGCCTGCCCTGCCCCTTTCTCCTCCCCTGCTTTACACCTGCTACTCATGATTCTGTTTTCCCATAATGAGTTTCAGCTGTCCCCTGTTTGTCCTGGTGCTCCTGTTCCCTATATAAACCCCAGTCTTTTCTCTGTCCTTTGTCTGATCATCCGACCTCGTTCCCCATTTGTTGTTAGGTTGTATCTACTCCGCTTACCTACCCGTGAGTTCTGTTTTCGTGTTTTTTCCCCGTTCTCGTTTCTCGTGTCTGCCTCTGGAATTCTTGTGAGTTTCTTTTGTTTCCCCGAACCCCTGCTCTTTGATACCTGTTTACCTGTTTTTGCCACTGTGAAGTTTCCAAGATCTCCTGAGCTTACCTTCCTCCGCATACTGCTTTTTGTATAGTTTTTGTTCCTTTGAAATAAACCGTGCCGATCTGCATTTGGGTTTCTGTCTTGAGCTTTAGCGAACGTGACACTATCTTTCCCCCGAATTTCAAACTCAGTATGGATATCATTGAGTGCCTTTGCCAGGAGGTCAAAAGTGTGAGAGCCTCTTAATTTTTTACAGGCCAGGGCCACAGACACCCCTTTTAAACTTTCAGGGTCCAGCCAATGGGCCGTGACCCCAATGAAACTACGCTGCCGGGCTGACCAGCAGTCAGTGGTTGTTGCGATGTAGTCCACGGTTTTCATGGCCTCAATCATTTTGATCTTCATTTGTTTGGCAGCATCATCAATCAGATGTGAGTGTGATTCTTGACATTATTTTGGTATTGGGCACCAGGTCGAACACAAAGTCCCGGAAAGGTTCTTGCTCCACGATGCTGAAAGGCTTAAGTCCTTGGACAACATATTTCACAATGGCCTTGTCAACAGATCTATGGGGCATTGTCCAGCTCCCTGATAATGTGAGGTCCTCATATTTTTTGCATAAGTGGCCGTCATGCTTGCTCTGAAAGAAGACAAATATATATTATAACTTTACTTTCTCAGAATTATATCACGAGCAACATAGGTGACTGTAGTGACTGCTGTGATACTATTGATAAAAGCAAAATTAATTAAATGGATTTATCCACTATACTTCTACATTAAAATACTTAAGCAAGCAAACCCATAACCAAAAATCCATCTTTCATTGGTACTCTAATATAATCTGCCTACTTGCAAATCCCACAGTGCTAGGCTAACTTGATACATCCAACAATGCATCATGAGAAACGGGAGTGCGCGAGGACCACTTGAAAGGCAGACTAGTTGAGATTTTTTGTTCGTCATCACTTCGGATTCATTACCAAAAAAGTTGGTACACGCATAACAAAATATCCAAACAAGCCATTAGCCAAATTATAGCAGAGTAAGGTTGAGGGTTATGTTAACGGCATGTCGGGCATGCTGGTCAGGCGAACGGATAACGTCAAAAGTCACTAGGCTACATTACAAATAGTAAAAACAGAAATTCATTAATAGGTCTACTGCCCTGCATTTATCCGCAGCAACTTTGCAACAAACAGTCAAATTCATCCATCAATACTTTATGCCAATACCACAACGATTAGCTAACCTCATAAATAAAATAATGGGCTATGGGCATGTGGCTAGGCAGCATGAAATAAGACATGGTCCACGATTTAAATTTGGCAACAGTAGGCTATATGCCATAAAATAAGAAAATGTTGACATTAGTGATGGCAATAACACCATTCAGCGTGGCATAGCTCAAGCTGATGTGTCATTATGTCCATTAGCTATATTTGTAACTTGATTACCATTATTTCGCAATCTTTCAGGAGGCAGAGTAGGCACTTCATTCGATACGAATTGTCTTTTGTTCCAACAAAGGAAAACATGGAATGCTCTCGGAGACCAATCTCGCTTTCCCTTTCTCCAACCCTTTAATAAAGACTATTTGCAACTTGACGCTATCGTGGTCCATTCTGTCTGTTCCGTGACATAAGTATTGTTTTTATTGACATTTTAACAAACATCTCAACTTTTTTGGAATTGGGTTTGTATTTCTTTATGTCATCTTAAGCATGCCTCCATGTGCTATACCTTATAGCAAAATGAAACAGTTACAGTCAAACAAGTTTTCAGAGATAATTTGCTAGTAAACATTTTACTTTATGATACTACATGATACTTTATTATCCCGTAATATTATCCCATAGTTTTTCATAATTTTTATATGTCCAACCTTTTACACAGCACTGTAAGAACATTGCTATTTCAGTCAATTATAAGACACAAGGTACAATATATTAGATAATAAAGAAATCAATATACAAAGACTGCAATTCACAGTTCATTTGACACATTTGCTAACAGAGGACTGCTACTGTTTTGTATTGTAAGAGCATTAAATTGTCTAATGTTATTTTACATTTATTCATTACATCATATGAGTATATGAAATAATGGACTAGCAAAACACAAAATGTATAGCCTTTAAAACAAATGATAAAAACTTGGTAAAAAAATGGTAGAGGGATATTTTGTGATACCTGGCAACAGCAGACAGTAAGACTAGGCGAATATCCTTGACATTTGATAAACTGATAAACTGTGCTGACCTGATGACTGGTCTGGACTGATCAGTGCAATAATGTACCAATCATGGTGTGATAACTAACAGAAAAGTTCGCTGACTCAGGTGAATGGCTTGTTTGGGCTGGCCCCACTCACACACTTCACAAGAGTTTTATGTCTCATTCTCACCATCATTCATACATGGTAGCACACAGGGAGTTCAGTGTGCAGACACTGCCACACTACAACCTTGTGTGTGTGTGTGTGTGTGGGGGGGAGGGGGGGGGGATGTGTTGTATAGAACAGGTATAAAATACCTAAATATAAAATACAAGACCTGACTGGTTTAAAATGATTGATATTACTTCTCTTCTTGCTAACGTTTAGGTTACCTAGATTTGCATTTATTACTAAACTGTACTTGATGGGACGGCATATAAAACCATTATATTAAATATTTAAATGTGTCAGATGATTTAAGTATCCATAATGAAATGGCATTGATACTGATAAAATCCTATCAGTTTTCAGCCCTGGTAGTGCCTGCCAAAATTTCCAATAAAACAACCAAATTCATATTCAGTAACGGAGGTGGAAGCTGTATTGTTAAGTCCTCTGGGCCATGACCTATATTTAGTGTCTGAATGATGATGTCACTAAACTCAGATGTCAGTAAGATTTTGAAGATGAGATAAATATAAGATAAATATCAAGCTCTATCAATTAAAGCAAATAAGTTTAACAAGAAGTCAGAAGTGATGTTCTTTCATCCATGAAGATGTCAGAGAGCTGCACTTTTGCCAGAAGATCTTTTCTTGTGTAGAGGTTTAGATAACTCTCTTCTCACTGCTCTCGTCACGCACACAATACACAGATAATCCCATGAATGCATGCTTGCATACATGTTGCGCATAAACACCCAAACGCTTTTTTTGCCCCCAAGCAGTCTAATTCAAATGTTTTCCTATGGAATGATGCAATATAACTTTTGGTGTGTGCAATAGGTCATGGCTTAGTTGTGTGTCATATCTAAGTCAGTCTTAAGTCTTGAAGAGGACGTTCCTATTATTTGGTAATAGGCAGCAAGTGATGTGCATTAATAAAGTACATGAAACATACTTCAGATTCAGTGGTGTAAGTCTGAACAACAAACTTCTCTTGCCATACATATTCTTGCCATATACTGTATACTCATTCTCTTACATGCTTGGGTTTAACAAGATCTTGCAGTATTAAAAATGACAATTTTGCAGTAGCCTAGTATATAATTACCACCAGCATGGCAGAGAAATATCTCCATGAACATAGCATCTGAACAAATGGGAGACAACAGGGGAAAGGCCTTTACACACACACACACACACACACACACACACACACACACACACACACACACATACACACCCAGTTGTGATTCCAACACAGTTTCCCCAGCATAGACCTACTAAATCCAAGTACAAATCCACTGAGTTGAAAATTTCATCTGCTGTAGTGGTAGGCACATCTCTGCTGCTGAGAAATTGTTCTTGTATATCTCTCTCCCAAACGTGTGTCACATATACAAGTAAAAACGCATGATTGGCTATATCTGTGGACTCATCCATCTGCAATGTCCTGTTTCTTTATGTTCTCAGACAAGTCGCGCTTACTTGACAGCAGTATTGTCTTATTTTCTAATGTAACTTATTTGCCGCTGCTTCAATTACCACCTCTTTCACCATATCAGTAGCTGTAAGATTAGGTCTTCCGCAATGGTGTGAGGCTTCTTGGTCTTTGCTATCTGGTGAGCTATGTAGTAAAACGTACAGAGTGCCTGGACTTGTGTGGAGCATGCTGCTGTTAGATGCATTTGCAAAGCCCTTAATTCTTGCCATTTTGGTATGCTGGGTTCATCACAGATGTCATGGGAAATGGTGGGAAACTTGTGGTATTTCTCCGAAAATCACCTTGATATTTATTATTTTGGTGTATTTTCCTTATTTGGACTTTGGGAAAGCAAATCGATCTTTTGTGTAGCTGCAGGATTCCGAGACCTTCAACTCAGCCTAATGTTACCGTAAACTTACCATTGTTGTGCGTCTGCACGTAATGCGCGTGGATATCATATTTGGACTTGCCGAATACAGCAGGCATCGTAAGTTCTTACCTGTGGTTGTGACAATAACATTGCAATAATTAAGCAGTTATCTGGTTATGTTGGCTAGTGTGAAACCCTACACATTACAAGCTTACTGTTGTGAAGTGTTTGCTTACAATCTGCAAGCAATTGGTAGATGTGCATATCGTAGGCTATGTGTTCCTCAGCTTCCTCTGAATTTTAATCTTCCAAAAATGTTTGTTCTTCTTCCCTTGCAATTCTGACATTAGCAAACTAATGCAGTGGAACAAAATGTTGTTGATTTAACAGCCATTGACAAAACCTGTTGACAGTAAGCTGTTAATGGCAAAACAGCTGATCAGGTGGGCTGATTTTATGGTGACAATTTAGCAAGTGTTACCTATACTTTTTTCAACTTCAGAGGTAGCACAGTGACACCTTAGGTGAGACACAGGTGAATGGGATAAAATATTTAACTTAAAAATGTTCCAGGTTTTTTACCCACAATGATGTTTTGTATAGCTTTTGTATATGTTTTGCAAGTTTTCTACTAAATTGCTGATGGTATATTTTAATGATCCAGTAGGGTATTAGGATAAAAAAAAAAAACTATGAACCATTACTATTGCAATTTGTTATAGGTTTGGCCATTTTTTTTAGCTAGATTCACTGGACTATAATGTTTAGTATGTCAGGTTTGTTGGGGGTGGGATGTTGGGGAGGGGGTGGGGGTAGGGCGATTGAGTGCAATTCCGGCATATGGAAAGTATGTGAGAGGAATAAGTTAGGAGAATGTGTAAGTCTGTTTGGGGGGGAGGAGCAGTGTGTGTGTAAGTGTGAGTGGAATGCAATGTGTGGACAGGAGAATGTCAGGTTCATGGAGGTATTTTTAGGGCCATGGGGTGTTATATACATAGGGTGTATAATAGTAGCTGTACATTGTAAAATGTTTTTTCCTCAATAGCAACACCTGTTAATGAAATGTAAAAGAAAACTATTTTAGGTGGTTAGTATTGTTCCATGTACTCAAAAGTCACCTTGCTTTCAGAATTTACATCAAGAGTCTACTGCCATGCTATTGTAGGACAGGTTGGCGTGTGTGGCCCTTCACCTAAAAAAAGCAGACACATGACTCTTAGTCATGTTCTTAAATTAGAACACACATTCTGTACACATCATGGAACATAATTTTATTGAAATGGCAATGCCTGTTGGCTGCACATAAACTAATAACGTCAAAATAATTTTGCTCAATCTTTAGCATGAGCAACATCCTAGATAGATAGATAGATAGACAGATAGATAATTTAATGATTCAAAAAGAAATGTAGACATCCCATAGTTGTAAGACACATACCTATACATTTATCACACAGAAGGACAAGGAAAAGAACAACACCAATGGAATGGACCTTCATGGTGAATGTCTGTTCTGCATTCAGTCACTGTGAGCGCAACAGTAGAGGGGTTGTGCAAAAGATTCTGTTGAGGACATTTTCTAAAGCCAGCACAGACAACATTAGCCTACCTGAAGTTGTCTTGCTGTAATGTTGTACAATGGGTTTAAAAATTGTGTTTTTTTTTGTATTGGCACAATGACATGCCCCACGCACTTCTGTGTTATTGCAGAAGAATCGACAAATTTTCAAAACACATCTGATTGACAAATCATCCAAAAACTGCCCTAGAAAGCATTTTACTCTGGATTATTCCTTTAATATCCAAGAGGTAGGCCTACATCAACTAGATGAGAAAATCTTCTGAGGAAACCCTACTCATCCTTCTGGGTCAGGTCTGATCACTACATATTTTAGAGCTAAGTAGTCTAGAATCTTTTGTTTTAGTCCACTTAGACTGAGGCTAAGACTCTGCAAGCACACACTTCAATGCATATTTCTTACAGATAAAAAGTCAGCACCCAGGAAAAATGGTGACGAGATTGACTTCTTCATAAAAAATAATTTTTAATAATGCTCTAGGTTGGGTTAAATAGTATAGTTATCAAGTGGTTATAATCATACTTACAACACAATAGATTCGTTGTTGCCATGGGCAACTATACCGAAACTGACTACTACTAATGACTAGTACTTATATTTGGAAGAAAGGAGGAAAAACTCAAGATTGCCACTGTCCTCGACACAAAGGGGCAAAAAGTAAAAGATACGGTTGGAAATCTTAGGGTTTTCATTGATTTCATTGGTTTTCAAAAATGTCAGCTTTTTATCATCTAAAAACATTTCCAAACTTTGAGGTGTCATGCCAAAAAATGTAATTAAATGCAATTTAATAAATTTATACAGCGTCGTTTACAATGGAATTGTCATCAAAGTGTCCTTGAGGAAGATACTGAATCCCATATTACTCCCGGTGGCAGGTTGCCTACCTTGCACCTTGTACCTCCACCACTGGGGGGTGAATGTATGTGCATGAATGGGTGAATGTGAGGCAAACACTCAAGTGCTTTGAGTGCTCGTAAGAGTAGAAAAGCAGTATATAAATGCAGTCCACTTACCATTTACTTTAAAGCATTGCTGCTTGTGTTTAAATCACTTAATGGGACAGGGCCTAACCTATCTGACATGTTTCAACAATACACATCAATTAGGTTTCTCAAGTCACAGTCAAAAAAACGGCTGTCAAAACAAAGTGGGGCGAAGCAGAATTCAGCTCCTATGCATGTTCAGCTTTGGAACCAACTTCTAGAAAATGCCAAAAAAGCCCCTACTGTTGGCTGTTTCAAATCTAGACTGAAGACCAAATTGTCAGATGTTTTCTGCTAATGATTAATTTTTCTGCTAATGACTCACCACTATGTGTCTTATAATCTTTTTTTATATTTTTATATTTTCACTTTTATGTTGAGCATTATGCCTTCACTTATTTTTCTTGTTGTATATTTATCTTTTGTGCCTTTACTTTCTATCATTTACTGTACATTACTTTTATTTTGTACAGCACATTGAATTAGTTTTACACAATATAAATATTCAATTCAATTCAATTGTATTTATACAGTGCCATTTACAATAGTATTGTCTCATGGCATTAGCAAGGAGCACCCAAGAGCAACAGGAGCAAGGAAAAACTTTCTTGTGGTAGTTATTCAAGGAAGAAACCTTAGGCAGGTCCACAGCTCAAGAGGCCAAACCAACTGCCGGGGGTCATGCAGGAAAATTACCGTCAGTAGTTACCATGATAGACTACAATTTGTCCATGTTTTTGGATGAGCATTATAATTAAAAAATATTGCACCGCAATATTATATGGTACTCAAGCCATATGTGGTTGTCTAAAGTTCTTCCTGGACAGTGTAGTAGCAGCCAGACATAATGTTAAAGTCAAGGATTGATAATGGGGGTAACATTGGGTGGGTCTATTTTGACAGTGCTATCGTGAGAAGGGGTAGGTCACAGGGCATCTAGGAAGGAAAGTTGGTCTTGCATGGGCCTCCTGACAAGGCCACAAACAGGTGGAAAACAGGAGGTGCCTGCCTGCCTGTAACATCAGCCACTAACAAGCCGGAGCTGCACTCAGATGTAATGTCAAAGTGAAATATTTTTTGGCTGACCTATTTCTTGCCTCTGATGATAAAGTTTAACTTCAATCTGCTTGTGTCTTAATTATTTTATGAAATAACAAATCTGACCTAAAAAAATAAAGGTCGAAGGGAGGTAGGAAAGGGAGTAGCCTACGAAGAAGCACGGCAGGGTCGCTGTTTTGGTGTATTGTTTAAACGTTGGCCCATGGTCATTTTCAATGAATAGCCAATGTCGTATAGATATCATAGTGATGAGCAAAAATCTCCCTGCAACATCTACAAGATGGGATGCTTCTATATTGCTCCAGTGGCAGCTAGACGTAATGTGCATATAAGTACAACTCATTTAGCTGGACTGACGGTCACCAGGCTGTGATCACATCTGACCATCTGACATGTTAACATGCTTATCTTTTTAAACAAAAATTACTAGACTGCCGCTGTATGTCTGTTATTAAGTTATTACCTCCGCCAAGGAGGTTATGTTTTTGCCAACGTTTTTTTTATCTTTCTGTCTGTCTGTGTTGAAAACTCCGCACAGATTTGGATAAAATTTTACAATGAACAGTGAACAGATGATTAAATGTTGGTGGTGAACCGGAACACCATCTGGAATTTGCATTGTGTCAGTGCCCCTATAACCTATTGCCTCGGCAGAAGTCTGCACTCTCCAAGTGCTTTTCTAGTTTTTAATAAGGCTTTGTTAGGTAGCCTAATTGTTAGGTAGGCTAATCTCTCTCACCCTCTTTTTGACAAGTTATTGTTTAATGTGATTATTATTAATATTACTGTTTTGGAGCAAATGAGTGTCAGTTCAGTTGTTTTTAAGAGCGCCGGCTCGCAGCTGCAGGCTCTGCTGCTTTTGAGCACTGTCTAGTAAAGACAGTGTAAAGATCTAGTAAAGATCATTGAGGAAAAACATGCTGTATTTCTGTATTTTCATTGCATTTTTGAAAAAAATAAAATATAATTCCAATGTGAAAATGATTAATGATTAACTGAAAATTGATCATTAATTGTCCTGATGATTGACTAAGAAAATGTAATCAAATGCTCATCCCTTCTCCAAGTTGTCTGCAGCCTTTTCACTGTTGGATTAGTGTTTCTTTCTGAATGCTTATTACTTGACTGGCTGACGTCTTGTTCATCAAAATGTTCACTGCAAACATGGTAGTCTTAGATGCGCAACTGTGATTGAAACCGTGGCTCTCTTACCACTGCTATGCTGATGATACCCAGCTCTATCTGTCCTTTCCGCCTGACGACTCCACGGTGTCAACACGGATCTCGGACTGTCTCTCTGATATATCTGCATGGATGAAAGGACATCACCTCCAAATAAATCTTTCAAAAAATGAACTGCTGGTCCTCCCAGCCAAAAAAGCCATACATCACGACATCAGTATCAAGATCGACTCCCTGTCTGTTTCTCCCAGCAAAGTGGCAAGAAACCTAGGTGTCATGATCGATGACCAACTGACCTTTGCAGATCACATTGCCTCTGTGGCTCGGTCGTGCCGTTTTTCCCTATTCAACATAAGGAAGATCAGGCCGTACCTACCCCAACATGCAACCCAGCTCCTGGTACAGACCCTGGTTATCTCTCGTCTTGACTACTGCAATGTCGTCCTATCAGGCCTACCAACCTGTGCGGTGAGACCGCTACAGATGATCCAGAATGCAGCTGCACGTCTGGTCTTTAACCAGTCAAAAAGGGCTTGTCACACCTCTGTTCATTGAACTTCACTGGCTACCCTTGTCTACTCACATTAAATTCAAGGCACTTATGGTGGCTTACAGGCTGAATGATGGCTCTACTCCCATCTACCTGAATACTCTCCTGAAGCTCTATGCCACCCGACGAATGCTTCGCTCCTCTAAGGAACGTTTTCTAGCACGGCTAACACCTTGTGCAGGTCAATCCAGACTCTTCTCATATCTGGTTCTGTGCTAGTGGAATGACCTCCCAAGTGCTACCAGATCAACTGATACCCTCTCCACCTTCAAGAAACTCGTGAAGACCCAGCTCTTCCAAGAATATCTCCTGGCATAAATTTTGAGAATGCACAATTTAATTTCTCGGCACTGTATTACACTATTGCACTTTCAACTTAAAATAGTGCAGTTTCTATGTTAGCAATATGCACTCCTTGTTAGTTCTTTCATTGTGTTGTGGCTTGAATGTCATCCTGTTTTGTAAGTCGCTTTGAATAAAAGCGTCTGCTGAATGCCTAAATGTAATGTAAATGTAATGTGATCTGATGATCTTTCCAGCAGTCCTCACCACCCTCTGTAGTGCCTTATTGTCCACCGCTGAGCAGCTGCCAGACAGAGAGGCTGCTGGTAAGGATGCTCTCAATAGTGCCCCTGTAGAAGGTGGTAAAACAAAGCAGCAAAACAGGACTACAGGCATAAGACTGAGGAGCAACTGGAGGCTAGTCATTCAAGAGGGACATGATTTCTGATTTTAGAGAAAAGAAATGTGAGGTCCAAGTCTCACCCTTCATTACCAGATGAACTAAACAGCTTCTATACCCACTTTGAGGTTACCACTATGCAGCTATGCATACCTCCTAATATTGTCATTAAGTTTGCTGATGACGCCACTGTAATTCACCTGATTACCAACAATAATGAAGCAGCCTACAGGAGCAAAGTCAATTGGACCCCATTATCATCAATGGTTCTACAGTAGAAAGGGTAAACAACTTCAAGTTCCTTGGTGTTAACATCACAGAAGACCTTACCTGGGATAGCCACACTGACCAGATAAAAGTAAAAAAAACCATCTCTTCCACCTCAGATGACTAAGGAAGTTTGGTATGTGAACAAGGATCCTGAGGGCCTTTTATAGAGGCACCACAGAGAGAGTCTTGACCTGAAGCATCACTGCATGGTTTGGAAGTTGCTCCAAACGAAAGGCACTGCAAAGCATCTTACAATACTACAACACATTAACAAGGAGCACCCAAGAGCAAAAGGGGCAAGGAAAAACTCCCTTGTCCAGGGAAGAAACCTTGGGCAGATCCACTGCTCAAGGGGCCTACCCAACTGCCAGGGGTCATGCAGGAAGGGAGTCTGTTTGTGTGTGTAAAAAGTATAAATATAAGCATAATAACTTAAGTCACCATTTGTAGACCTACACAACAATGGTTGAATGAAGTTTGTATGTTAAACGGTTGAAGCTGTATTAATCGCAAAAATCTGTTGTAAGAATAATAATAATAAGCCAATGAATAACAATATAGTGCATTGCACTGCATGCTCTACATGCAATATATATAATATATTGCAAAATATATTGCAATATATATAATATTTGCAAAAATGCGAGGGGTGTACTAAATTTTTTTGAGGTACTGTAACTTTTCACCTGCATATTTATGCATGCACATACTCTGTACTATTCAGAGATTTTGTAACATTTGTTTATAGAAACACAAAGGAAATTTGCGTGAATAAATAATAGAGCAAATGAACAGAATATGCAGCTCAAGCACCCCTAACAATAAGTAGCCTGATTAAAATTTTGATTCTGAGAAATCGCTTTGTCGTCAAACCTTAAATTTAGTCTAGTTTAGTCAAAGTCAAAGTCAGCTTTATTGTCAAAATTATTTATTTAGCAAACTTATTTCTAGATAAATGATACAATTCCTCTGCCATGCCTCTTCCATGATAGACTGATTGCAGGATGTTACTGAGTGCAACTGCGCAAGTAGCAAGCAGTGGTGGTTAATGTCATCCTACAGATGCTTGCATTATACATGACATCTTATAGATATGACATCTATAGGCCCATATGCTTTCTCTGATGCAGGCGTCTGTGCTTTTTCACATTGAAGCTATGTGCTACACTAAAGCCTCACTATGCAGGATCGGCCATTCCTTTGCTGTTTTCTCACTTTGTGCCAGATTTGTGCTTGCATTTTTCTCTACCATTGCTACATTGTGTTTATAGCTAGCCGGCGCGTGTTTGTGTGTAGTGTCATACAGCAATTCGTTACTTCATGAGATCTGAGAATCCACATAGAGCCTTGGCCGCGGCTTGCCGGCCGAACCTTGCATTTTCCATATCTCCGCCCAGATGCATGAGCGGGAGTTAAAACAGCCACCAATCGACCCATAAAGTATTACAGAACCACCAAAATAACTCTTAACCCTGCTAAATTAAGGTAAATTAAGGTAAAATAGTTGCATAATGCCCTTTTAAGATATGATCATGGCAACAAACAAGATACCCCCATGACTCTCAAAGGGTAAAAAAAGTGAAGTGCACCACACTGTTTTATCATTTGCAATTAGGCCTATAGGCTATTATATGTTATCTTAAATCACTAAAATATCAGTGTGACTGCTATAATGAATCATAGCAATATAGAACCTTCCAGTCAGGCTTTAGAACTAATCATAGTACAGAATCAGCCCTAGTTAAAGTCTTCAATGACCTCCTTATCGCATCTGATAATGGATATATATCAATATTAATCCTATTGGATCTTAGTGCTGCCTTTGACACTATTGACCATGGTATCCTACTACACAGGCTGGAACACATGATAGGCATCACATGATAAGACTGCATTAGCCTGGTTCAAATCATACTCTCTGGTCTCTGTTCGCTACCAGTTTGTACATGCTCATAATGAGTCATCAACCCATACCAAAGTAAAGTTTGGTGTACCCCAAGGCTCAGTGCTAGGTCCCCTGCTGTTCTCCCTGTACATGTTACCTTTAGGATCTGTTATGAGGAAACATGGCATTACCTTCCACTCCTATGCTGATGATACCCAGCTTTACCTTTCTATGAAGCCTAATGACTATATGCCAATGACTAAAATTGATGCCTGTCTCCTAGACATAAAAACCTGGATGACTAATAATTTCCTATGTTTAAATTCTGATAAAACTAAAGTTATGATGATTGGCCCTAAACAGCTGACCAACACTCTACCCCTTCACCAAAACTTACTCAGTGGCCTGTCACCATCATGCACCGCAAAAGTCAAAGACCTCAGGGTAATTATTGACCAGGACCTCTCTCTAACGTAAAACGTAAAAAGTCACGTAAAACACATTTCAAAAACATCTTTTTTCCACCTACGAAATATTGCTAAGGTTAGAAAGTTCCTATCCTTTGAGGATGCTGAAAAATTAATACATGCATTTATTACTCCCAGGTTCAATTATTGCAATGCTCTGTTCTCTGGGTGTAGTAATACCTGTATCAAAAACCTACAACTAATAAAAAATGCTGCAGCCCGAACACTCACCAGGACAAAAATATATGAACATATCTCTCCTATCCTTGCTTCCTTATATTGGCTCCCTATTAAAAGTCAAATTGATTTTAAAATACTCCTCCTAACCTACAAAGCTCTCAAGGGCGATGCACCAACATATATTAAAGACTTACTTGTCCCTTACCACCCTCCTAGAACCCTAAGATCCCAAAATGCTGGTCTCCTTGTAATCCCAAGAATATCAAAATCTATGATGGGAGGAAGAGCCTTTTGTTACCGTGCACCCCTCTTGTGGAATAATCCCCCCCCCCACACACACACATTTGACAAGCAGACACTCTCAATACCTTTAAATATAGACTTCCTCTTTACTGTTTCCCATAGTCAGGGATGGGAAAGCTTGGGTGCTCCATCTGTGAAGCGCCACGAGACAATACTAAAAAGCACTGTATAAATAATTTTTTTTTTATTAAATAAAAGAAAATAAATAAAGGCTCCATCCACAAATTGAGGAATACATCTAGAAGAATACCCCAGTATACACCCAGATATGGTTAGATGGTATAATTTACCCATCACCCCAGGATTGAAAGACATTAACAGCATTGCACAAACACACAAAAGATTATAAAAAGTTCAAATATTACAAAGAGAATATACCAGTAGAGTGTAAAAATCATTGTACTTTATTTATTAAAAATAAATGGGCTGGTGTACAGAGCAAGTATGCAGGTATGTTCAGTAACAGAGGCTGTTCAGTAGTGCAGTTAGTAAAGGATGTAGGCCATCATCTATTCTGCTTTTGCATAAGTGCGTGTGCACACAACTTCACCCAGTGTCAAAGTCTGAAAGAAGAACACAAAATAAATCAGTCAAAATCTGGATACAGCAAAATCAATCTAAATTAATCTTTTTAATATGGTCATTAAAATATTGCCAGACTATAAAAAAAATAGTTGACAACAGTACTGGGAATTTCCAATGTTTGAGATGTGCCATTTAGGGCCCTCTTTTGCACCATGCAGCATTTCTGATTCCGATATCTGGGTTTTGCATATTGGTCATTATCTCCACCTTGTGGAGGAGACTAAGGCTGAATCCCATTTCTACTCCTCTTTTTACTCTTTTTTCCCCTTCTTCTTGTTTTATGCAAGTTCACGCAAGGTGAAGGGGTCTCCCAGTTCTCTTCTATCGATTTAGGGCTACATGGCCCTTCAAACGAAACAATTCCACAAACTCACTCAAAACAAAGGGGTACGAGAATTCTTCCAGTGTTCAATGCGTGCAAGTTCCAGACAGGTTTCAGTAGCGGAAGATAAACACCACTGGCTGATGGATTAGTAAAGGAGAAGTTTAAATTCACTATTCATTATACATTTTTACAATCATGTGTCGTGGAAAACCACCTTAATGCTTGCAAACCCCACAAATCAATATCCTAACCCACCCAACACAATTGGTCCAAACCAAGAACTCACTGTTGGAGTAAAGTTGTTGACGAAGACTTTATTCACAATACCAGCAAAGTATACAAGAGACAATTGCCCCAAAGTATAAGTGCTGAGCAGTGTGAAGGAGATCCGCTGCAGAGAGGATACCGTTTACCTTGAGAGTTGATCAGGCTCTGACTGTCCCTTCCAAACATCTACCCTTTATGCTACTAGAATCACCCAGAGCCCCCCCCTGAACCACCTGCATCATATTAATTAATGTAGGAGGCCTTGGTCCTGTTCATATTGGTGGAATTCCTCACCCATCCAGTTATTAAAAAGAAACTATTATTCTTCCTTGCGTTTAGTCTGACGTATACTTCCTTATGCTGGACTCTTATCTTTATGATTTATATTCCCCTCATTTGGTCAGGACCCATCTGTACCATGGTTCTGATGTGAACAGCATCCACTCACACAGCGGCCCCATTCACTGTCACGCATCATGGCATTCCTCCCAAACCGAGGCTCCTGTGGATCCGAAGCATTTCCCTGCATTAAATCTTATCTCTTGAACTGTTCAAGGCCTCATGTCCTCTGCTTGAACTACCCAAGTCTCTACTCTCTCTTTCTCTGCCAGAACTGCTTCTGCCTTCTGGGTTACCATTAACATGTTACAAACCACCCTTCTTTCATATGTTAGTATAAGCATTACACTCTCAAGTTAATATTGTATATACTAAAACAAACTTCATCTTCTTTATGATAATAATTTCCACACATGGTAGTGGTGTTTTGTGTTATAATCAGTCTTATGACCACGAAATTCAATCAGGTGTTTAATCATAGCATCAGGTTAGCAAGGGACAAAAAGGCACTACAGGTCTACAAAAACTACAGCTGACTTACAAAGTAACGGCCAGAAAAACACCATGCAATCAACTCACGTAGCTAACCAAACCACAATGGTGTTTGTGCTACGATGTATGTGATGCCAAGATAATTTAGCTGGCTATGGTTAACAGTCAAATTCGCCAGCTGAGTGACTGCTCCTTCATAAAAAAACGTATGAAATGTATGTCAGAGGCAAAACTACAAACTGACAGTCTGGTATTGTGGTTTGTGTCAGAGGAATTTGTTGCTGGACATCACATAATTTTAGCCATTAATAACACACCTAGCATACTGCTGGTGGTGGATGTTAGTTCCCCAAATCACTGTCTGTTTTATGCCAAAGAAGCTCATAATTATTAGGCTTAAAAATGTATATGAGTGCAAATCTTTATCTTCAACATGTTGAAGGTAAAGTCTTAAACATGCTATTATACATCTTATGTATAAAACATGCTATTAAATGCTAAAACATCTTAAACATGCTATTATAATGCATTATTCCTTATGGATATATATTATTAAGAAACACCCTCTAGTGACACCCTCTAGTGACATCATCAAAAGCAAGTTCTGTTTTAGAACGTTCATAAAGACAACTATAAAAAACGTCATCAACGACATCAAAGTGTCTCTATAATTGAAAAAAAGTTTTTTAAGGTTTTCTAACCTTCAGGTTGCACTTTAAGTAGGTGGGAGCAGACCCATTAAGTACTTTGTAAGCTATCATTAGTGATATGAATTTGACACAGGCAGTTAGAGGTAGTCAGTGGAGCTCACTGAACAGAGGGGTGATGTGCCCTTTTACGCTGATGGAAGACTAGATACGCCACCACAGTCTGGACTATTTGTAGCGGTTTCACAGCACAGGCTAGGAGGCCTGTTAGAAGGGCTCTGATGTCACTTGTTCTATCTGGCTCTCCCACTAGAACAAACACATTTGTGGGACTGTCTGATTCGGGGAGGCTGAAATGATTCTGGATGTCTGTCTGTTTCAGTAATATTCTGCAATCCTTTAGAGACTCCATCAATGACTAAAAACAATTTTAATGCTTACTGACAATACCAATAATACTTAATATGTAGTGATTGTAGTGATGTCTGAGTTTTCTGATGGCTGTCTGCTGAAGATGATTTTAATTAGACCAATTAGCAAGTATTTTGTAGCGTGTAACAATAGCGTGTAACAATAAAAACAATAAAAAATCAACAGTCATATTATCAATAATGCACTCGCAAATGCAGGAGCTATCATGCAATGGTTTAAAATTTAAAAAAAGCAAAAGAATTAAGATGTGAAAAAGTCACTTGAGAAGAAATACTTTTACAGAAGAAACTGGAGCTGTGTGAGGGATGTAAAGTCATCTTTCTGGAACCTGTAATCTTCTATACCTGTAATCTAATCTGCTCCTCTACTGTGGATGCACAGACATGCATAATTGCATTAATTGAAGAGGAAAATGAAACATGATCTCAGATTAGATCATTAGACTTCCATTGACAGGATAATTCACAATACAAACACATGATTGCATTTTCCTACTTGTGGATTTACTATTTTGGTGATCAACACAGGTCACTTTACTTTTGAAATTTAAATGACTGTCCAAAGGTATCTGAAGATGGCTACTTCACAGTTATTCAAATTATTATTATTAAACAGCATGAATCTCGATCAAGTCATCTTAAAACTAAGACCAATCAGCTTAACATTATGGACAAACTATCCATGGCACTACCAAGTAAGTGAATAATTCTGCTTTATAGAAGTACCAGCCTGCCCCAAATAAAAGCCTTTGTCTTTTGCTGTAGTAATAAATAAAGACTCTATCCACCAATTGAAGCACACTAACACCATTGCACAATTAAGCACAAAAATGTTTGGATGCAGCTTGCTGAAGCTAAACGTATTTGAATGCCCTTTATGAATACAGTTGGCAGTACATTGTCTCGCCCGGTTTTTGCCTGAAGTGCCTGCTACTTGCCAAAGAGTATAGAAACCTAGCAAGTATCATATAGTAGTCTAACCGATGCCAGAACAGCTAATGTTGTGTAGACTGAATGACACTGGGGTATGTGTATGGCAATGTGTGTAGGTACAGCGGTGGAAAGGAAGGGGAGGGGGGTTTATGACAGTATTGGGATCCTGTCGCATTCTTTCTCCCCTACAGCTTTTGGCTAGGGTAATGCAACAACAACGCAAAAAAGAAAACAGTTGCTTTCTTTAATTTTAGCGACATGAATGCTTATCTTCTGATTTATCAAATAATTTGATACATGTAAAAAAATAGCACTAATATTCACATCACAACACGTGTTTTATTGTCATGCAGGTAATGTTATCCTCTGGATAAGATGGAGCAGCAGTAATGTGTATAGAAGCAGACTGTCTGGAGGACCAGCACCTGTCAGCTGGAGGATCTCGACCCATAGGCAATGTCTTCAGGGAACATGTGTAACCTGATGTTTTTTGAGGAGACCCTAGTCCTGCTGACCCACAAAGCATGCTGTGCTCTGGTTCCAGCGACCTCAACCTCAGCTGATGCTTCCCCTAGGGGGGGACTCCAGTGACACAGGGCCAGTACTAGGCACAACAGTTCTACTACAGCTGCTCTTTCAAGTAAAGCCCAAGCCCAAGTTGCATTAACAGGTGCTCCAACAGCCAGTTTCATATCTATACTACAACATTATTCAAATTATATTTGAAGAGTATGTTCATTTATTTAGTTATTTGTGTCTTTTTATGTGTCATTTTCAGAGGCTGCCAGTGATGAAGGGACCATAAAACCCAGGAGACTGTTGTTGTTGATATATGATATTTTTTTTGGACTGGGGATACAGAAGGTGGCAGAAAGACACCTTGAGCCTACTGACAGTCCAGAAGTCAGTCAGGATTCAATGTCTTGTAATGTCTAATATGACTACTTTTACCAATAAATTATAATTAAATGAATTTAATCTTGTTGTAATTTTTTGTAGCCATATAGACCATGTAGGCCTAATTTAGCTATACAGCCTTTTGGGACAATGATGTAGGCCTATCTTTCTTATTTTGTATTTTATTTGCAGTAATCCTGCAAAATCAAGCTGAAGTTCACCAAGTTGAGTTAAGAGTTCTTTTGATATTTTCATATGTTCTCTGCATGTAGGCTGTGGGTGGACCAGGTATCTCGTAGGCAATGTAAAACACGCTTAATTGTTTGGCGTCAGTCACCTATATCAGAAACACCTGAAACTTCCCCTATTTATTATTTCATATTAGGTCCCAAAGATCACAAAATACTGACCGCTTCAGCCCTCTCTGTTAGGGTCATTGAAAACTGCATGGAAAACCAAACATGTAAACAGTGTTGAGAGGGCAAAACATACACTACACTGGATTCCAAGGATGCTACTGGACAATAATGACAAAACATTGTGCATATTGGCCCCCAAACTGGCTAGCCTAATCCTGGTAAACATTACCTACCTACATGCTCAATGATTGAATGGAGTTTTTACGTAAATGGTTGAAGCTGAATTAATAAAAAAAAAATTGGCCAGTGGAATAACCCCTTGGTCACACGGGCGACAAAAAACAAAGGTGAGGCGAGCCATCATTCATTTTCAACGACAGGTGGGCGGGGAAAAAAATAGAAAAGCTGTCTATTTCATACAAATATTGGGCGACAAATCCTGCTGATTTTTTATAATAGCCAATCCGAGTGAAGGAATGCATGACAAGGTGCTTTGAAACTGAACTTTGATTAAAAAATGGTGGAGCTAACGTAATGATCACAATTTCTGTTTAAGTTTCTGTTTACTAAAGTTTGGGAGTTATGACTTATTTTGACTTATTTTGTAAAACAGGATGAAAAATGTTGACTGTTAAATCTGAAAACATAGGCTTTGTAACCAGAAAATACTTCTGTGGTGATATACCATGTATTAGCAGGTTAGGAACCGACTACCAACATATCACTGCTGCTTATTTCCTCGGCATGCTTTGTGTTGCCTGCTGTGTTGCCAGTATATGTGACAATAGGGTTATAACAAGAAGAAGCCAATGAAGAACAATATAGTACTTTGCTTTGTATGCGCTGTAATAAAAATATGTCAGGAAAATATACCTTGCTGTAACCATTGCAATATATGTGAATAGCGAACAGAGATATTATCCAAAATTACACTGTTAGTCTGTAGGAAATGCTCATCCTTAGTCTGTAGGAAATGCTCATCCTTAAATACTGCTGGGAACCATAAATGTAAAGGAACACCAGGCAACATTTTATGCTTTTATAAGGTTAATTACCAACTTCATAGTCACTTCGATGATTAAATGTCTCATTACTGGGCGATATGTTGGTCGCTATGGGAACTGACATAGTTTCCTTATTTCAGTGGTTACTATGTTGGTTGCTTGGTAGATAAACAGCTGAATATAGTTAGCTGGAGACATAGTTGACAACTGACATTTTGAATAGCTGAACAGTTAAGTAGTTTAAATAGTTAAACTATTTATTAGTGAATTATTGTAGTGAAGGCTTTTATTTTCAAACAGTTGTGGGCAGAGGAAATAGTTGGTTAGTTGATGACAACTGACAGTTTGAATTGCAGAACAGTTAGATTATAGTAGTTAATAGTTTAAATAGTGAATTATTGTAGTATTCACTTTAATTTTGAAACAGTTGCGCAAATGAAACAGTTGAACAGGAGCTGTAGTTTTAAGAGAGCCAGATTGTATGCCTCACTGGATGTGTATCTGAAATGCTAAGTTGAGTTAAATTACATTTAAAAAGTCTGTTTTTTTAGAATGTTCATTGTGCTGCCGTGTCTGGTGTAACCAGTTTCACTGATTATGGTTAAAGCTAATTGTGTACCTTTGTGTATGAAATGCACTATATAAATAAACTTGCCTAGCCAGAATGCATGTTTGTAAAAGCTACAACAATGAAAGTGCATTGACACAGCCTCTGATCTACTCCAATCAATAAGTCTCTGGTTCGTGCTACATCTTTCAACTAAGTTGATAATCAGGCCAGTAGATTCTATTCAGTCAACAAGCCGTACTGAATCCATATGTTCTTAGGCAATTAGTAAAATAACTTAAGTGAGTGTCCCACAGATAACTTGACAGCAATGAGAGGATCTGTCTTTAAATTAAGGGCTATGTACTAAGAATATATGGATATACTTATAATACTTGTATTTTCACATAGGCTATCTATGCAAGTTTGAATAGTGTAATGCTGAGGTTGCAATTAAAATTTCTACTTTTGGGTGCTTTTATCCTTACTTCTGTCATCTTACAAATTAGGATTATTATTAAATATGTAAACCTTACATCTTAACCTTAAATGGTTATTTTTTATTTATTATGTGTTTACTGTTGCCAGGTGTTGGTTGTGTGCTTACGTATTTTCTTTGGTGAATGAATATTGTATACACCGGCTGTGGGAAATGTGTGAACCCAGGACTGTGGTAAGATGTAATACAACCCTGCCTAAAGATCCAACATCTCAGAAAATTACACTTTTGTCAGGGGGTGGGGTGAACAATTAGCTTTAGGTAGACTTCAGACTCCATTTAAATAATGGCACCAGAGGTTGTTTTGTACTGATGTCAAATGTGGTCAGAAAAATCTATTGTGTCTAGTCTACAAGAAATTTAAAGTAAAAAAGAAAAATGGTAATTGAACATGAGAATGAATCCTGCACAGATCTCAATGACATAGACACAATACTTATTCTTTACAAATCTGTATCCTTTACTTACCAGTGTGAGTGTGTTTCCATTGACTTCCCTCACTAAAGTTGTCTCCTTGTCATCCCATTTCTGTACTTGGACCAGCTTGCCACAATCTATTGTCACCAGGGTCTACAGACACATTAACATACAAGGTTGTTAGAAATCAGTTCAGTTGTAACTGGACCAGAGGCAACTCATATGGAAGCCAAGGGAAGCCCGGCCTCCTCAATAAATTATAAAGATATGAGAATTATCTTGTGAGCTCAGTGTTACAATTACACATCTGACTTTTTGAATGCTTACTGTATGTTGATTATGCAGGCTTTAAAGTCAAAGTCAGCTTTATTGTCAATTTCTCCACATGTACCAGACATACAGAGGAATCTACAGTACGTTTTGTGCGATCCCACAGTGAAGAGAAAAATGCACAGGTAAGCAACAATTTCACAAGACAAACACACAAGAATTTCACAAGCAGCAAAAAATTCTGTGTGATGTGTTGTGATGGTGCAGAATGATGTGCAAAATGTAATAGTGCAAAAAGATGTGTTGCAATAGTGCAAAAATAGCTATATTCAAAAACAGCACCAACTTCAAAGAGATTTTTAGGGGGAGGGGGAGTTGAGTTTCCTGACAGCCTGGTGGATAAAGCTGTTTGCTAGTCTGGTGGAGTGGGCAGCTGGTGAGGATGCTCTCAATGGTGCCCTGGTAGAAAGTGCACTTGATTGGTGAGGGAGCTCTTGCTCGCTTGATTTTGCAGAGGAAGTAGAGGCAGAGCTGTGCTCTCCTCACCAGTGATGCAGTGTTGATGGTTGACTCGTATGGCTTGTGGCTTCCCAATGAGGAAGCCCAGCAGCCACTTGTATAGTGAAGTGTTGAGCCCCAAATGGTCTAGTTTGCAGATGAGCTGTTGTGGGATTATGGTGTTGAATGCTGAACTAAAGTCCATGAACGGCATTCTCACATATGAGTCTTTTGTGTCCAGGTGGGTGAGGGCTGGGTGGAGGGCAGAGCAGATTGCATCCTCTGAGGACTGTTTGGCTTAGTATGCAAACTGGAAGGCGTCCACTTCATGGCGATTGGGGTCAGTTCCACAGGGCGATAGTCATTGTGCATAGCTAGAACGGTACAGAACTTTTCACTAGCTCTGACATAGTCCAAGGGAGGCCAAATTCCACACCCAGTTGGCTTCAGTGCCTGTTTTTTCCTATGGCTTTTTGTGTAAAGAAATCAACCCATCAGAATTGGCTTTTGAGCTGCTCTGACTTCTTTTACTGTCTATGCGTTACTTCTTCAAGGAATCCGACTGCTGTCTCAAACCAATCAGATCAGAAATGCAAGTTATGACGCAATTTTGAGTCATGTCAGTTCATCGGTCTTTCACTCTGTACTGATAGATTCTGATACTGACATATAGATTCAGATAGGCAACTAGATTATTTCTTATTGATAACAGCTGCAGCTGAATAACAGCACCGGTACCAGGGTTATTGGGCTGGGTACAATTAATATAAGCATGTCCAGGGGTGTAGTGGTAAAAAAATCTGTGATGATTGGGGAGGGTGGGGGGCACAAAGGCGACTGCGTTGGAACAATGTAGCCTGCAGGCTATTATCCAATGTCTATATCTTACCATATTCTCAACACATTACTACCATTACATTGATACCACAAGATGTTTCCTTAGGTCTCCACTCAGTTTGATTGATTGTCAGTCAACTTGCTCTCTGGATTCTCTGTGATAAGAGGCTATGTAGCATCACCCAAAATTGATTGGGAATGTGATGACTTTAAGGCTTGATAGGCCTACAGAATTTAGCTTGCATAATTTGCCTATATGGGAGATGGTAGCTGTGACAATTAACGTTTTGTCTAAAATGGTAACTGTCTTGTGAATTATATTCTCCTCTCTTTGTCGAGTCAGGGGCATGATAACACGAACCGAAATGTTTAGGAATTAACCTAGAAACGTCAAGTTTGACATAAGGAGGGTTCTGTGTCAACTTTCAGAAATCGCCTCATCTATTTTAGTAGCCTATTCATTTTTTAATGCAGACTGATGAACGTACTGACAGTGATCCATATTCTGTGCGACCTGTTGCGTCCGCTGGCTCACGCAAAAGGGTGATTAGTCACACAGACATAACTGATTACAATGACGTACAGTATAAATAAAGCCCAACTTGTAGGTTCACGTTACGAAATTTATAACCAATTGTAAAACAACATTAACATTTAGATCAGCATAAAACGCTAGGCTTTAGGAGGTGCATAAATGCTGTTTACTTGCATTTATGCACCATAACATCTCTGCTCACAACAGTGAGCCTACCAGACCTGCTGTGCTTCACCACTTCGCACATCGCACTTAATATGCCGGTTCCCTGTTACCAACAGAGAGGAGTCTACCATTGCCGATGGCAGATTTACAAAACATCTGCTTAGTCGTAGCCTAGCATTGTATTCCAGCCACCTGAAATCCTTCAACCAGTCAGGGTTGAATTTGTACACTTCTGTCTATCTACAACTTTTATCATCGCCAACCTTCTTGCTGGCACTTTTTTCCTCATTTGTTATTTTGGTTTTTCCATCAATGGTTTTAAAAGACGCAGTTATACTTAGCATATTGCCTCTATTTTGATGTCTCGTTAGTGGAGTTTTTTTTGCAGCTTTCAACGTTATGGATGTCCTATGATTGATACATTTCAGAACGTTGTTTTGGTAGCTTTGATGTTTGATACATTTTGCATCTTGTGATGTTCCATGTTTGCGGCAGTGCTCGTAATTTGGGGGCAGCGAAAAGTGTCTTTGTGTTTTGTTTTCCTCGTTTGCATGCCGAAAATTTACTCGAGAGTGCGAATGAAATGGACTAGTAAAGGTTTAACATATTCTATAGACAAGGTAAAAACAATATAGGAAATATAAAGGGAACAGTGACAAGTTACAATGCAGTTCTGAAAAGGGTTTTGAGTAGTGATTTGAATTTGGACAGGTCAGAGCAGAAGCCAACACTATATCCGTGCGCATGGCTAGGATCGGGGTCAAAGTAAGCTAGGGCTGTGGCTCTAGCTAACTCTGTGTTAAGGGGACTGAATGCATGATTCTGTTCTGGCCCAAACCTGAACAGTGTGGCCTTACTTGTCAGTGGTTTTGACAAGGGTTGCAAACAGTGGAATACATCTGCAACCGCAACCTACAAGTCCTAGTCATCCATATTCCCTTCTTCGACAAAGTATCCCCATGGAAATCAGTCTCTCCACATTGAACTGGCATTTCTCTTGGTTCAGAATTAGTTCAGCCTCTCTTAGTCTTGCCATGACTGCGTGAAGTCATCTGTCGTTTCTCTTGGTCAACAGCATGTGTGATCACGTTCTCTGATATCTTCTTCATGCCTTTGATCCCAGGTAATGCACTGGCTATCTTATGCTGATACTGTTTTCTGGCAGATGATAACCCAATGTGGTGATTTTGAATGACTCAGGGGTCAACTCAAGTTGATGGTAATCTCATGTTTGCCAGTCAAGTCTGTGTCACCAATCGTGATCTTGTCGAGTGTTGTCAGTCAATGTCAAGTGTTGTCCTGGCAGTTGCCATTGCATTGGCAGTTGGCATTCTTATCCTACTTCTACTTCAGCCAAGGAGGTTATGTTTTCACCGGTATTTGTTTGTCTTACTGTCTAACTGTTTGTTTGTATGCAAATTAACTCAAAGTTCTGTTCGAATTTGGATAACATTTTCATTCGTGGGTATTAGGACAAGGAACATATGATTCCATTTTGGTGGTGATCCGGAACACCATCTGGAATTTGTATTGTGACAGTGACCCTTTATTGCCTTGGCAGAGGTCTGTGCTCTCTAAGTGCTTTTCTAGTTTCTTATTTTTTAAACAACTCAAATTAGTTTTATTTAAACTACAATTTATCATTGTATAAATTAGGAAGTTGAGGTAGCAAGTTGAGGTAGGTATGGTAAGTATTTTGTCAAAACCCTTTTAAACTCCCTCAACATAGCCACAGCATTGTTGGACTTCAAGATGTTAACACTCCTTTACTGTGAGAGATGAACTAGTTGTAGTTTCTATCTGGGACTGCAGACCTCCTTGCAGCTGCAGCTTAGACCTTGTAGGCTGTAGATCCAGCAGCAAGTGAGTGTTGCCAATTCAAACATGATAGGAGAACCAATTAGATATATCAGAATAGTATCAGACTTTCAGCTGTAAATGCAGGATGCTGCAGGATGCAAAAAATGGCATGAACTAATAGTATTAAACAAAGAGCCAATGCTTCTGCAGAAGATATTCAGAACTGAAAATGTAATCCTGAATATTTCCTGAAAGTAACTGTCATTTACACATTTTTTCAAATTATTTGAATAGTATAAAGTTATTTTGTAGTAAAATTATGTTATTTTGTTACATGTAACAAATTAATCCCCAACACCGATTACAATTTGTGTGTGTGTGTGTGAAAAATTTTACACATTTATTTATTAATGTCTTCCGGCTGATTTTTTTTGTATCATACCTTAACTTTACGGTCATCTGCTGTGGTTTCGTCAAATTCTTCTCCCAGCTTAAACTTGATCTCCGTGGTCTTGAATGTGCTGACCGTTTTTAGCACGATAGTTTCATTTTCCATTGAGATAATGGTGGTAGGCTTGGTCATGCCACCAACTTGCCTTGTAGCAAAGCCCACCCCTAAGACACAAAAGAAATTGATTGCTCATATGCTTTTCTAAATAGATTTTCTTCAACATTCTTCAACATATGAAGAATTCCAACCAGCTATAAAATTTATTTCATTTATGTATTTCTATATATATTCATTTAATGCGTTTTTAAAAAACTTTACAGTCACGATTTTTAGGGCTCCAAGCAGCGAAGCTGCGTTGAACCCTATTGTTGTTGTTGTTATTCTTCTTCTTCTAATTATAATTGTTTTTGTTGTTATTAGTTTTTCCACAGTAAAAGTGATTTTTGGGCCTAAACCATAAGTCCAGTAACATGAAACATTAGGTTTAGGTCCCAAATTGCCCCCACTACTCGGGGCAAAATCTTGACGTACTGCATCCATAGGTGGTGCTATAATAATGCAATTTCCATTCAGGCCCATATCTCAAGACCAGATTGACCTAGACTCAGAATTCTTTGATCACATTAGTCTATTAATCTAGTCATCTGCATATTTTTTCAAATGCTATTAATAAATAAAAAAAATTAAAAAATACTAAGTTTTCCCACAAATTCACTGAACAGCCAAAGTGAAACTAAGTTTTCACAGGCCACTTTGGTATCTTTACCAAGACTGTCACAGACCATCTTCAGACCGACTCCAGACCAAGTTATCAGATGAAATTTTGAGAAGGCAAGTGTTTCACAGGATGGAAGGGCAGGCTCAGTGATGTAGTGGGGCAATGCCTTGCAGAATTGAGTCAAAGATCATCGGTTCAAATACCATTTCCAACAAGATTAAAGTCTTCTACATCTCATTTCCAACAACCTTATTGAGCAAATAAGAAATAAGAAATTGAGCAACCTTATTGAGCCAATAAGAAATAAGAAATTGAGCAACCTTTTTGAGCCAATAAGAAATTGTCTTGTTCCTTTGCATACCAATCAACAGACCAGTGCATAATTATGGCACCACATTTCCAATATGAAAATATGTTGAACCCGTTCTGACTGGATGTAAAGCAGCACTTTAGGAACATGTTGATTTTTTGAAAATAAAAAATATTGAATCATTCCATCTTTCCAAATAAATCATTCAAATGTCATACAGGAAAATGCATGCTACAGGCTGACTTCTATAACGGGAAGCCAATCATTCATTTTGGGTTTGTGCAGATATGTATTTTTGCTATAGCTAAGTAACAAAACTAACGTTCTCACTGCCTTTTTCTTGACTCTCTCATGTCTAACCGTCAGGAATTGGGTACACTGCCCTTTAGTAGGCCTATGATGGTCTCTCTGTCCTTACAAATTATTGCAGAAAATTGACTGAAAGGACACACTGGCGGTAGCAGTTCTGTTCATGTAGCCTACATTTCAAAAACGTTCCTAGCAAAAGGTCAATCATTTAGCGTTTTTGCTCCGTGAACCGATTCAGAGCCTTGAATTCTGAACTCTCGCACGTTTTATCGACGTGTCATTTCGTGCTCTGTCTCAAAATAACAGTGGTTGTTGGACAAATACAACAAAACTTTCAAAATACAATAAGCACACATTACTTCTACCCATAATATCCAAGAATAATATGTCCGAACCGCCAAGGCTTTTTTTGTCATAACTGCTGCAAACTGATGAACGATCTTCGGCTCAACTGCTGGGATTCATTCAAATCCCGTAGGGTGTATTACCGTCTGTCACCCTACAGAAGACGCATCCTATAACAACAAATAGCGGTTCAACAGTAAATGAGATGGCGTGCACCGGCATGCCAGTAAGGATCCCTCTGTGTGCCAACTGTGGCATGTGTACTAGGGGTAGCCGAACCCTGAAATATGGAGCCTGGATATTTCAGAAAGGACGACTCTGGCCTATTCATTCCGAAATTCGCTGAAAGTCGACCGCACAGCAGTGCAACATGCATGTTCACTTGTTTAATTGTCCATCAGCCCCAAAGCTTGCATGCTTGCCTTGAACATCTAATTACTGGACAAAGTTTTCAGATTTTTTGGATGTTATTGAGCTAGAAGTTTAGCTCTTGCATGTCAGTTCTGAGCCATATCACTTAATAATCTGTCTCTTAAATGTTAAATGCTCAATGGCTACAATGACAGAGAGAAATAACTTGTTAATTGTTTACTATGGGTAGAATAAGCTCATGCAGAATGAAGTATTAATAAGTGATTTGTAAGGACTAACAAATGGCTAGTATGTTACTAATTTGCATGTTAATAAGCTGCTTATGTATGTCACTGGAGAGTGTGATTAGAGGGGCAAGTAACTGTCTAGAGGAACCATCTTTCTCTTTCTTTGCAGCACAGCTGTGTAACTCCATCTGTCGCTGTAGGGTGAGAAGGAGCAGGTGGACTCACTCTCACAAAGTTATGGCACTGTCCTTATATCACACCAGGAGCCCCGTGCTTATAGATTCTGCCAGCGCATATTTTCAATACCATCCATCCATACAATCTCTGCACAGGTGGCTAAGTGGGATGGAAATAAGACCAGGACATGTTGGCCAGCAGTCAGTGACATGACCCAGTCGGACAGACTGTGTGTCATAACATTTGATTGAAAGATCAGGCTTAACATACAACATCAGCACTGACAGTGTGGAGGGCTTTGAGGATTTTGGATCACTGGGAAAGACTGTGCATATAGCAAACCATGCTCTGGCTTTTATGGTTAGGGGATTGACTGGAAAGTGGAGGCAGCCCATTGGGTATTTCCTGTCTAAAGATGCTACCCCAGCGCACATTTTAGAATCTCTCTTACTTCCCAAAGTTGTAGTCAGTGACCAAGGAACCAGCAACATCTCCCTGTTTAAGCAGCTAGGCATTACTCCAGAGCAGCCTTTTTTATGTAAGCAGTTGAAAAAATCTTTGCACTGCATGACCCACCACACCTGCTGAAAAACACACGGTCAAACATGGAGAAGTATATCTTTCAAATTAACACAGATGGAAAATTGGACATTGGAGTATTGGACATGCCTTCAAAAGTTTTAGAATTAGACTCCCAACTACCAATTAGAAAAGCACCTAAGTTCACAAACAGCTGAACAACTGAACAGCTCTTCAGAAAATGCAGGTAAGCAAAGCAGCCAAAATACTGAGTTGCAGTCTCAGCAGTTTCATAGAGACCATAGATAGCCTCTTTGATTGCTTCACTGGTAGAAGCGCACTATTTCCCAAAGGTCTGGACATCTGAAGTTTTTTGAGTCATGCATCCCTATTTTGACCACCTTAGAGGTAGTGGGTTAAAACGTGTCCTATTCAGAAGAGGATGGCTACTTGCCATAGCTTGTGTCACTTATTTGGGGGAGCACCTACAGTCCACCTATGGGTTGCAATATCTTTTAAAATCTAGGCTTAATCAAGACACAGTAGAAAATTTTTCGCTACAGTGAGGAGGAAAAAGAATTTGGGTGCTGAGAATGGTGATGGTGGCAGGCCTGATAACACCCATTGCTGGAGCCAGCTGTATGCCAGACACAGACAGATATATAACACTTAAAAACACTGGCAAAACACCACAATCTAATACAAGGCCACTTACACCAGTCTCTACCTTGACATCCTTCAGCAGAATACACTGGCCTACATTGCAGGTTATCTGTGCCACCGCTGTTTAACAGTGCACGATTGTGGCACATGCAGATCTGTGCTCCTGACCCAAGAAAAAAACTTGAATGATCCAACACATTTATTTATCCACCACAAAGCTTATCACACTATCCATTCAACATTTGTCTCACTTTATGTACCATCTGATCCATTGCTACAGTTCTGTGTAGGATGCAGCACTGACACTCTGCAGTGCTGCAGTTAAAGTGAGGATAGTTTCTACATTTGTCTGTGTGTGTGTACAATACACGGTAATATTCAAAAATAGGGAACATTTTGAAATGGCAATGTAGGAAACTGAAAAAGGTATCACATAATTCATAAGAAGCCTTGCTATTTATGTTGACATTTGTGTGAGCTAATTCACATAAATATGTATATATAACCTTTAAGGTACCACATGAAGACACATACATATGCCTGAACACATATGCCTGAAATATCTCTTCACAATTTTAATTTTATTGCAATTTATAAGCTTGGAGTAACCTTTAATAAATGTTTTAATGCCTTCTTATTCTGCACCTATCTTTGATTGCCTTGCCTGTATTATTTATTAGGTGCCCTGAGGTGAGGTGAGGTATCCTGCCATATATCTATAGGGTGTTTTAAATTGTTCTGCAGTCTCCAAAGTTAGGCTGAAAACAGTCCAAGGAGACCTTAACAGGGCCCTCTGTAAACTACTGAAATATTGAACTATTGAGAAATGATAATGAACATGCTCTAATTCACTGCTGTAGCTTGTCAGTGTTGCATGGCTTTGGTGGTACGGTGAGTGAATGCATTTACATTAGTTTGCTAATATCAGAATTGCAAAGGAAGAAGAATGAACATTTTTGGAATATTAAATTTCAGAGTAATGATACACACATCCACCAATTGCTTGGAGAAACAAACGCTTCGCAACAGTAAGCTTGTAATGTATAGGGTTTCCACACTAACCAACATAACTGCTTCATCATCGCAATGTTATTGTTACAATCACAGGTGAAACCTTACGAAACATGCTGTATTTGCCAGTCGAAATATTACAGGCGTTTTGTGTGGTAAGTTGGTAATGGTACGTTTTCGGTAATGTTAACATTAGCCTGAGTAGGTTTCGGTATTCAACAGCTGTAGGCTATGCCTCTAAATGAGGCTATGCTGCAGTCTACAGCACCATCTCTTGGACAAACCTTAAACATCATAAACTACACAGTCATAAATAATTTAGGCCTAGTTAATACAACCCTATCTGAGACAACTGATGTCTCAAGTCAAAAATATTAGTCGACATCCAAGACTTAAACCAAAAGGGGCTAATTTGCTGTGTAGCTGCAATGAAGCTGAATTTACCTTAATTGGGTTAATGTTATTGAGAAAAAATAAGCAATCTGTTAAAAAAATATATATATATATAGATATATAAAAATATATATATATATATATTGATGTCGTTTAAACACAGAAGTAGTGCTGGGTTGTCATGCACTATACTTTATTGCTTAATGGTATAGCATAGTGCCAACACAAACCTTCGCAAACTTTCATGTGTCATGCCATACTCTCTTTCTCTCTTTCCCCTCCTGAGTGGACTGCAACCAGGACTATGGGAGGCCTATGCCAGGACAGACTCTTCATCCTAGAGGCGCTTCCTAGATGCCCATGCCAGGCCAACTCCCCTTCCCTGAGGCTTTGTGACTGATCCCCCCTCACAATGGCACTGTCAAATGGACCCTTACTGTTGATGATCATGACCCATCTGACTCCTTGAGTTTAACACTTTGTCTGGCCACTACTACACTGTCCAGCCATAATTCCTGATAACCACCTATGGACTGACTGTAATGTAAAGTGGGATAATACTCTGGAACTATTATGATCCCTAGCTAAAACCATGGACAACTTCTATCATGTCTGTCATGGTTACTACTGATTGTACATTTTCTGCATGACCCCTGGCAGTTGGGTTAGCCCCTTGAGTCGTGGATCTCCGCAGGGTTTCTTCCTAGACTAACTAAGCATAAGGGAGTTTCTTGCCCTTGTTGCTCTTGGGTGCTCCTTCTGTAAAGCGCAAGGAGACAATACTATTGTAAAAGGTGCTGTATAAATAAGTGGATGCAATGCAAAATTGTGGGTCCCAGACCATACCAGTTAAGAACCACTGCCCTGTAGCATAGTGGATTGGTACCTGCCTAACATGCAAAAGATTACAGCTTTGCATCCCAGCTCAAAGAAAAGTTTTTAAAAAGTATTTTTTAAAGACTAAAGTTCTTGTCAAACTTTAGTAATGTTAAGCTGGGATTGATCCTTGCCAAAATATAGAGTGCAAAAAACACTTGGTTTGTGTAATCCACTGTAGCATACTGGTTGGTTGATGTTGGTTGCCACTGGTTATTTTTGAACTGAAAATTGTTGCAGTAGTTTAATTGGTGAAGATGGTTAGACGCAGCCTGTGGCTGTATCATATTTTTTCAGCAGTGACATAATGTTGACAGTTGCTTAAGAAGTTGTTTATTGTATTAAAATACTATAAAAGTATTAATAATTAATACAAATGTTAGTAGTTCATTTGTTTAGTAGTTTGATCAATACAGACTGCAGAAATGCCTGTCGAATGTTTCAGTAGTTGAAATGGTATAGATGGTTGGACGCAGCCTGCAAAGGTGTCATATTGCTGCAGCAGTGACATAATGTTGATGGATTGTGGAAGAGGTCACCTGGAGGTGGCAGGGGTATTTAAGGCTGTTGCTACTGTTGCTAAGGCTGTTGCGATTGGTGGTTACTATGGTGGTAGGTAGGTTAATCAGGTTGGTTGCCTTGTTGATTGCTTGGTCATCATTGTGGAAGTGGTTCCCAGGAAGTTGCAAGGGTACTTGAGGATGTTGCTAGGCTGTTTGTAGGTTTCAGCAACCAAATAGTTTGATAGTTTGATCAATACAGACTGGAAAAAGGACCTACCCACTCCACTCTTTTTACAGAGATGAGTGAGTAGCTAGGGAGACAACAATGGAAAATAGAATTTTTGTGGATTTCAACATTAATTTTCAGTGGGACTATTTCACTTTCAGATATTTGTGCAGATTTGTGTCTGTAAAATGCCACTAATTCTATTGTAAAAATATAATTGAATTTAATGGAATTGGCCCTCCTTTGGACATTCTTGAGAAATCCAAAACTGTCCATCCAAAGACCTTTGTCGTGTTGTGATTTTAAGTTAAGCTAGCTGACATTGAATAGTGTTTCACTTTTCAGCCAATAATTGAACAGCTAAAATAATGACTAAACTCACCATAATGTTAGGTCTGTGTACTTTTTCGTTCATTATTACTTTAAAAATGAAATGGGAAATGAAAAATAAGTGGTTTATGGACATTTCAAAATTCTCTTGTTACTTGCTGATTGAAAATGCCCTTGTATTTGGCCTTTTATGGATGAAAAAAAATATTAACACAAGTAACAAAGAAAATGAATGAAAAAAAATTAATTCCTCCTCTTTGGACCCTAAGCAGAGACGTTATGTTGAGACACTGCTTACATCCCCAAAATGAAACATTGTACCCATCAGTCAAATTACAGCTTTTGTTCAGTGAACATTGCTCAAGAGCACATATGAGTAAATGCAGGAATTAGTGCTTGTCTAGTTTGAGGGCAGGGACCCTTAGAAAACTGCATCCCTTGACTCATTTAGGTCTACTGCACTCATTGCCACTGCTTAAACACAGCATGGCCACACACACACAAACACTTAGACAATATTTTAACAGTTTATATGTCATGTGAACATCATCCATTTCAAGATATGAGATTTGCCTGACCAGAGTGACGGCAGTCAACAGTGCCATCAATCGGTGTGTGTGGGTAAGAGGCCTACACACATCATATGCCTAGTTATCGTATTTTTGTAAAGGCCAACTTGAGACATTTTCTTCATCACTGGGTCTTGTCTAGCTTGTTTCTGTAGATGGCTCAGCCTATCTGTCACCTTTTGGCTCAGCTGCCTGTGGAGGTTAGCGAGGTTGAATCAGGATAAACGGCACACAGGCGAGTTGAGAAAAATAAATAAAATACAGACAAATAAAATGTGAAAAAATAATTAATTTAAAAAATAACAATAAAATGTTGATGTTTCTGAGTTTTTCCTGTCATAGGAATAATCGAACTGGCACCCTTTCTGAAATTTGATCGTAATGAATGAACACAAAAGTACATGGACTATGTTATATCACAATATCTTATTTCTGATGTGTTGATATCCTCAGAATCTTCATTCACATGGATATAGATACATATGTATAGATACATATCAGTGACTGGCTGAAACAAACTAATGTTTGCCATGGTAAGGTGAGGCCACAGGCAAAAAGAAAGACCTGGGTGAGTTGAGAAACATACATTTTAAGAAAGCTTTATTTAATTTTTACAATCCTTTAAGGTTGGGCTAAAATGTTCATGAATAAGGCATTATCATTTGTCATTTGGCAAGAAATATAAACGGATGGACTATTATTATTATTATTATTATTAGTAGTAGTAGTAGTAGTATTGTTTTTTTTTCTGAATAGAGAAAATAAATATTCTATGCAAAGTGGCTGGGAAGTGGCTGAAAGAGTGTGCCAGAGAGCAGGTCCTAATAATTCTGCACAAATGTCCCATCATGACCCTAGTCCAAATCACTGGGTTATTAATTTCATCCTGATAGGAATTATTTGAAGTTGACCAGCAAACACATACTAATATATAATGTTTGGCCTACACAACAAGTCTTGTATTCTGAAGAGCTATATAGGCTATATACACTTTATCCACATGTGCAGACACAACCATGTTCAGTCGTTTATCATGTCCACACACACGCACAGACACACACACACACACACACACACACACACATAATCGTGCATGTATGTATATTACCACACATCTAAGCACCCAAACTCACCAAGTGCTTTCATGTAATCATCAAAATTCTTGCTTTCCTTAAGGTTCCATGTGCCAACAAAAGCTTCAGCCATGTTGTGACTTACTTCAAGAGCACAAGAGAGGAGAATAAGACAGGAATGGAAAGAGGGAGTAGACAGCATCACAGAGATACTTGAACACCACTGGCTGATTCACACCGGCTGTTTGTGATGTCATCTGTGTAATGCTGTGGGAGGAGCTGGAAGAGGAACAGCGAACTGGAGAACACTAAAACGGGGAGGGTACAGTTAGAAGAGAGGCAGGGAACAAAACAGAAATAAAGTAACAGAGACATATATGCAGAAGGCAAGGGTGAATTCACTGGAGCAGTCTCACATACACTCACATACACACATTACCCCTGATTGTACTGTGGGTAAAACCAAACAAAGCCCTTGTGTAGCTGGAGCTGATTGCATAAAACTGTTTTTAGACTATAGTCTTTTGCCAAATAGAACATTTGAAGGTCACATTTTTTATTTCAAATAAAGGCGGTAACACGTTACAGTAGCACACACATATTTGCTTATTAAAATATTATTAACATACTAGCCATTTGTTAGTCATTACAATTTACTTATTAATGTCCTATTCTGCATGACCTTATTCTACCCATAGTTGTCCATTATATATATATATATATATATAATTTTTCCAGTATTCCCTCCTAATTAGTGCTTATTCATAGTAAATAAACTAGTTGTTATATATGAATTATGATCTCAATAATCTTTCCCCACTATGGGCTTATAAGGCAGTAGTAAAACAGGAACAGTTATTCTCAATCAGAAAGATTAATTAGCGTTTGTAGGTTTGGAATTTGTTCATGATACACAACCATGTTATATGCCATATTAACCACACCATATATGGTGAATATGTGTGTGCTCATGTCTCATGGCTCTTTACAGGGGCAACAGGGGCAAGAAAAAACTCCTAGTTATTCTAGGAAGAAACCTTGAGAAGATCAAGGCCAACCCAACTGCTAGAGGTCATGCAGGAAAAGTACAATCAGTAGCAGTTGCCATTATAGACTACAATTTGTCCATGGTTTTAGCTGAGCATCATAATAATTCCAAAATACTGTCCCACAACATTATATGGAAGTCGTACCAAAAGTGGTTGTCTAAAGTTCTGGTTGGACAGTGTAGTAGCAGCCAGACGTAAAGCTAAAGTCAAGGAGTGAGATTAATCATGGGGCTAACATTGGGAGGGACCATTTTGACAGTGCCAGTGTGAGGAGGGGTCAGTTGCAGGACCTCTAGGAAGGAGAGTTGGTCCTGACATGGGCATTCTGGGAAGTTGGCTACAGTCCATTCAGGGGGAGTTTATAACAGGAGTTAGCCAGTGGGAGGCAGGGATGACACTCAGCAGAGATGATTGTGGGGTAGGAGGACAAGGGAAGCAATTGAGTTAGGCCAGTCTAACAATTTACTGATCATATGTGTCCACCAAAAGGATAACTAAAAATTGCATATTGCAAGACGCATCTCTCCTATAATCCAATGAAGGTTCTGCTCAAGATGTTTATGAATATTTATTTAAACTGAAATGGAAAATATTAAAACATCTGCAACACCTTGCATAGAAAAAAAAGTTAGTTTTCAACAAAGTCCTGTATTGTTAGGTTCATGTGAAAATGTAAAGTGACAGGCACCTAATTAGAGTTAGGCCTACAAACATCAAATGCAATGTAATGACACTAGCACACACCTGTTTATTTTTAATTATATTCCATGTAACAATGTATTATATTCATGTGTGTTATTTTGTTCTGTTTTGTCTTGAATGATTTGGGTGACATATGAGAAGTTTGTGGCGGCACTAGGCTATAGCAGCATAACTACGGTATGGTGCATTGTAAGACAACACTACTGCAGGAATGGTCAGTGTCAGTGTACTTGTCAGTAAAATGAGCAAAAATTCTTTCAGTTTAATTCTTTCAATTTTTTCACCAAGGCAAGCACAAGGAAAATTATACAAGTCTTAAGCATATATGCCATTTTGGAAGTAACCTTCCTTTTCCACAAGCATCAACAATGCAGTGCAAATTAGTCAGAGTTTGTTTTATTCAACAGTCTTTAGGGTCTGGTTTCACCAGGGCTATTGGCATGTTAATGTGCTTGAAAAATGGAAAGTAAATCGCCAGCAGATTACTTTTGCTATTTTGAGGCATGAAAGTGAAGTTTGGGTTTTCTTTTTTCATTCCGCATTTACATTTTATATATGGGAACAACATAACAGAATGGCAATGATATTTAAATGACTAATAGTTGTTTTATTTTTTTAATTTGTAAACTGACATATGTAACATTAACATTACCTGGTTCAGTCCATTTTACACACAGTGAATCAAAAGTTTCATTAATTGGTTTGGTAAACGGGACATAGAATATTGTACCTTGATCTTTGTCAAAATAAAATATATTCAACTTTTATTTATCAAAAACAGGTTAAGTGCAATTTTACAAGACCAATTTCAAATTTATATTTGGATCATGCAGGTCTGGTAGACAGAGGGCACACACGATCCAAGCAGGAGCTCAGCGTAGAACAGAATGACTCTGTGTTCTCCCATCATTCTTGTCATGATGGACCTCTTAGCCAATCAGAATCATGCTCTCCTCCCTAGGAATCCCTATATTGGTGGATAAATCCTCAAATTCTCATATGTTTTAATTGATTCATTCATCACTTTGTTCTTGACAGTTGTCTCCTGGAGTCTGCCTCTTCCTGAAATCCAGACGCGCTGGTGCATTCTGGACCCGTTGGAGTGGTTTTATTGCACAAGCCGGTAAGCCAGTTAGGAGGGAGTTGCAGTAATCGAGGTGGGAGATGACCATGGCCTGTACCAGCAGCTGGATGGCATATTGGGTCAGATACGGTCTAATCTTTTGTATGTTGAACAGTGCAAAGCGCCATGACCGGGCAACTGAAGCAATGTGGTGTGAAAATGATAGACGGTCAGCAATTATGACACCCAGGTTTTTAGCAACCTTGCTTGGGGCAGTAGAGCCCATATTGAGTGTGATGTCGTGACAGATTGAGTCCTGGGCTGGGATCACCAGGAGCTCAGTGTTGGACAGATTCAGCTGAAGTTGGTGTTCCTTCATCCAAGTAGACAGTTCCAAGAGACAAGCAGATATACGTGCAGAGACTGTGGAGTCATCTGGCTGGAAAGACAGGTATAACTGTGTATCATCCGCATAGCAGTGGTAGGAGAAGCCGTGAGAGTGGATAACATGGCCCAGTGTGGTGGTGTATATGGCAAACAGGAGGGGGCCCAATACCAACCCCTTGGACACCCCTATGGTGAGGTTGTGAGTTGCAGACAGTTGTCCTTGCCATGACACGTTAAATGAACACCCAGTGAGGTAGGATTTGAATCAGGAGTGGGCAGTGTCCGTGATGCCCATGTTTGAGAGTATAGTAAGGAGTATGCTGTGGCTGACCGTGTAGGATAGATCAAGTAGGATAAGTACAGAGGATTGTCCTTCAGCTCTGGCAGCTCTTAGGGCTTCTGTTACTGACAGCAAGGCAGTTTCAGTGGAGTGACCACTTCTAAAGCCAGACTGATTAGGGATTAGGTGGTTTTTGAATTATCATTTTGCATATCTGAAAACAATATGTGATAAACAGAAAAACAGATAAAGGTTTACCTTCAAAATGCTAAGTTCATTAGTCTGACATTTAATCCGACCTAATCAATGCTGATAACAATGAGTACAAACAACATTATGTTACTGTGTAGCTGATATGCTTAACTGCTGTAGAATACTGAGGATTTTTTTTTTTCTTTTTTTTCCACTTAAGCTGCATGTGAGATGTCAGGCAGGAATTCTGTGTTGCTTATCATAAAATCATGATGTTTTGTGAAAATCATAACGCAGAACAGGCAGACTTGAGACTTGACTTGAATTTGTTACCAAAGACTTCAGACTTGGCACTGCATCCTCTGAACTGCTTCATTCCCTTCCATACTTCTTTCATATTGTTTTCTTCCCATTTTCTTTCCACATTCTTCCTGTAAGATTCATTTGCCAGCTCAGTTAAGTTACCCTCCTTAAATGCCCTCTTCTTCTTGTTAAGGAAGTTTTTGCCTTCACTTGTTACCCAGGGTTTGGTGATAGGGAAGCAGTGCACAGTCCTTGTGGGAACTACATGCAGAAGTTCAGAAATATTTAGGGCATGTAATAGTAGAACAGCTCCTCTACCTTTTGTAGGTGTAACTAGATAGAGAGACAGATAGCACTTTATTGTCAGAATAAATCTGAAATTTGTCTTATGTCTTGCATCTTTTAAAATATATGTTGTACATATGATATAAATGTCCCATTAGTGTCTCCTTGACCTTGTTTTAGTTTCAGTGTTAAGCTTTAGGATAGCCTGTTGTAAAAAGGAACGCTTTAGCCTTATCCTGTTAAATTGTTGAACCCTGAATCTGACTTTAGATGATAAGAGTTGAAATTCATAGTTTAAGACATGGTTATGGTTAGAGACAATGTTGTTAGCCATTCTTATCATGCTGATTGATGGCATTCTTATCAGGCTGATTAATAGATGTTGTGGAGATGTTGACCTATAATCTTTGAGCTTTATTTAGACACCAAGGGGCATGAGGGATGTGCATATTGGGGTGGTGTGATCAAGGGCTTTGCAGTGTAAATGAAGATTTAGATTATTTTCTATTTTGATTATTGTTAAGTAGGCTATTACAATATTGATTTGTAGGTTATTAAATGGACAATCTCATTGCTTTTCTTGTCCTACAGAAGATTGTTTAAATAACTTTACAATATAACAACTACACAAGGTTGTGGAACAGTTTAGATTTAAATCAGAGCTTCCAGGATGGCTAAAAAAAAGGCTATGTCAGAATTCCAAATTGAGCGAGACAAGCTTGCAGCTCAGGGATGCAAAAGATGTTAGAAGAAGAGTTAGAACAAAAACGGTTTGATGTGGTTGAAAGGGAAAAGGATAGTTAACTATAGTATGAGAAAGGAAAGCTGCAAGAACGAAAGGCTGAAAGAGAATATCACATTCAGCATAAGCTTACTTGGCTGCTGTCAGAGTCCATTGGAGCAAGAGTTACAAACCAATAGCGTTCAAACTCATTCTCTAGGCTTATAGGCAAAAGTTTTGAAATTGGAGAAAAACAAATAGACAAACTCATACTGATCTGGCTCTTTGCATTCCTTTTTACAGGTGTTTGTGACACCCCTTAACATTAATTGTAAGGTATTATTTGAGGGTTTGTGGGGATTCCGGTGATTCATTGTAGCAAAATTCAGGTTGCAGGTTCGAGCCCAGGCATGTGCAGGCTGGATATTCTCAACCACTCAATCTCTTAATTGGGATCTGATTTTAACCATGGGACATCCAAATCATACTCAACACAGATGTTCCAGAGGTCACTTCATTATGATACTCTATATACAGTATGTCTACTAGCATCTACTTATTTGCGCTGGTGCAGCTTGCATTCATGCACACCCTGCACCTTGTATTGTAGACCACAACATCTGATCTTCGTAAGTGCTAAGTTACTCATTCTCAGGTCTTGGGAGGTACTGGTTGGTGTTGGTACTATCCTGTTGTTGAGAGTTCACCCTGTCTTCTCAGATAGCTGAGTGCATCCAATTTATTTTCATGACTTATTTTTCCTTCTTCAGACAGGCAGCCTCCAAAGCCTCATGTGTTGGCAACATTTCTTGAGTAATTCTTTTTTACCATTGTACAACTGACACCAAAACAAATGTTATCTTGTATGTTATTTCAGTAAACTCTCTTTCTGCACGAGCACAACAAGCAACTCAATCAGAGATCTCTGAGAAAACAAAAATGCAAATTCTCTTCAAAATAGGATATATACCCAAAAAAGCCTAAAAACAAACAAAAGATTGGTCTCACCAAGATGTCCTCTTCTCTTGCATAGTCACCAAAATCAAAATCACATACCCCCCCCAAAATACAAAATTAATCCATTGGAAAAAATACCAAGAAAGAGAGGGAAAAATTCCATTTAACTGCTCCAGGCCCCAAACAGGTATCCTCCAGCTTTGTTTGAAAAGTTACCCACAAATCTCTTTTGTTTAACAGGTAAGTCTCTCACTTTGTTTTCCTTTTCATGTGCATGTGCTCACACAATTGTCTCACTTCCTATCAGTGCTTGCAATATTTTTCAATGCAGGAGTTATAATTACATATACAAATTAAACTAAATGCTGGTCTCCTTGTAATCCCAAGAATATCAAAATCTACGATAGGAGGAAGAGCCTTTTGTTACCATGCATCCCTACTGTGGAATAATCCCCCCCGTCCCCCCCACCCCCACCCACCCACATTCGACAAGCACTCTCAATACCTTTAAGTCTAGACTTCCTCTACACTACAGGAGGCCCATGTCAGGACCGACTCTCCATCATAGAGGCCCTTCCTGGACGCCCATGCTAGGCCCGTCTCCCCTTCCTTGAGGCTTTGTGATGTCACAATGGCACTGTCAAATGGACCCTTATTGTTAACCCCATGACCCATCTCACTCCTTTGAGCTTGACACTATGTCTGGCCGCTGCTACATTGTCCAGCCGCAATTCCTGATAACCACCTATGGACTGACTACCATGTAATGTAAAGTGGGATAATACTCTATTATGAACCATTATGAACCTTAGCTAAAACCATAGGCAACTTGTAGTCTGTCATGGTTACTACTGATTTCTGCATGACCCCTGGCAGTTGGGTTAGCCCCTTGAGTTGTGGATCTGCCCAAGGTTTCTTCCTAGATTAACTGAACATAAGGGAGTTTTTCCTTGCCCCTGTTGCTCTTGGGTGCTCCTTCTGTGAAGCGCCACAAGACAATACTATTATAAAAGGCGCTGTATAAATAAAACTGAATTGAATTGAACTGAAGTATCAGATGGACATTTTATTTCAACACAGGACAGCAGTTTTGAATGTTTATATTTACCTTCAGTTCTTTACCGTTTATACACTGTAAAAAAAAGTTATTTCTACAGCAAAATACCGGCAGCTATGGTTGCCAAAAATCTACCGTTAAATAACGGTAAAAGAGTTTTTTCTTTTATGGCAAAAGATTGTATTGATACCATTGACTGTACAGTTAAATAGTGTTGTTATCACAGAATTTAACCGTAAAAAATAAAGTTGAAGTAAAAGTAAAGTTTTTAAAAATTTTTAAAAACTGTTTTATCTGAACATCTGAACATTTAATGGGAAAACATGTTAAATGTTAAATGTTAAACATGTTAAAACTTTGTTTGTTACAAAAATGTAAAATGTGATTAATTGGATAGTTTACTGTAAAAAAAACATAATTCTACCTGGAAAAAAGCCACAAAATAATCAAATACATAAACTCTTCATTATATATTTGTTTAGTGAACATCAACTCTTTTAATTGAACGGGATGTTATTTTTTTAATTAATAGTTTTTTTGTTTCTTTGTAAGAAATGTTTACAGCTTCACTTTCAAAACCAGAAAGTGCAGATTTAAATGTACAAACTGTTGTTAAAGCCCTATGTTAAAAAGCATTTTGGGAGAACAAATTTACCACAAAGTGCCATCAATATAAATGCAGTGTGTATCGTTTTAACAACATCAAAATAAAGTAAGCAAAAAAGTAACAAATACTGCAGCATAAATGAATGCGCAGTGTTTTAAAATGAAACATTTCACTTGAGAGCTTTAAATGGAGTGAGTCACCATCACTGGAAGGTCCACTCATGGTCAGCAAGGTCAGAGATCAGACTGAAGACTCTGGGATTTTTTTTTCGTTTTTCTTTTTTCTCTTGCTGATTCTCCTCAGTCTCTGGGATTGGCAGATATTTGAGCATATTTTGGCAGACCCATATGTGTCTTGAACTCTTGCTTTTTGTTCAGCAGATATTTCATCTGTGTCATCATCCGATGCTGCTTTGCGTTTCTGTATTTTTGGTGTGTCTGGGCATTTGACATTTTCAACTCTTGACTGAAGTTGCTTTGCCAGGGAATGATGTCCCAGCCCAATAATATCGCCATCAATCACATCTTGAAGAGATTTTGGGTACCTGGCCACCATCCGTTTGGCTATCTCTGTGATGTTGCTTTTTGTTGGATTCTTACAAATCTTCATCATCTTAGAAACCACAATCCTTAACATTTCTCGTTGCAATCGTGGACGTGGACATTTCCGTCTTTCCAAACTCTGCACCAACTCTTCAGGAAGTTTCTGCCATGGTATCTGAAAATTGTATACCCAGTCTGGTGCAAGTGGATAACATCTTCCTGATGATGGTGATGTAGCTGAGGATGATGATGGTGAAGTAGTGACTGAGGAGGGAGAGGAAAGGAGAGACACTGGAGAGGAACATGCAGTGAATGAGGTTGGAGTGGATGAGTCTGTAAACATACAACAAAAAATGTTGTTTTGTACTGTGTATGGCATATTGTCATAAAATATTACCAATAATTATATATATATAATGCTATGGGAGAGGTTTTTACACAGTTTGGGGCCCAGGCAGCAACCAATCTTCTGGCTTATATGGACTTCAATACTGGCAGCAAGTCTCCCTCTGTAATGTACTTTAAATAATCTGTTGTTTCTGCACCAAATGCCTTCAAAGTATCTTCAACTGACTTGACAACTTCATCAGGAAGATCGGGAAGCACTGCTGTCACAGCATCACGTATCCTTGGTGATTCAGCCATATCTGTAAAGATATACATACAAACAAAACAGTAACTTAAGGATCTTGCCTTCTGGTTTAGTGTGATAAGAGACTGTGCTTTAATGGAACAATCTGGGATCCATTGTTTATGTAATGTGATAAAGGCCACATGTCAATAAGCTCACTGACATGTTTACACTCTAATCCTCCACTCCTGTTTTTCACAGAGTACATGTGGTAATGTGAAAGAAATTTCCCCTCATACATTTTCATCGGAAAATGAAGTGCACAATCATCTTTAATGAGAATGAGGATAATTTCACCAATCTCCACTGAAACATCATTTTTTGTGACAACAAATTGTCCCTTCTTGTAAACTATCCCATTATACTGCACATCAACAGGAATTTTTGTGTTTCTTTCAGTGAAGCCAAATTGTAGGACTGTGTCTTTAACTTGCTCACTGTAAAGCTCTGAGTAAAATGGTGAGCCATGTTTGCAGTGCAGCGTTAGTCCAGTGGGGGGCCAAGGTCCCAGGGAACAGGATCATGACAGTACCCCCCCTCTAACGGACGCCTCCTGGCGTCCCTTTGGCTGAAGCGAGGCGTTGGCGGCGAAACTTTTTAATTAAGTTTGGGTCCAAGATATGCCGGGCCGGGACCCAGCACCTCTCTTCAGGGCCACGAGGTACTGGAGTCCCCGGCCCCGGCGACGAACGTCCAAGAGACGTTTAACTGTGTATGCCTCTGAGCCGTCAATGAGGCGGGGAAGTGGAGGGGGAGCAGGGGAAGGGTGCATGGGGCTGCATACAAAGGGTTTAATCCGTGAGACGTGAAAGGTGGGATGGATACGGCGTAGGGGTAAGGGGAGTTTGAGCCGTACTGCTGTGGGACTGATGACTTTGGTGATGGGGAACAGTCCGATGAAACGTGGGGAGAGCTTGCGGGATTCGGTTTTCAGGGGAAGGTCCTGTGTGGACAGCCACACACGTTGCCCCTGGCGATACGGAGGGGCTCGGGTCCGACGCTTGTCGGCCTGGGCCTTCATCCTGGCAGCCGAACAGAGAAGGGTGGATGGTACACCGACCTCCTCCTCCTGGTCTGGGAACAGCAGGGGTTGATAACCCAAGGAGCACTCGAAGGGTGACTGGCCCGTGGCGGAGGAGACGTGGGAATTAATGGCGTACTCCGCCCATGGCAGCTGTTGGCTCCAGGCAGACGGGTTTCGAGAGACCATGCAGCGCAGCACAGTCTCCAGCTGGTTTGCTCTCTCCGTCTGGCCATTACTCTGCGGGTGGAACCCTGAGGACAGACAAACAGATGCACTGAGTAGTTGCATTCCAAAAGGATGAGGTGAACTGGGGACCCCAATCCGACACCACCTCTACGGGTAGTCCATGGAGTCGGAACATGTGGTGGATCATCAGTTGGGCTGTTTCTTTGGCTGAGGGAAGACCAGGAAAGGGAATAAAATGAACAGATTTGGAGAAACGATCTATGACAGTGAGGATTGTGGTGTTACCAGCAGAGGGAGGCAAACCAGTCACGAAATCCAAGGAAATATGGGACCAGGGTCTTCGGGGCACGGATAGGGGTTGTAGGAGTCCGGCTGGGGGTTTATTGGAAGTTTTATTCTGGGCGCAGGTTGGACAGGACTGAACAAAGCGGATGATGTCGTCTTTCATGGAGGGCCACCAGAAGGCCTGAGTCCGACTGGATCCGGGGTGGCAGGAGAGCTGAGATGAATGACCCCACTGCAGAACCTGTGGACGGACAGAGCTAGGAACATAGAGAAGGTTAGAAGGGCATTCACTAGGTCCGGCCTCGTCTGCTTGGGCCGCAGCTACTATGGTCTCGATGTCGAGGCGGGCTGCCCCTACAATGCGGTGAGATGGAAGGATCGGGTCTGGGTCAGAGGTGTCTTTGCAAGGGGTGAACTGTCGGGATAAGGCATCGGGTTTAGTGTTCTTGTGGCCAGGGCAGTAGGACAGGGTGAAATGAAATCGTGAAAAGAATAATGACCAATATGCTTGTCGAGGGTTAAGTCTCTTAGCCTGGCTGATATACTGTAGGTTTTTGTGGTCAGTTCAGACTAGGAATGGTACTGGGGCGCCCTCTAGCCAGTGCCTCCATTCCTCCAGTGCCAACTTGACCGCTAGCAGTTCCCGATTCCGCACGTCATAGTTTTGCTCCACCGGGGAGAGGCGGTGGGAAAAGAAGGCACAGGGGTGGATGCGGTTATCACTAGGGGACCGCTGAGAGAGCACCGCTTCAACGCCCACCTCAGAAGTGTCGACCTCCACGATGAATTGGCGGTCTGGGTCAGGTTGGGTCAGGATCATGGCTGAGGTGAACCGCCTCTTCAGCTCCAGGAAGGCCTCCTCTGCAGCAGATGACCAAACGAACCTGGTCTTCGGAGAGGTCAGGGTGGTGAGCGGGGCGGCGATGGTGCTGAAGTTGCGCACAAAACGGCGATAAAAATTGGCAAAACCAAGGAAGCTTTGTAGCCCCCGACGATTGGAAGGTGTGGGCCACTCCAGGACAGCCTTCACCTTCTGTTGGTCCATGTGAATGGACCCCAGGGAAATGACGTGCCCAAGGAAGGATACGGTTTCTTGATGGAATTCACACTTTTCGGCTTTGACATAGAGATGGTTGTCAAGTAGGCGCTTCAGGACGGTGCGGACGTGGGACACGTGATCCGACAGGGATTTGGAAAAAATTAAAATGTCATCAAGGAATACAAAAACGATTGGTTTAACATGTCTCTAAGGACATCGTTGACAAAAGTCTGGAAAACGGCAGGGGCGTTAGTGAGTCCAAATGGCATTACCAAGTATTCATAATCCCCGGAGGTAGTGTTGAAGGCTGTTTTCCACTCATCCTCCTCACGTATGCGGACCAGGTGGTAAGCGTTCCGCAGGTCTAATTTAGTGAACACTTTGGCACCTTGCAGGAGTTCAAAGGCTGAGGACATGAGGGGGAGAGGGTAACGATTTTTGATGGTAATGTTGTTCAGGCCACGATAATCTATGCAGGGTTGGAGTGAGCCATCCTTCTTGGATACGAAGAAGAAGGCCGCTCCGGCTGGGGACGAGGAAGGGCGGATAATGCCTGCCGCGAGAGAGTCTCGGATATATTTGTCCATTGCCTCTGTTTCCACGCGAGATAGGGAGTATAGCCGCCCCTTAGGGGGAGAATCGCCAGGAAGGAGGTCAATGGCACAGTTGTAGGGCCGGTGAGGAGGCAAGGACGAGGCACGGGATTTGCTAAAAACGGTCTTGAGGTCCATGTAAATCGGGGGTACGGCTGACAGATCAGGGAATTCTTCGGGCTGGACAGGGACAGACCAAACTGGAATACGAGCTTGGATGAGGCAACGAGACTGGCAGGAGAGGGACCACCCAACTACGCACTACTACTACACCCAACTACTCCTCTGCCCGTGACCCTGGATGCCAGAAAGCGTAGATGCTGCTGGAGTCTCGAGTCGATGCGGATGGCCAGATTAACCAACTCTTCACAGGAGTCAGGGAGATCATTAGAGGCTAGCTCGTCCTTCAGATCCTCGGAGAGGCCGTTTAAAAAGGTGTCAAACAGAGGCTCTTTATCCCAACCCGAAGAGACCACGAGGGTCTGAAAGTCAATGGCAAAATCTGAGACGGATCGGAATCCCTAGCGCATATGGAGCAGCTCACGGGCAGCTTCATGTCTGTGCTTGGATCGGTCAAACACGCGCTTCATCTCGGAAGTGAACCCCCGGAAATTGTCACAGATCGGGGATTCCGCATCCCAAACTGCCGTTCCCCATTCTCTGGCACGCCCCGACAGCTGGGTGATCACGTAGGCAGTCTTAGCTCGGTCAGTGGGGAAAGACCTGGGCTGGAGGCTGAAAACCAGGGTACACTGTGATAAAAATGACCGGCAGGTGCCAGGCTCACCAGAGTATCTCTCCGGTGGGGGCAGACGAGGTTCGTAGTGAGGCGGTGCCGAGCGGGCAGGCGAGGTAGGTGCACGGGGGTACACCGAGAAAACTGGGGTAGCTGGATCTGGACTGCTAGGTCCCTGATGCTGGCGGCGACTGCGTCCAAGCGGGACTGTTGGTGGCCCAACAGGACTCCATGTTGCTGGAGAATTGCCGGAAGGTGGTCTGATTGTACTGTAACGTACGGACTAAGACCCAAATGCAGATCAGTGCAAAGAGTGTTTTATTTACAAAGGATAGGGGCAGTATCAAAAAGGGAAAAAGCTCAGAAGATCGTGGAAACTCATAGAATCCAAGAAACAGGTTTGATCAACGGGAACGGGTACAAGAAACAGACTTAGCAGGTTGATAGTTAAACTTACGAACACGGGGAACATGGTCAGACAATCAGACAAGGAACAAGGGAAAGACTGGGGTTTAAATAGAAAACGGGAGCATTAGGACAAACAGGGAGCAGCTAATAATCATTACAGGAAACAGAATCATGAAACACAGGTGTGGAGCAGGGGAGGAAAAAGGGGCAGGGCAGGTGAACAGAACAGAAGCACATGGGTGACGAAAACAAACACAGAGGCTGCAGTGCAGCGTTTGTCCAGTGGGGGGCCAAGGTCCCAGGGAACAGGATCATGACAGTATCGTGGATTGACACACAAATCAGATTTTTCGACCAATGTCTGTGCTTTCTTGACATGTAAGAGGTAAAGGACAATTTTCCAGTGAACACACTTTTGCATCCGCTAACAGGGCACAATACCCGACGGCCTTCTGCAATGTGCTCCTTTAAGTGAGCAATCAGCGATTTAGTTCCCTCACACTGGTGGTCACAAAGTAATACGGTGCAATTTAATGCCGTCAAATCTTGAATAACGTTAACGGCTGTTATGCTGTTGTGGTGGCGATAGAAATGCAACTTAATAGCTGGGTAACCTGAAAACACCTGCTTGCAACTTGCACCAACACATTTAAAAATAATTCTGGGCTCATTGCGGTGCAATCTACAATGCAAAACATATGCTTTTAAAGATTGAATGTTTTCTCCACATATGTTACAAGAATACATTATCTATAGTAAAATACAAGGTTAACATGTGCAACAACGAAAGAGCTGCATGGCTAACTAGACTTTTCTCATGCAGGTGTTTAACAGCCAAACCGGCCCCTGAAACAATAACGACAACTACACTGGCCTCCTCAAAACTACAACTACACTGTCATCCTAAACATATGTAAACGTTTACAGGCTTCTGTAATAGACATAAAGCTATGTGGGCACAGGCTAACGCAATGTGGGTGTATGCTCACGCTCCATGCAGGCTAAATAAAATGTTTTATTGGCATGATTTTTCATTTGTGTTGCTTACCAAGGTAACAGAAGGTATAAGTTCAGCTTCTGGCTGAGAGAAATTCTCAAAATCCTTTCAGTGATGAAGGTGCACCAGTAAAGATCGTGAACTCTGTTAACGTTGAAATCTGCCGCAATACAAGCTACTACTTTTGCAGTGAGCGCGGGAGAGTCTTTTGTTGGAATGGCGGGAGTCAGATACATTACACTAATTTGACTATTTGAAAATCAGCGCGTTATGGAAAACAAATGCAAATCCGAGGCGTTTCGAGGCGTTTTTAAAACCATTATCATGATTAGAAATGGATTGCCTGACCCAAGGCTAGGCCTACTACAGGTATGCAGACAAGAATACAGATCCATGCATTACTTTATTAAAAATTACACAAAAATTGAAAGATTATTTATCAGCGTTGACAGCAGAAGTGGCCCAGAATAATGTTTCAACAAAATAAGAGTGTGTTTCACAGGAATAGAAAGCATACTTGCAACATATTAAACATATTCTTCCTGAAATAAGCTATAGGACTATCATTTTGAATTTACAGTTTTCTACTGTAGATGCAAAGGTACACATTAGTATATATTGTAGGGTAATTACTCTTTTATGACTTAACCGTAATTTTCTGCTAATTTAACCCTTTTTGTATTTTCACAGGAAATAAACCGTGTTTTCTACGTATTTAAACAGTAGAATTTAAAGTTGTGTAATGTTATATTTGTTAACAATAATTTACTGTTTTTACAACAGTAATATACTATTTTACATTATATGACCTTTGGCTGTTGTAATTTGAATGTTATATTTTACCGTAAATTCTAATAATTTACTGTTTTACAACAGTATTTACAGTATACTATTTTACATTATATGTACCTTGGCTGTTGTATCTGATTTGTTAACAATATTTATGTACATTTCATTACATTATGAGCTGATGTGTTGAACATTGTCATTATCCAAACATCAAACAAACAAACTTTAAATCTGCATATTTTATCCCATACCTTACTTGCAAAGTCATGAAGGCAGGAGAAGGTACTAGGCTTGACTCCAGATTAGATGATGTGATTGACTGAATGTTTATATTTACCCTCAGAGTCCCTACACATGAAATCGAACATTTGATTGAGTTTTTGTACAGCTCTGCTCTGAACTACCATGCAATGCTGAGCGTTTTTGTTTTAAAAGTAGTGATTTAGATGCATCTGGTGAAGTGACACTGGTACACTTATTAA